>CM057160.1:6902247-6915939 GCA_029962745.1 Echinometra lucunter
GCAGAATTTTTCGCATTCAAAAGAGTACAAATTTGCATCTCCGCTAAAGCATGTAAAGGGTACAACTCTGCATCCTTAAAGGTGCAAAATGCTTCTTATAGTGCAAAGTTGTACCCATACAGGAGTTCCCAGTGTTGCATAGGAAGGGTGTAAAAAATGAACCTTTTTTCTTAGTGTGAAGCCAGTGTCCCTAAGTGCTAACACCTCCTTCTCCATAAAGCTGCATCCACATAAGAAGACTGAATTCAAACAGTACTTTTAAGAAGGCTAAAATACATTCAAATACCATTTTAGACATGTTAGAAAGGTAGAAAATACATTAAAATGCCATTTGAGAAGGAAAGTAGTACGTCCAAATATCGAAATACCATTTGAGAAGGACGGAAATACATACACACTAAAAAAGTGCTAAATTAAACGTTTAAGATTCAATTTTAGCACTCGGATAGTGACTGTACTCGACTTGCTGATTTTGCACTTACACCCTGGCTACTTTGCTAGCACCCAAATGAGCTGACTGTAAAGTGCTGAACTTCAGCTCTCCCCCCGCTAAAAAAAAACCTTGAAGTGCACGACGTGACTTGAACCCGGGACATCTACTTCTCAAGACCGACGCGCTAACCTATTGAGCTAGAGAGAACTCACTGGAAGAAAGGGTCTCATAATAGTCTAATTCCAAGGATGCATTGCTCTTATTTTTCTGACTAAATAAATCGATGTCAGTGCAAAATGCACGGTTTACGGATAAGCTTTTAATTCTGACGGAATAAACCTATATTTTGATATTTATCGCATTTTCCAATGCTCAGTATTTGGTATTATGATTAGAACTATCATTCCAAGTCATATTCTTTTTTTATTTATATTTTAGCGGGGGTACATATGGAACTCTTGCCCAGAAGAGCACTATCGGAGCTCCTAAAAAGTGCTAGAATTTGATCTTCAAGTGCTGAATATACGCCGCGGCATCCACAACGGATATGGCGATCGGCATTTTTCCAGTTCTTTGGAACCCCACCCATATTCAGGACTTATCCACCACTGACACTTTTAAGAAACAAATAAAGATTTACCTCTTTGAATAACATCTTAAATAGATATGCAGCATAGTTGCCAACAGCTCGCTTTGACTGCAGCTGCTAGTAACGGACAACAAAGGGGTGTCGATGTGTGCGGTGCGAGCTACACACACCCAACAACCCCGCGCAGGCGGTGCGCGCGGAGAGAAGCTGTGCACGTACAGTAAACAAGATCGCGATAGCTATAGCGCTCGAATAAGTCCAGAAAAATCGAACTACGTAAATCGACCAATCAGATCAGGTTAATACTCATTTTCAGTACTCAAATATTCAGCACATTCGGTTTCCTTGTTAACTTGTCAAGTGCTCGTTTTGACACTTCAAGTTCAGAATTTCACACAGCACCCAACATTTAGCCCCTCAGTTTTTTGCGTGTAGAATTACCGTTTTAGAAGGATAGAAATACATCGAGATACCATTTGAGAAGGATAGAAATACATCCAAATACCATTTGAAAAGGATAGAATTACATTCACATACCGTTTGAGAATGAAAGAAATACATCCAAATACCATTTTAGGACAGAAATACATCGAAATACCATTTGAGAAGGATAGAAGTACTGTCAACACCATTTGAGAAGAACAGAATTACTTCTAAATACCATGTGAGAAGGATAGAAATACATCCAAATACCATTTGAGAAGGATAGAAGTACTGTCAACACCATTTGAGAAGAACAGAATTACTTCTAAATACCATGTGAGAAGGATAGAAATACATCCAAATACCATTTGAGAAGGATAGAAATACTACCAAACACCATTTGAGGCCAGATATACATCTAAATACCATTTGAGAAGGATAGAAATACATCCAAATACCATTTGAAGAGGATATAATTAATTACATTCACATACCGTTTGAGAATGAAAGAAATACATCAAAATGCCATTTGAGAAGGACAGAAATACTACCAAACACCATTTGAGAAGGACAGAAATACATCTAAATACCATTTAAGAACAGGATAGAAATATAATGTCTGTCTTAATTTCAAAGTCGTTTGGTCTCATTTATTCAAACATGTTTAATCAGGACGACAATATTAGCTAAAAACGGTTTTAAATCACGGTCCTGAGATTAAAGAACACAAATATAAAAAATAATAAAGAAAAGAGATATATTATCAAAATAACATTAGGAATCAAAGTATGAAACACTAGAAATTAAAATTCAAAAATATTCTTACATGTATAACCCAGAATGCAAAATAATTTATGTGGCATAAAATAATTAAGTAAAAAACAAAAATGACGGAAATAAAAGAGAAGATCACGGTAAGATATTGAAATGAGGTGATAAGGAAATCATGCAGGTGGGTCATATTCCTTTACTAAGATTAGTGGCTTGATATAACTAATTGCACAAATATAAACATTAAGATCTGCTTGTCTAAAAATGAAAATGAAATAATATTAGGTTTTAAGCAGTTAAGTATAATTTATTGTAATTAGATTTAAAACTATTGAGTCCATAAGGGAACTTATTCCGAATTTTCGCACCTGCATACATGAAATATTGTTTAAAATCAATGATTCCAACTTGGGTTGAGGAAAAATTATTTTTAAAGACATTGGTTAACACTGTTATAATTTTTAGAAAAATGAAAAATCTCATTTTGTTACTTGAAAATGGGATAAACATAAGGATTATAGTGTGAAAATACCAGTCTGAAAGTTTCAGAGTATAATATCCACAGGAAGTAGTTTTAAATATTAGAAATGTGAACCAATGTTTGAAAACGAGGGTCGATTGCACAGACCAGACGTAAGGAGTGCGCATGCCCCGATGACTCAACGGATCGTAAGGAAGGCAGATAACACTATTTTTGAAATTGGGCAAACTGTCCTGTTAGTTTATTGTCTCTCGAGACGAAAATCGCGGTTTACGTCTAACTTACAGTTTTTCATTTCGAAATATGGTTGTTTTCAGGGGTTTTGAGTACAAATACAAGTATTCATACACATGTTTCATCTTAGTTTGAGAATTTTTTAAAATCAGCTACTGTCAGCTGTTCACAAAGTTAGCCAATGCCTTTAATGTATCAGCATTTCTTGTGTTGAAATCATGGCAATCAAAGTGCATCTCAATTTCATTGGAAAGTCGTATTGAAGCACAACTATTAATACGTATTGGCAGGAAAATAATCGCGTCTTTGCTCAATACGAACCCACGTAACAATGATGACGACGATTATGATATTGATAATGATAATAACAATAACAGTCATATAACAAAAATCATAACTATAATGATAATGATAGTAATATATTTTTGCAAACCCTGCATAGATCTCTACTTTAGGACATAAGAAAATCTTGGTTTTTACCGTCGTCCCCCCCCCCCCCCAACACAAAATGGCTGACTGAACTTTTTAACGGAAATCCTCTCATTATGCACTTTCACCTTTCCCTTCCATTTTCTGTTGTTGCCAAATTTTATCACTTTCTTTGGGAGAGCGTATATACATTGGGAGCCATATAGAGTTTCTAAAAAAAAAAAAAATACCTATGATGAATTACCTATGACTGCAATAACAAACATATCAAATCAAAATAAAACAGTGCTTTCCTTTGTAAACCATACAAAAGGATAGTGGGATTGTCCATTTTGCTTAGAGTTCTCCATCTGTCCGAAGGACCTATGACGTCCATTTAAAAAATCTGTCTCTCTTTGTGACTACTGGACCGAATCAGACGGGGTTTTCACTGACTGGTAGAGGAATACAGTTTCATAATCTGAAATGACTTTTCATACTACAAACTGATTTTTTAATTATCAATACTTATTGACTCATCATTTTTTTTTCTATGTTTTTTTACAAACTGCACTGCAGGCCTAGAAGAACGACAGAAAAAAAAAGCGTGGGAGGGGGAATCGGGGATTATATTCTTTCCGGGAATATGAATAGAATCTCACCAGCCCGCCGAGATTCGTTCACCGGGATGGATATTTTTCTCGGGTCGTTGATCCAACGCAAAACTTAGATACTTACAAAATAGTTTATAATCTTAGTATTAGGACTTTTTCCGTTCATTTGGTAGTCAGTATAAGACGACGCATTTGAGAAGGATGTAGAAATATCAAGGTATCTAAACAAAATTTTCATTGCAGGCTTACAAGGATAAGGACCGAACTCGTTATGAAGAAAACAAGGCCTATAATTACTATCATCCTATTTATTCTTCTCTGTGCGATCCTGATGTGGCGTGCAAATTCTTCTGTACCCTCTGAACGTCTGGAAACATCATCGTGTCAAACCTCTAGAGCAAGGACAGTCGAGGACATAGTTGAAAAGGTAAAACAAATTAGCGATTATGTAAGCCTTGTCATTGTCCATGTTAAACTCAAACGGAACGATGGGAAAATAGACGACAAACCAACGGAGTATTGGAGTTTTGGACGAGGAGGTATATTGAACGCTCTTCGTCACGACAAGTTCTTGTTTTTTAAACTTTGTAACTTGGAGCACGGAATTCATTCGATCTCTACATGTATAAATTTGCGTGAAAGAAACTCACAAAATAAGACAGATGCCTACGTGGTAAGGACGTTGTTGAAAATATTCAACAGAGTAAGATCAAGCGTTGAATTTTCTAAAATGCGTGATATAAAACATGAAGTCATTTGCCACGAAGGAGACAACGGTGAACATGCTCTTCAAATGCTTTCAAGCTTCATTGATTACGATATCAGCTGTTGGAGAATATCGGACATACTTCATAATAAAGAGCCAAGTATAAAATTGCATTACAGTATTGTAGAAACAGCATTTTCCATCACGTTATCGTTGATTTTCTTGGCTAGCATCTATGTGCTGTGGAGGAGCTACACAGGGGCCTTTAACCATCAGCATGATGTAGATGAGCATGTAAATATTTTACAGATCAACTTTATCCCACCGCCATACGAGCATGTGGTGTGCGCGTGTCTAGTCTTTCTGTTCTATCTCTTTCTTTACTTCTTGGATGGTGGGATGCATAAGTATGAACAATTTTCATATAGAACACTCCTTTTTGATATCTCGTACATATTAGGAACAATAATTCTATGTGTGCATTCATACAGGATAGCGAATAAATGTCAGGTTACTAAGAAAATCACGATCCTCTGCTATGGCGTAGTGTTCATGCTTTGCTTCATTCGTTGTTTTTCAACGACTGAGTTGCTGCTTAGAATCATTATGGACTTAACTGCCTGTGAAAACATCTCAGACAGTACTCATTCAACCCATTCAAGCCCTTTTTTGATCAACGTCATTGCTGGTGTGCTTTTCTCGATTTATGTTTTTATTAAATTCTTTGACAATTACCAGGAACTTTATTACAAAATCTATTCCCTGGGGAAAGACCTTGACGAAAATTTTCCACATAAAATCTTCGAGCCAACCTCTGATGAATCCCCGCAAACAAGGACAAGGCAATTCAAAATTAGGTCCAGTCTTCTCAGCAAAATCGTCGAAAGAAACCTCCCTTTCTACACTCATCTCTTCAAATCTATCTTGCATTGGATTGGGGGAATATTGTTCATTGCTGTGGTCGGCCTGATCGTCGACGCCATTGACGTTTCATCGATAATGGAGCGCGTCATCACCATAGCTTCACTAATGTTTGGAGCTGCGGGGGATATTGGAGATTTCTCCTTTGCATCAGGCGGGAAAGCGAGGAACAGATCTGAGGACGAATTTTTACAGCTAGAAAATTTCCTCCGATATTATGCAGAAAGAGGTTAGTATAACCGTAAAAAAAAGAAAGGAGACAACTCAAAGTATGCTGAGTAACGTAGCTGCAGGGGAAATCAGCCCCTAAATCAAATGCCGAAAGGAATGGGGATAGGCCTATGGGAAGAGAAAGAGAAGAGAAGACAGGGCCACCTTTTTGACTATCTCCCAGATGAACGGCCTTGCTGATCCGATTTTCATTCAAATGGCGGTGTCTCCACAGTTATGCACATGCCCTCTCTCTAATATGCCTAGACATAATATGCTACGTTACTGTCTACCACGACTTAATAATTGTGCTTATATACATGAGCAAGAAAAGGTACTAAAGAAATCAGACATATAAGCATCACAGTTCTCATTGGTTTGTATTATCAGCAGTATACTGATTTTACCGTACGTCAGCAATTCATTCAATAAATTATTCATGTTACACGTAAGCATGGTAAGAAAAAAATTTGGACGGTGTCAAGCAATCTCTCAAATTCTGGTTTGCTTGTAATGGTAATAGCCATGTGGTGACTGCAATTTTGATTGACCCCAGGGAGGTATGGATGTCAAAGAGTAAATTTCGAATCGGTCCTAGTTTTCGAATTATTTTCTTTTCTAAATTTATCATGCAGAGGCGGCTCCAGGGGAGGCCCAATCGGCTGTGCCCCCCCTCCCTATTGAAAACCTTTTTATTTGCTAACCAGCGATTTTTTTTTTTTTTTTTTTTTTGGGGGGGGGGGGGGGGTAAAAAACACCTGACAATGCCGAGGACCCTTTTTCTATAGCCGACCCCCCGTTTTTTAAAGTCTGGATCTGGCCCTGAGTGTGCACTGGGGAGATTTGCTTCTCTTGATCATCATTAAGCCGCCTGCACACCCCCGCACACGTACTATACGATCGGTCTGCGATCCGATTTTGGAAAAAAAAATGCTATGGCATGATATGAACATTCAGACATGTAAAATCCAAAGTTCCGGATAGTCGTATAAATACTAAAATCGAATTTTTGGGCTTTTGCGAGCCTCCCTGTAGGAATAAATGCAAATTTAATTCCGAATCGCAGTGACGTAATCGCAATCTTGCGATCGGCTACGATTTAAAGTCGATTTGGCCTTTGCTCCGACCACAAGGCTTGCAGTTAACCAAAATTTAGTATTAGTATTCCTATAATTATTCGGAACTTTACTTTTTTAACCTTTCGTATTTTAATGCAAATGCCATTTGTGCGAAAATCTGGTCGCAGTCGTGTGTGTTGGGCTTAATGCAACAGGCCTAACCATCAGGAAGGTGCTCTTCCCCACCTCCCCGATTTAACCGAACAACAACTAGATCTTTTTCATTAGTACTTGGTTCTTTAATACCCCAAATTTTATACTTACAGGTGAATTGCCTGAGCCAGAACCTCCTTCCCGGCAGTCTTTCCTGAGACGCTTATGTCCTTGCCTTTCAAGAGAACGAGGAGAACGAGGAGAACGAGGAGAACGAGGAGAACGAGTTCAGGATGAGCAATACGAAATCCTAGAGGGCTCCAATTCTTCTGAATACTATTCTGTGTAGATCGATGTCTGATACAGCTTGCAGTCTCGTTCGTCAGCGTTTTTAACTCCACCTAATGCCTTAATGACCCCCCCCCCAAAAAAAAAAAAAAATATATATATTTCAAATAGAGATCGATGAATTTAGGATAAAATTAATAATAACAACGTTAAAAGACATCAAACTATATAGGTTACTCTGAGAAACGTTGGAGATTACATAGCTATTACATGTATACAGGGTTGTTTTTTTTTCTGTAAACATTTTAGGCCTACATTTGTTTGGCATATTCTCAGCTTGTAAATGCAAATTTGCTAAGCCAAGCGGAAAAAATGAGAAATTGCAAGGTTGGGCCGATTTAAAAGGGCAAGCTGCTGATTGATTTCCTGCCTTGTAGAAAATGCCCGATCTCAAGGTGAAAAATAACCCCTTCCATTGCCTAGGCTTATGTGCCCTTCATGTTATACTTCTTCTATTTATAATGAATGATAATAATAAAAGCATCTACAAATAAAAAAAAAAAAAAAAAATATTTTCTTTTGGGAAATGTCACAATGACACGATAAATACTGATTTGGCTAGATTATACCAGGGTTTGTATACCATGTATACTGCAAGGATTTTGATCTTAAATCAAAATCCTTGCAGTATACCAGCTATACACACCCTGACTATCAAAACTCATAAGACAAACAAACTTTATACAGAAATTCCTATTTTTCGAGTTAGAAAAGACACTTTTGGCCACGGGTAAAATAACATAATTCAAGAGGTCAGTGGCATATCTAGGGATTATTGTGCTAGGGGCAATCCCCCCTCTTTCACCCAAACCAATCTGTGCCAGGGCCGGATCCAGAATTTTCCACCACCCTATAAATCCGCCCCTGTGTGTAACTTTACAAGAGCCGGGTAACAAAGAGAAAAAATTTGCTGACAAAAAAAAATCATGGGGGAGCACTGGACGCACGCGGTATAGAGTGTTGAATTTCGAACAATATGGTACGGTTTTCTGCTCATTTCTTCCTCAAATGGGGTGCGAAATACACCCCCCCCCCCCAAAAAAAAAAAAGAAACGGGGGGGGGGAACCATAGTAAGGGGAATCAGCCAGGCACGGAATGTTAAATTTCAAATGTAGAATCTTTGCAAATGCTATTTATACACTAAATCCTACAAGGAGCAAAATATTTACCATTAGACTGTGAGCGAGCATCCGGAATTAATATGTGTTTCAATGTTGGAATATTTCAAGCAAAGCAATTTTCTTTGCAAAAACTTCACCTTATAATAGGGTAAAAAAGTTACTAGGTACAAAAGCACAAATGCAAAGCATTTTTTCTCATTGTTAGCCTCGGCCCCCCCCCAAATCTCTATTTCCAGTGCACTTTACCCTGAAAATTTGGGCGCAAATTCCTTACTTTGTTTCTCCCCTCTCTCCCTTTTCTTGCTCTGTTATTTAAGCCCTCCCCCCCCCCCCCTCCCTGGCCCTTCAAGTGCTGCTGGGAATTCATGTCCCATTGTCCCTCCAATAGAGGTCCACTTTACGAGGGACAATTCTTCATTTGGATAATGTTTGAAAGGGCTTACTACTAGTATTTTCGTCATGAAGGATGGAACTATACTCCCATCCCATTGGCATGTCAGTTTAGAAGAAACCATTCCGATGTCTGTGTATTTTAAAGACCACAAGTTAATGATATGCCTTATACAGCTACAATTTCTAAGGATATATGGTGGTCTTGGTTATTCTTTTTAGGCATTGAAGTAATAGGCTGTTTTGATGCAAGGTTTACTTTGGGAAATATATACCTTGTAGTATCAAACTTGTACTGATAAGAGTTAATTTATTACAGAATTAATGTGAAAATGTCCATTTGAAAGTTTTGTAAAGTAACATATGCATAAAAAGATCATTTTGAAGTTGACTCGTATACACACTTAAAAAAAAACCACGACAAAATTTTTTCTTTGTGCTCAGAATAATCATAAAACTGTTAAGTGGTAAGCAGATTACAAGAAATAAGATGTATGTTACAGTGAAATCTATGCAGATACGATTATGAGAAAGAAATGAAAAATATTGACTGTCTACAAAAGATTTTTCCTGAAGCTGAAGGGAAAGACAGTTATTATGAAGTTTGTGTGACTAGTCTGTAACAAAGAAAAGTAGAATTACACTCTCATCCTACGTACATGTCAGATGAGAAGAAATTGATTAGAATTGTGGGTATTTAAGAATCAAGGTACTATGTAGTTGTTTTGTTTATTTGTTTTGGGCATGAAAATGAAAGCATGTTTTGGGGGAAGGTGCACTAGCAAAAAATGATTTGGTGAGATCAGTGTCTATGATCTTACATGTACCTTTATTGATGAAGTTCATTCATTATGACACTAATGTGGAGTGACCATTCAATGATTTTGTAACGTATACACGGACAAGATATATACAAAACATTTCAAAGTTTTGGACTCACTGTAGTAGTCAGTGACTTTCATATTTGCGGATTACACAAAAAGCATGTGAAATATAGAAGTTTTTACAGAGAAGTACAGAGAACGAGTTTTTGACCTTTTCAAAAAATACTTTATAATCCTTTCAATAAAAAATGAACATTGCTTTGAAGTTTGAAGAAAGAGAAGTTTGAAGAAGGAGAAGAGGGATGAAAAAACACTCTTATGAATGCCAGATGAGAAGTGATTACTTCGAATTCTGTATAATAAAACTAAGATCACGGGTTAATAGTAGATATTTGCCTATATATAGTCGGAATTTATACTGAGGTTTTGGTTATGTATTTGTTATAAACAAGTCACATTCGTGAAAATATAAATTTTCTTGATTAAGGATTTAAATCCTTACGTATATACGCCAGGCAAGGATATGCCTAAGGGTGCAGTCTATGTGACTATAAGAAAGAAAGGTGGAACAAACACTTTTATCCTATGTACATATCAAATGAGAAGAAATCTTTTCGAACTCTTTGTTTTTCAAGATCATACAGTATATGCATTTGAAGATCATATGATGTATGGTTATTTTGGTAATTTGTTTTGGGCATGAAAGTGAAAGCATGTTTTGGTCCAAGGTACACTATCAAAAATGATTTGATTACTTGTAGTAGGAAATTGCGATTAATGTGAAACTCTTATTGATGGAGTCCACTCATTATGGTATTGATGTGAAAGTGACCATTCAAAAGATTTGTAACAATCAAAAATATATATACAAAACATTGCAAGGTTTGGGTTTCATTGTAATAGTCTGTGACAACACCAGTGGCGGCAAAAACGGGGGGGGGGGGCATGGGGGGCATTTGCCCCCCCCACTCAGAAGCTTTGCCCCCCCCCCCCAGTTGCCCCCCAGAAATTTTGAGGACTGAAGTAACAGTAATTTGTAAATAAGTAGATGTTGTCATAAGCATCATATTCAAGCTGTGAAGTGCTCTAAAATACCATTTTCCGCTCTTCAAAACTTCGATTGAAAACAAAAAAAGTGATTATTTTTGGCTTGCTCGCTTCGATCGCTCGTCATATTTAAAAAATTCTTTTCTAAAATGCGATTAAAAACAAGAAAAGTAGCCAATTTTGGCTCGCTCGCTCGTCTTATTTCAGAATATTTATTCGAAAATGCGATTAAAAACCAAAAAAACGGTTATTTTTTGTTTGCTCACTTCGCTCGCTCGCAAAATTGATATTAAAATGTGTGTAAGAGGGAAAAAAATACAAAAATTCAATTATTCGCCCCCCACTCCTCAAAGTGGACTTATGCTGGCGACTAAAACTCACGCTTCACGCTCGATTTTTCCATACACGCAAAAAAAAAAAAAAAAAATGACTGCCCCTGCCCCCCAACATTTTCTTTTGCCCTCCATTTGCCCCCCCCCCCACTTTAACAATCTTGGTGCCGCCACTGGACAACACCGATTTCATCAAGCTTGGAATTTTTTATAAATTCATGATATGTGGTAGGAAGTTGAGACTATATTATCTAACTCTTACTGCTGGAGTTATCTTATTCATTGTGGTATTGACGTGAAAGTGACAATGATTCAATGAGGTTTTGGTTGTGTATTTGTTATATACAAGTCACATTCGTGAAAATATAAGTGTGAATTTTTCTTGATTAAGGATTTAAATCCTTACGTATATGCGCCAAGCAAGGATAAGGGTGCAGTCTATGTGACTATAACAGAGAAAGGTGTGACTATAACAGAGAAAGGTTGAACAAACCATTGGCGTAAATCCCGGGGGGGGGGGGGGGGGGGATGGGGGGATATATACCCCCCCCCACTTTTTCAATAGGAGGGGATGGCGTGTACAAATATCCCCCCCCCACTTTTTAGGGAAGAAATGATATTTGAATTAATCAGTTAGTAAAACTTTTAATAATCTGTCATAAACAACCATCTTATTTAGAATTTCTTTTTGAAAATGCAATTGAAAACCAAAAAAGTGGTTACTTTTTTGGCTCGCTCGCTTCGCTCGCTCGTCATATGTTAGAATTTCTATTTGAAGATGTGATAAAAAACCAGAAAAGTGGTTATTTTTGGCTCACTTGCTTCGCTCGCTCGCATAATGAAAATTAAAACGTGTGTAAGGGGTCTGTGCGGATGGATGAGGCTGTGTGTTTATACTTAAGTGTGAGTTCGACAGAAAAAAAAAATCGGCAAAAAAGTCAATCATCCCCCCCCCCCCCCCCCCCACTCCTCAAAGTGGATTTACGCCGGTGGAACAAACACTTTCATCCAATGTACATATCAAATGAGAAAAAATCTCTTCAAACTCTTTGTTTTTCAAGATTATACAGTATACGTATTAAAGATCATATGATGTATGGCTATTTTGATTATTTGTTTTAGGCATGAAAGTGAAAGCATGTTTTGGTCCAAGGTACACTATCAAAAATGATTTGATTACTTGTAGTAGGATATTGCGATTAATGTCTATTATGAAACTTTTATTGATGGAGTCCACTCATTATGGTATTGATGTGAAAGTGACCATTCAAAAATTTTGTAAAAATCAAAAATATATATACAAAACATTGCAAGGTTTGGGTTTCATTGTAATACTCTGTGACAAAACCAGTGGCGGCAAAACGGGGGGGGGGGGGGCATGGGGGCATTTCCCCCCCCCCCACCACTCAGAAGCTTTGCCCCCCAGTTGCCCCCCCCCCTCCTCAGAAATTTTGAGGACTGAAGTAACAGTAATTTGTAAATAAGTAGATGTTGTCATAAGCATCATATTCAAGCTGTGAAGTGCTCTACAATACCATTTTCCGCTCTTCAAAACTTCGATTGAAAACAAAAAAAGTGATTATTTTTGGCTCGCTCGATTCGATCGCTCGTTATATTTTTAAATTTCTTTTCTAAAATGCGATTAAAAACAAGAAAAGTAGCCAATTTTGGCTCGCTCGCTCGTCTTATTTCAGAATATTTATTCGAAAATGCGATTAAAAACCAAAAAAGCGGTTATTTTTTGTTTGCTCACTTCGCTCGCTCGCAAAATTGGTATTAAAATGTGTGTAAGAGGGAAAAAAATCCAAAAATTCAATTATCCCCCCCCCCACTCCTCAAAGTGGACTTATGCTGGCGACTAAATCTCACGCTTCACGCTCGATTTTTCCATACACGCAAAAAAAATTGACTGCCCCTGCCCCCCAACATTTTCTTTTGCCCTCCATTTGCCCCCCCCCCCCACTTTAACAATCCTGGTGCCGCCACTGGACAACACCGATTTCATCAAGCTTGGAATTTTTATAAATTCATGATATGTGGTAAGAAGTTGAGACTATATTATCTAACTCTTATTGATGGAGTTATCTTATTCATTGTGGTATTGACGTGAAAGTGACAATGATTCAATGATTTTGAAACAAAAAAAAAAATATATATATATATATATATAAACAAAACATTGCAAGGTTTTGGTTTTCACTGAATTAGTCCGTGACAAACTGTTTTCGCAGATTACACAAAGCAAAGAATAGGCATGATAGGTGAAACAGAGTATTTTTACAAACTCGGAGAACGAGTTTTGACTTTATAAAGGAGATTTAAACAAATTGCTATGAAGTTTGTGTGAGATTGATAAGGAAGGGTGAGAGGAAGAAAACTCTTTCATCCCAAGTGTATGTCGGATGAGAAGAGATCATTTTGAATTCTGTGTAATTAAATATCACAATATTATTGTAGTTGATAGTGAACGTATGCCTTATATATAGTAGAAATTGGTTGTAAGGATATATTGAGTTTTTGAGTTTTGTATTCGTGTTTTGTTTCGTGGGTTTTTAAAGAAAAAAGAATATATTATACAAAGTCAAATTTATGAAAATGTAATTGTAACCTTTTTCTTGATTAAGGATT
>CM057160.1:6916439-6957865 GCA_029962745.1 Echinometra lucunter
GGGAGACAGTCATTCCGTTGTGTATTGTGTGTTTTTACAGAGGCACGCACTGCGAGTCCCTTGAGTTGTTCTTGTGTTGTGTTTGTGTGGTTACGGTTCGTGCTCTGTTTGTTTTGTTGTTGTCGTTGTTCGTGTACATGTACATAAAATGAAAAATTCCACATGTAGTTCCTTTTTATCTTTCTTTAGCAAAGTGATATATGAAAAGATCACTAACTCCCTTTAGGACGAGTAACTATTGTTAAGTCTTTAATAATATCCATTATTAAACTACATGTTGCTCTCACTTCCAGAACCAAACTCACAGGTTATTAGAGAATTAAATCGTTGTTTTTTTACTTGTTTACATGGGGTAATAAACCTGATAAAATAGGAAGAAAACAAAATATGTGTCAGCTGTATAAAGATTGTGGGGCTAATATGACAGATATTTTCATACACATGAAATCTCTTAAGATATCATGGATCAGAAGATTCATTACTGACTCGTCAGATGAAAACTTTACTTATCATATGTTTCTATCATTTTTGCATCCGACATATTTTCTATTATTATATTTGGGTTCAGAATATTACAAACAATTAGCCAATGTCACGCTTAATCCATTTTAGAAAGAGATGCTTTTTGCTTTCTCAGAACTTGTTGAAATCACTGTAGATAATATTGCATGTCAACCTATATGGAATAATCCCAGGGTTAAAGTGAATAATAATACAATATATTATAGATTTTGGTGTATGAAGGGAGTACGCTTTATCAATGATATTTTGAAAACGGATGGTAAATTTCTCTCATATTTTAAATTTCACCATAAATTTGATATACAAACAAATTTCCTTCAATACTATGGATTATGTAATGCTGTTCGTGCGGGTTTTAGAAAGAGTGTTATACTAAAGTTGATGGAACCTACATGTATTATAAATGAAACATTATCTCTAATATTGAAAATGAAAAAAGGATGTTCCCATATTAATCGTTCTTAAAACTTACTGTGAAAGAATGTAACAGCTTCATCAAATCGAAAAACTATTTTGAGCTCGAAGATAAAACATGGTGTTTATATTGTCTGATTCCCTATCAGTCAACTACTGATATTAATATGAGGTGGTTTCAATACAAGATTTTGAATAGAATAAGTGTTTATATGACAGATTCATTGATGAAATTCCAATTAGTTGATAATAAACAATGTACTTTTGTAGCAGTAATGAAGAGACAATTATACATATATTTTGTTACTGTCCATATTCAAATATAATACGGGCTCAACTTGAGCAACGATTGTTTAGTAAGACCGATATAAAGATCGAGCACACAAACCAAAATAAATTGTTTGGATTGAATGGAGGTCATAACAATGCCTTTAAGTGTATCTTAATCATTGTAAAAAAAAGAAATATTTTCAGCCAAATGTAAAAATCAATTGCCACAGTTTAAAAAAAAAAGGTTAGTTATGACAGCTATTAAAACATATTATGATATGAAAAGATATATAGCAAAGATACATCTGAAGGAAAACAGTTTTGATAAAAAAAAAATGGTTTCATTTCACCAAATGGTTTTAAGAGTTACATGTTCATTCTGCTTGTTTATTAACATAATGTATACAACACTATCCATTACGCCACTGCTGTGCGGCTACATGTTTGTTATAGTTTGTTATTCTCTGTTGTCTGAATATTTATACGACAAATCATGGAAAAAAAATGTATATGTATCAGTCTATTGTAATTTTTGTTAATGTTGTTGGTGATCAATAAAGGGACCCTGTGAAAGGGTAAATAGAAAGAAAAGAAATTAATGTAATGAAAATTCTCTGTAAAGTAAACAAAACTTTGACACATAACAATTGTTTTAGCTTTTAGTTCAATTGAACAAAATGAATTACTTTAAAAGGGAAGGTTAAATTCCTTAGACATTTTAGGCCACCTCCACTGATTGGAGGCTGACTTAGTGCAGAGATCAGTGGCCAAGGACTAGAACCCTCAAGGACAGGACCAAGCCATGCATAAAGTCAAGATTTTCAAGTCCAGCTCCAATTAGGCATTGAAAAATAGTCCTTATGATGTCTTACGGACAAGGTCGCATCAAGGCACTACAGCAATGTTTTTCATCCGTTCAATCTGTCGATAATTCAGTACTATGAATGAAGACCACCTAGGGGGCGCTGTTATCCTTTTGACTCGGAGCTCTTGATTAGTGTTTTGACTATTTGGCTTGGTAGATGATAGTTCCTGCCTCTCGCAATTACCATTCGATTTGACATCATAGAAACGTCATAGAAATGAATATGTAGAGCTTTCGAAGGCAATGTGCGTATGAATTCCAGATATAAATCTCTTAGAGAACACTCACCGGTGTCGATTGCTCTCGCAGCTGTTAAGCAATCCAAAAGTCCCCAGGTTCGATTCTTGCTCTCGCTACTTGCATATTTGCTGTAAAAACAATGGCGTTTATTTCGTCAGAAATTGTTAAAGTATCACAGCTATTACCGATGCATGTTAATTTCTATGACCTCAAATTGAAAGGTTACTGCGAGCGGCAGGAACTATTCTCTACCATTTGGCTCGTCTCTTACTTCATCTAAAGCTGTGAGGTACAGGGGCGCGTTTCTCGAAACCGCATTAAAGACAACTAGACGAAAAGGGAAAAGAAAATAGGAAAAGGACAAGACAAGACAAGACTAAAGAAGGACAAGATAAGAAATAACAAGGCAAACAAGATAGGATTCGTAAGGGGGGGGGGGGAGAGGGAAACAAAAGAGCAGCAAAGAAAAAGAAAGGAGAAAAAATGTGAGATGGGCTGCCACAGACCAACATGATACAACATAACCGACAACCAGAATCGATATAAAAAGTCTAGAGAAGTAGAAAGTTCGTAAGTATAGGACCGTGCGTGGGACGATGACCTAAATTAGAAGTATCCAAAATTAAAATATCGGTTATATTGCAATCTGTTGTAAGAATGAAGCAAGAATAGGTTGAGCTGATGTTTGAATGTATTCAAAGAGACACCAATGCCATGCGAATGATGGAAATAATATTTGAAAAAAAGAGAAAGGAATGTAGATTTAGACTTTTTTGCCCTACTTTTATAAAAAGGAAGCAAGTGACATGTAAAGCAAATGCGAGTTATTGATATTTTCATATTTTACCTAGTGTGGTAGTTTACCTAGTCTTCTTCCTGTCCAAATATCGAACACTCATCCCGCTAAAAGATATGTTAGGCAGTACATCGTCGTATTGCAATGACGTCAGTGTAAATGACACATATATTTTGCTCTTTTACAGGAAATTTTGAGCCAGATTCTTTTTTTTTTTATTTCCTCGAATCCTCTGATTTGCATGCTTTAAGATGGGCGGTCGACTGAGTGACATAGCAGCTTAGGTCGTGATGCAGAAGGGAGCGAGGAACTTTGTCTAATTTTATGTAAGATTATCGTCAGATGATTGACCTCAATGTGTTTGCTATACTTGATTGCAATTTGATATTTTGAATGTTTTCGACGTTTGTACATGTTTCAATTATCAAATTTGTATTGTTCTGTGTTTAACTTTTATTTCTTCTCCTCTTTCTCTTGCCCTTGTAGTTTCTCTTTCTTCTTTTCGTTTTAAGTTTTCTTCTTGTCTTTTACTTCTTCTTCTTCTTCTTCTCTCTCTCTCTCCCTTCCTAACTTTCTGTACAAATGTCTGTTTCTCTTTCTTGTTTATATGTTTATAATCATTCATGCTCATTTATGTTATGGAAAGGTATTTTACATGACTGTCTACAATTCAATTATTGCTTATTATTATTATTGTATGTCATCTTTTATTGAAAATTATTATGTACACTTGACTTTTCAGTCTTCGGACTGTTTATCCATTTTTTTTATCTCAGTAAACCGAACCTATCTATCTCTCTACTAGTATCTATCTATCTATCTATCTATCTATCTATCTATCTATCTATCTACGTATCTATCTATCTATCTATCTATCTATCTATCTATCTATCTATCCATCTCTATCTATCTATCTATCTATCTATCTATCTGTCTACCGGGGTGTTGCAAGAAAGTTGCAATCGATTGCAAGTTGCAACTGATTGTCACTGGCCAATCAAAATCATTGTTGCATGCATGTGTTCTTAAAAAGGCAGACCCCGAGCCAATCAGAATGGTTGTTTCAAAATTAGCAATTATTTGCAATCGATTGCAAATTTCTTGCAACACCCCATATGTCACATTTGTTACTTGCTTCCTTAGGAATTTCTTGTTCAACATGTACAAAAAATGTGGGTTTTTTTTTTTCAAATTCAGTTTATGTCTCCTTTGTTTGTATATACTTAACGTTATCTACCTTAATATGTTTTTAAAATCGTCGATTAATGATATGTTCATGTTTGTGTTTATGCTTGAAAAAAGAACAGAATATTAATATGCATCAATGAAGTTTAATAAATACAATACAATACAATGTAAATTTCCTCTATATCCTTCATTATGATAAGCATAATTTTATTGAAACCATATACTTTCAAATAATCTTTCAATAATATGTCAGTTATGGTATCCTCTTAATTACAAATCTAGATTCTCACATCTCAAAGGCAAGTTTTAGCGTTTAGTGAGAACCAGGGGAGCGTTTCATGAAAGGACTTGTCGGATGTTTTATCCGACTTATCCGACAGTTGCCATAGTAACGATGTTTCTCAGCCAATCAAAATCAAGGAAAGATGTCAGATCTGACAACTTGTCAGACAACAAATGTTGATGAAACGCTCCCCTGGTTCAATCGGTTTATTGAGATATTTTTTCATGCACTACTTAATGCGCCCTAAGACACGCGAGCAGGGGCGGTGCTACGGAGGGGGAGAGGGAGGCGACGGCCCCCATTCAAGTGACAAAAAAAATGGCGAAAAAATAAGAAAAAGAGGAGGAGGAAGAAAGAACAAAACGGGAAAAGAGAGGTTCGAGTCATGCAACTATGTAAAACTCCTATTTTTTCATTTAAAATGTAAATAAATTTACCAATGAGTCATCTTGCCCCTATCAAAATACCCTGGCGCCGCCCCTGCACCCGAGCATAAAATATCGCGTACAACAACAAAGCTGATGCCCAAATAACACCGAATAGAACTCACGCTCACATGTGATTCATGTAAAAAAAATAATCTTCTTTGTTTTGAACCTTGAAGCAAAAACATCCTGAATAATTTGAATATCAGGTAAGCAATACTTATAGCCTTTGCAACAGGAAATGCAACTCGGAAAAAAATATTACCACTGCTTATAAGACTTTTTACGACAGAGGATTGCCACACCATCACCCCATGCTTATGTTCCGATCTTTCTTTATGATATCTTGTAATGATATAATTACTTTATTTCGGCAAGGCAGTAATTATCTGCATTGTTTTGTACTCAGTTTGTAAAGTTAATTTAAAAAAAAAGGACCATGAAATGGTATATGTGCCACTAGACACATTTCAAGCAAATCATAATATCCATGAGTCATCATCTGAAAATAATGATACCTTGGTAAAGTTTTAAATTTATTCTATCACTGAACCTTTACTACTACTACTACTACTACTACTACTACTACTACTACTACTACTACTACTACTACTACTACTTCTGCTACCACTGTACAACTGCTACTTCTACTTCTACAACAACTAGTTTTACTTATTACAATGATGGTGAAGATTATTATCATTCAAATATAGATAAGTAATGTATTTTACTGTGAAAATATCACTTATCATGCTATTGGGCGGGAAAAGGGATTCATGAGCTAAATATTAACGCCAAAAACAGTAAACAAACCTGAGATAGCCGAGTTTTGCTCCAAACTGGAGCTACAGCATACTTACTGGTTTCAGCCTTAACAATATCGATTGCATCAGTATTGTCTTTGGGATTTGTAAACCTGTAATCCTTAATTTCAGCGAGATAAATGACATCATGTGATAATTGTTCATTTGGTTCGAATGATAATTTCTTTTCCTTGAAAATAATAGTAATAGCAATAATAATACCGGTAATAATAATGACACCAAAATCATTAATTCTGGCCCATGATGTTAGGATGTTAGGGCTCATTCCGTGGGGCAGTGTCATTTTCGAAATTTGCTACTTTTACGACTGAAATCATGTGACATATGCATGAAGGGAAAAACCTTCCACATGACTGCATTCCATAGAAAAGGCTCGCTGTCTGAATAACTTCCTTCTTTTCAATGAAAGGAAAATCAACCACGCGTTTAGGCCAGGAGCCGTTTCTATTGAATGCCGTCGGGTGAAGGATTTTCTTTAAAATAACAGGAATTTGGTCGCTAAAGTAGTAAATTTTGAAAATGACATTGTCTCACGATACGAGTCCTAACATTAAAACGCGGGGGTCAAAATGGATGATCTCGGTGTCAATTTACTAGAAAATAAATTTTCTTTTGAATATAGTAAATAATTCTCTCATTATGTCATTCATCTCGCTGAAATTAAGGATCATAGGTGGTTTTTTAATATATATATATATATATATATATGATATATATTATGTACAAGTATACATTCCTTAAACATTACTTTGCGTAATTTCCCCCATCATTGCGGCTGTTTCTCCCGGATCTTTATGGTTAAGGGTTTCTTCTTTTTCTAGTTCTTTCATATTAACGGCTTCCATCGCCCAGGGTTGAACATCGCCTGAGCCGAACAGGGAAAAGAAGCTGGCACTTGCGAGGGTCACTGCGGCTGTGATTATAAATACGGTCCTCCATCCCGCAGGATTGCTCTGAAAGAAAAACATAGAGAGAGAGGGGGGAGAGAGAAGGAGGAAAAGAGAGAGAGAGAGAGAGAAAGAGAGAGGGGGGGTGGGGGGAGGGGAGGGGGAGGGAGAGGGAGGAGAGGGACAATAGTAGGTGAGGTTAGACAGTGCTTGTACTCTACTGTGCTTCTTTTTGTGCCATTTTGCTCTCCTAAGATGCCCAGTACCACATCTATTTCTGAACATCCATTTAATATTGGAAAACGTTTTCCTCAAAAAGCACCAATTGAAATTATTTCTTCTCGCTATTCCAATCTGGTACATGAAAATATACACTAGATGCAATAAGAATAAAAGAGATCTCTGAGTAATGTAGTCGGCAGATGAGTAGGAAATTACGAAAGTGAAGAAAGAAAAAAGGAGAAAATGGTGGGGATAACCAGGGACTAAGTCCCTGGGATAACAATGGCGTAAGGAGAATGGCCACAAAATGAATGCCGTTGTCCTATATGGCTGTTGTGGAGATGAAAAGGATGACGATGATGATGGTGATGATAAATGTTATAATGATTAAGACGATGATTATGATGGCAATGATAATGATGATAATGATTATGATGATGATGAGAATGATGATGATAATGATGACGATGACAACCGCCATGGGGATGATGATGATGATGATAAGTATATCAAGTGAGACATCATCGCACCTGATCTTCGGTGAACACAGCCGACACGAGAGGCGCAATGAAGCCGGACGTGACAGCGATCGCGTTGCCGATGCCCGACACCGTCCCGGAGTAGCTGGGCGCGATGTCGAGAGCGTTGACGAACACGGCTGAGAAGACCACGCCCATGGCTCCATACATGACAGTCATGAGTATCACGATGGCAGCCGTGTTGGTTTTCACGCCGAAAGAGATAGTCAGGAAACATATAGCCATCATGACTGATCCTTTTAAATATTAGGACATGGGAAATGCATGAAATACAAATAAAGATATGATCTTACTCGTTAACCTTTCTATACATATAATTTGCTTCACAAGAGTAATAAATGCTGTTCTATTTATACTCTGTGTATGAACACGATAAGAGAGAGAGAGAGAGAGAGAGAGAGAGAGAGGAGAGAGAGAAAGGAAAAGGAAAGAGTGAGGGAGAGAGAGAAAGAGGAAGTGGGAGAGGGGAGAGAGAGAGAGAGAGAAGGGGGCACGTGAGAGGGACAAGGAGGAGGAGGAGGAGGAGGAGGAGGAGGAGGAGGAGGAGGAGGAGGAGGAGGAGATAAAATCCAATTCACCTGAAAAAACTGTAAGTTTCCGCACTGTCGTTCTACTCAGGATATTTCGACCAATCAGCGCGTCTGCAAGGAATGACGCAAGCAGTGATGTTGTCCACTGACATATGTATGGAATGGAAGTTAGAAAGCCGACCTGTAGAAAAAAACAGCATAGCTTTGGCAGATATTAGCCATTCTTGTTTTATTCGTACAACATACTTATCGAATAAAAGTCATCTTTTCAGTTAAACCATACAGCTTAAAAACAGCTTGAAAAATCCAGGGTAAAGATTGAGGAAGATATTGACATCTTTTTTTTTTTGCAGGAGTTTCTGCATTTATTGTCAAATCAAATAACATATTTACAAACAATAGTAATAAATATACAATATAATTGATCAAATTACAAATGTGACAGTCAAATAACAAATGACAACAGAATAAAGACATGATCATAAGTAGAAATGAACAAGTAGAAGAAAAATCAAGAATGCAGAGGGCCAGCTATCTTAAGCAAAATGCTTGAATGAATAGCAGCCGTCTGCTTAACTAAAGTCATTATTTCGATTGCATTGATCATTCATATGAAGAGAATCAGAGCAGTGGGGCGTCGGGTTGTGATAACTAATGAATTCGATTTTTCCCCCTTAAAATTTGAGGGCTTTTTTTTTCAAAGCTTTGTCGACAGTCCCACAAATTGAAGATCTTCGGTGTTAAAACTTCTGATAACTTGTTGGCAAATTTTATCTCACACCCCCCCCCCCGTTTAAAAAAATTCAGCAAAGCCCCTAATATCAATGGAGCTACAGCAAGACTTACAGACAAGATGTCAAACCCCAGGACACGTTTGAAATATATAGGCAAATTGCATGCTAGGTTGAAGTAAACAAAACCGGCAACGCCGAACAGGATAACTGTGTAAGCGATGGCGGGTAGAGATAGCAAGATGGAACGAATCGGGACCTTGATATTTTCCTTGAAGGTAAGAAAGGAGAAGCAAAATAGCATGAGATACGATAAGGATGAAGATGATCATGATAACAACAACAACAACAACCAAGACAAGAACAACAGGAATAATAACAATTACAACACAGACGATAAATCTCCACTTGAATTCTGAACTAGTGCTTGCTAGGTGCCATGTCTGTTCCAGACATTAGCGATTAAGCCTTTCCATCTACTTCTATCCCTGGTTATTTGTAATGTGCCGTTATTACTGTTGCTAGTCAGCCTAATGAACTGGTCCATGTTTTTGGGGCGTTGCCTCCCTCTAATTCTCTTTCCGTCAAGTTTTCTTATATGTTTTCTGTGTTATGTTCTGAACTATAATTAGCAAAAAAAAAAAAAAAAAAAAAAGAAAGGAAAATACATGTAGATAAAGAGGAAAAAGAACTAAAAAAGGAGCCTGAGAGAGAGAGAGAGAGAGAGAGAGAGAGAGAGAGAGAGAGAGAGAGAGAGAGAGAGAGAGAAATTTCGCCAAACAATCAATTCAGTGTAATACAGCCGGTGACATTTCATTAAGTTAACATTAAAATGAAATACTGAACAACGCCAGCTGCGGTACATCACCTGCATAACGCATAATTCACTTTAGCATGTTTAGTACATCGGCATAGCCTATTTTGTGTTTTGTTTTTTCTGCCCATCAATAGCCTACCGCATTCTCCTGTTGCTCCGTTCTTCCTATTCCTATCAATATGAACGAATTTAGATCAATATTTCCTGTTCTCTAATTCAAGTTTGCATTTTCTCCAGAATAATACATTTCTGCTCTTTTTTTATTCACGCTTTATACTATAGTACAAACGTCTATTGACTTTTTTCGGAGATGTCAGTTTTCCCGAAACATGATAAAGTATTTCATCATATTTTATCATACCGATCGTTTGGATCGTGTTGTCTCGATGTATACCCGTTCTTTCTTTGAAATGAAGGGATGTTTATCAGGCTCCTCATATGACGTCACTGCCCAGAAAAACGCCCATATGAGATTAAGGCCACCTTTTCGAAAAGAAAAATTGTGAAAGAACAATTTATAAAATGTAAACTAATGAATAAATAAGTGAAATAACGGTGTTACAACCGAAATTGAATTTACTGTTAAGTTTACTCTATGAAAACATAAAGATAGAATTAGATAAAATAAAATCAAACAGACTTGTATATTTTTTCACGAAGAGCTTTGTTTCATAAAACGGTCTCCAATTGCAAAGTATGAGTTACAAAAGGTAGAAAAAATAAAACATGTGGGAAATAGAACAACTTCACTGTTTATTACAAATGCTAAGCTATACTGGTTTCTATAAAACATTCTTCAAGTACAATATACATACACATACATCGTATAGAGACGACAAAGTACAGAAGTAATGTATTTTCATGTAAACCCTGAGGAAGACGTGTGTTTGCCTCGAAAATATGGTGTATCAATAAACATCACCTTTGGACTTGAAACTGCATAAGTTCTATACTTTGTCGTCTCTTCTGTATCGGAACCAACATGCGGAATATATACATCATCATCATACATTATGATATACATCTGTATATGAGGGGGGGGGGGGGCATTGTAAGGAAGTAATGTTCTGTCGCCCCCCCCCCCAAATCCTTTGTCCTCTCGTGGTTACCGGCACTACTGAATTTGCATCGTCATGTATAGATGTAGTCTGAAATATGCCAATCCCTCGTACCAAAAAAGTAGAACGTTGCCGGCCAACCAAGTTTAGCACAGATTATCCCAGAAAGTGACTGGCCAACTGCAGGTCCAAAAGCAAGACCTGCAAAATTACGAATATTCAATTTATTAGTCATCAGAAAAATATTCAGATTCTGGAAATGGATAGAGTTTGTATAGGGTAAGTTAAAGGTAATTGTTGTGTTCACTATGTTATATATACCATACATAATGTCATCAAACCTCCTGTCTGTTTGCTGTAAAAGTGGAAATCTTCTTTCCGCTGAAATATGTTACTCGCCCATTTATTTCGTTTTATTTATTTTTTCATATCAATACTCTTTCATTGGTGTCAATTTTTTCATTCTTATGTCCATGGTAGCTACTGATAAAGGAAATGCAGCATATTCCTAACTGCCTAAAGTCACACGTGAAAAAAAACAACAACAAAAATTATCATAATGTTCCAACCTGCTATAATAAATGTCATCATTCGCGTTCTCTCATTGACTGGTGACCAATTATTTACCATAGTGCAGATAGCTGGAATAATGAAACCCTGTGAACATATGGCAAAAGAAGTGATAATATCAAGTGGAAGAAATCATCCATTCTACGTAAATACAGTACATCAAGTCGACATGGTCGAGGAAGGAAATTGGAGACAGCTATATTAGTCTGAATATGCTGGGGAAGATAAGCCCCTTTGGAGTTTTCGCAAAACATTGCAAAATAGAAGATATATAAATAAGATTTCGATTCACTATCCAGCAAAAAAATTGCAACTTTTTCGGGGGGGGGGGGGGCGTTAGGAGCAAAGATCCCAAATGAAGTCATCCGACTTTGTCCCACATGAAAGTCCATAATAGGAAATACGTGTTTGGCACGGTTCCACAGTCTCACTACTGTGAACAGGGGGAAATTAAACTGGATATGTCTAGGTCACAAATCTTTGACCCGGAATGGAGTTTTGCCCCAATGGACTATTTTCGGGGTCATTCTAAGCAGCTAAGTGTTAAAGGAGAATGCAACCCAGGCATCAGTGTGCTCTTAGTGAATGAGGATGATCAAGAAGAGTAAACAGTGAAAGTTTGAGCAAAATCGGACAATCTGTTCAAAAGTTATGAATTTTGAAAGTTTCAGTAAATCCCTATTATGGGGATCCTTGAGTTGGCAACTTTGCCAGCATCTGTGATGTCATCGTGGACAACTCTCAATTCATTTGGTACATAATTTTTTTTTTTTAAATTGATTTATATGAAATTTCAAGTCAGGAATCAACATAATTTTTCCAAAAATGCTTGTAGAATTGATATAGCCATGTCATACTCAAACAATAAATCAAAATAATTTTTATTTTTCTGGAAAATAAAGAAAATGTTGAATTCTGTGCACAAAATGAATGGAGAGTTGTCCACGATGACATCACAGATCCTGGCAAAGTTGCCAATTCAAGGATCCCATAATAAGGATTTACTTAAACTTTCAAAGTTCATAACTCTTGAACAGATTGTCCGATTTTCCTCAAACTTTCACTGTTTATTCTTCTTGTTCTTCTTCATTCACTGGAAGCACATTGATGTCAAGATTGCATTCTCCTTTAAGAATAAGACGTAGCTATGTCTCGTATTAAGGACAAATAGGTTCAGACAATCTTTCCTCCCAAGTGCAATGATAACATTCAATAGGAAATTTAAGTAATCTTGCATGTTCTTGCCTTTGACTGGCATTTAACATGTTTAAGCAAGTCAATGTACAGAGCATAGTACATGTTCTTTGCATGCACGTATACTATAACTTTTTAGATCCAGGGTTGCAGCATTGGTTTGGAACAAACTTTGGATATATAAATTCATCTTGGATACATTTTTTCTCTTTCTTTCCCTTTCCTTCTTTTCTTCCATATTTTCGTTTTCTTCCTTCACTTTCCTTCTCTTGTTTCATGATTCTTTCCTTTTCTTCCTTCCCCTTTCCTTCCCTTTTCCTTTCTTTCGTATTTCCCTTCTTCCCTTTTATTCTTTCCTTCAGTTTCCTTTCTTTCTTCTTTCTTCCTCATTTTCCCCTTTCCTTATCCCATCTTTCTTTTTATCAAGTGCCATCTAGTATGTTAATGCATTTAGATGTAGACTTCTTGCCTGTATACTGTTTCTTTTCAAAGTTTATGTAGTTTTAATGTGAAACAGCACTGTATTTATTGTCATGCCTTTTTAATCTTCATATGTCAGTGTTTAGATGTGTCAGTCTGTGATTATTTTAATCTTTACAGGGGCCGCGGAGCAGGGGAGGGGGGGCTTCAGCCCCCACTTTTTGAGTAGACACGTTGGCCTCTGTACAATAATGCTCCAGCGGCTCCTGCTTTATTATGTGCAATGTTGATGTTTATTTATTCCTTGAATATCAGACTGCGAATCAAATTTTATGTTTATTCTGCATGACAATGAATGATCTTGGATCTTAACACTTGAATCTTGAATCTTGAATCTTGAATCATACCTCTGAAATTACCGGCAAAACATCTTGTTACGAAAAAAATCTCGACGCTTGATCGGGCCGCGAGCGGGTCCCACTGTATTCAAAATGGCGCTTCCGCAAACCCCGCCAAATATAATCCATTTTCCTCCCAGGTTGTCTGACAGCCAGCCGGCAGGAATGTTGCCTAAAGTGTATCCGATGTAGAAGGCGGCCAGGAGGAGTTCTTGGGTGTGGCTATTCCAATCAAACTCTGTCTCTTCATTATCCTCATCCTACGAATTAGAAGAAGACAGTTTAATACAGTACATGATCAATATTATAGGTGCAATAAATGCAGTAGTCTTTAAATATGAAATTGCAGTTCATCTCTTTGCATATTACTTGTGGAAAAATAGCAATATAATAACAATTTACTTCAGCAGTATATAGGGCTGCGCTTGTCAAACAACAACAACAAGAACAACAAACCACGTGACAAGCTCGACCCGGTTATATAATAATACAATAATATATTATTTACCCAGGTTAGTCCCCTCAACTTTTATCATATTATGTTATTATCAATTTTGCAAGGGCCCTTTCGGGTCAAAAGTGATTGTTGCGAGGAAGGGGCACAAGAGGGATGGGGAGGGGGAGGGTAAAATTTCTCTTTTTGTACTGAGTATCATGGACTTAATATATTAGTTTTCTGGGGTTTCACTTGCTTTCAGTACGGAGAGAAATTATACAGGGCGGAGGAGGAGGGGGGGGGGGGGCTCAAATGGGCAGCTCTCACCACTATGTTTTTACTAATAAATGATGTCAAATTGCGGGTAATTTAGCCCTGTTATTATCCATAGTAGATTACAACCGTTTAAAACATTGAACTGATATGTTTCGTGCACAATCAAATCACTTAATTTTACACACGAAACAAATGAAAGAATACCTTTAAGTCTGCATCTTCATTTGAGTATCCATCATGCCCTTCCATGTATGCCACGTATGTGTTATTATAAATATCAGAATAAGATGAGCTTACTGAGGACTGTGAAGGTAAAATACTTGTTGTGTTGTGACGATCACTCCCTGCCATTATCGTCATGGCAACGCTGATGTTGAACCGCATCATGAGAACGCAGGCGAGCCCCAGGAACGCCATGGAGGCAAAGAGGAACCGGATGGAGAGTAGACCTTGTGTAAGGAACATATAATGTAATAATGCTGATGATGTTGTGATGGTGGTGAAAATGATTATTGTGATGGTGATGGTGATGATGATAATAATTATTCAGTGATGATAATGATGATATTATTATTTTTATCATTATTAATAATAATTAATAACAACAACAACAACAATGATAATAATAATAACAACAACAACAACAACAACAATAATAATAATAATAATAATAATAATAATAATAATGATAATAATGATAACCACAATAATAATAATAATAATAATAATAACAATAATGATTATAGTTAATCATGTTTGATTACTTAGGAAGGAAACAAATTTCTCTGAAGAGTGTAGTTTCCTTGCTAGCCATTCTCTTCTGGGAGCTACCACTTTAAACTGTGATGTCAGAGTAGTACATATCCACTGACCTGTATAAAGTAGATCGGGTGTTGCATAATGACCGAGTATAGCCATCGACGCAAACAGCAGATATCTTGTTACTTCAGGATCTCAAACAAGTGATTTTTGTAATTATGTGAACAGTTCTCATAATTTTCTCACTGTCCTCATTTTGGGTAATATGTTGAGCTTTGTCTGACCAAACATGAGCACAGTTTGCTATGTCCAGTTTTGCATAACAAAAGAAACTCTTTGAAACAGCTGAACCAAATAATTCGTAGTATCGCCATGTAAGTTATGAGAGAACATCCATTAATTTAAATACATTATAATTTATTAGAGATGCAAAACAATAATTTGCTTATACATGTAATTGTAATGCAATCAAATGAATGGCTGTTCTTTTATAATTTGTATGGAGTTTCTTTTCTATGCAATATTGGGCATGACGAAAGAAACGCTGCTGGTGTTTGGTCAGACAAAGCTCAACCAATTATTAGAAAGGATGGTGACCATGGTTAAAACAGCATTGTTCAAATATAAAATCACCTGTTTGAGATGCTGAAGTAACAAGATATCTGCTGTTTGCATCGATGGTTAGAGATGTACAATACACTATGAACATGACGGACAAAGAAAGCGGACAAAATAAACAACCCCTCATTCTACCCTTCACAATGGTTCTGGTAGTCAAAAGAACATCCCTTCACAACTATTGTCTAAAATATGTGGAACAGGTGCCACATGCATATTCTCCTGGAACTACGTGATTAAACATAATAGCTGTGAAGGGATGTTCTTTTGTGCTTCCCAGAAAAAAAAAACAACGAAACCGAGATTTACCGATGTTTAATCATATATTAATCACAATTATGATTAATAAATGTCACATATAGTCTAGTCGGAAATAGGGGTCCACGTGCACCATCGGGGTACATTTCTTTAAACCAACTTATTCGTAATGCCTGAAGTATTAATTTAATGATTTTTATGTTCCCATTGCCAAATCGTGGCCCGTGGGGTTCAAAATCGGTCATTTTGGCGGCCATCTTGGATTTTTTAAATGAAAATCAATGCTGTCATATTTTTTGGACCTGGACATCAAACAAATATGAATATATACATTTTTCAATATGATTTTGATGGGGGAAATCGAATGAACCGTTATTTGCACAATTTGATCAATAGTTTTTGAGAAAAATGAAAATTTATGCCCAAATTTGCATACTGTTTCATTATGAATACCAACAATGAATGCGTGTTTTTAGCATTGGGTTTGAAAAAAAAGGATATATTTACGAGAATGGTTATATGCTTCATGACGGTATTCACCACTTCATTCACACAGAAGGAGGAACATACACCAGTATGTATTTTCATACTTTGAGCAACAATGTGCCAAAAGAGCGATTCTCTGTATAGGCCTATGTAGCACATAGAGCCAGAGGAGTTCAATTTAGCTAAAAGGTAGTCCTGCCTTATGTCTGAAATGACTAATTGTAATTAGTCAGACAACCCAGATGGCTAAACTTAATTAGTCAGGCAAAGCCAAATATTAGTCAGATGCGACTTATTTTAGTTAGTCATCTGACTAAATCCAAAAACGTCTGAAATGACTAAACGTTAGTCATCCGACTTTTCTAATTAGTCATTCAAAATCATGACTAATCACATTAGTCACATGACTAAGGCTACATTTTATGTAAAAACAAAAGAAATGAAGCAGCTAAATCTCTTCTTGATTTAAAACAGATTTATTTCAACATAATCGGGCTGTACATATGAGAAATTCACAATCATCACCTTCACTTCAAATTAATACAGTATGGAGAAGCTTTAAATATGTACATGTATGCATGACATTATGTTGCTTTTCACTGCATGCATTACATTCAAACAAGGTAAAGTACGTGTTACAGTGTAAATATCAAGGTTTGAATACAAGAACATTATGCAGGACAGAACCAAAAAACAAGATAGAAATGCAGGAAATAGAATATGAAGTTCGATTTCAGTTAATCTTGGAAAGTTCAGCAATACCAAATAGCACATCTTCCCCCAACTCAATAAGGTGTAAAACCCATAATTACAGGTCAGTGCAAATAAAAGTCCTTTATAAAGGCAATACAAAGTAAATAGTATATTAAATATTGTCATATAGTGTATGCTCTGGAGTTGAATATACCGTAATATGTGCATCCATAGTTTAAGAATAGAGACATTCTTTATCTATGGATGCACAATTTATGGTATATTTGACAATGAGCACGCACTATGCGTTATATAAGATGGGAATCGGAGCTCACCAAACTATGAACATTGCAACATCCGTCAATAAGGTGCAACGAACTCCGTATTATCGATAATTTGTAAGTTATCGATACATTTTTAATGGGATTTTGTACACAAATTAGCGTGCAATATAACTCGTTATATAGCACGGTCGTGGCCATATAACGAATTACGCAATGGCATCTGACCAATCAGAAACCTTGTTTTAAATAACCCATCTTATATACATGTATATACACAAGTTCAGCTTCAGTAAATCTCTTAAACTTGCAGGAAGTTTGGCAAAATTAGAAGACAAAACATGTACACAAAAATAGGGTATATTGAAGCACGGAAAACATGTTGTTTGTTGCCCGCACCCCCCCCCCCCCCCCAAAATAAAAATATAAAGAAAATAGAGAAATTTATAAATAAAATAAATTTAAAGCTCATTACTCGTCAAGGTGTATCCCTAATGCAAAGTCGTGTTCTGTGGTGTTAAATCACAGGTACCTGAATAAGACGTAATTACTATCAAGTCAAAACGTAAATCAAATATATCAAAAAATCTGACATCACAGAATCTCTTGAATTTGCAACAATTTTGCAAAACCAGCAAAAAAAAAAAAAAAAACGAGGGATCATGCCATATGTTTACTTCCAAAAAAATGTAAAGCCTTACAAAAATGCGACCAAACAGGAAAAAAAAAACACATAATTCACACAAAAAAAAAACCCAAAACGTGTAGACATGAGGAATGACACATTTCTTACCCTTACCCACACTCAAATCAATTAAACAAACAAAAAACATTCTGTAAGCTGCATGATCTGATAACCTACAAGAAGTAACCCGTAAAACCATGTCTTGTTCTTTGGTTGGAATTTAAACACAAAAAGGTAAATGACATGATTGGGGATAGTCCTCAACTTGAGCTAACACTATTCTAGAATCAAGTAAAATTACAAGGATTCTGCTGTGAAAATCTTGTAGTCAAACGTTGACTTATTCTAAAATAACTAATGTCAATATCCCTTGTGGCAGGCAAACCTCTTGTGTAGCTCTCTATGGGTTCTATTTCTATCAGGCCCCGAGAAAATAAAAATACTAGTATGTTCATGCTTGATTCTCCTCAAGTAAACAAATTAGAGACAAATCCTTCCAGCTGGGAGATCTACTCCAGATTGTTAAATCTCTCAAGCAGTGTGACCACAGAACGCTCGATCTTAATATTATCCTGAATATTCAAGATAACTTTCTGAATGAAGGTCAGCGTCTTCTTCAACGTTGAAGGATAAGCCAGGTTGAAAACATAAAATAATAATAATAATAATGATATGGTCCATTTATATAACGCAGCTACTATATGCATATACTCCACTGCGCTCTACAAAGTTAATATTATTACCCCGGCTGAAGGAGCTGCCATGCAAGGCGCTAACAGGAATTTCTTCCTACCGGGTACCCACTTATACACCTGGGTGGAGAGTGGCAAATGTGGATTAATGTATTGCCAAAGGACGTTAGTGCCAGGCCGGGATTCGAACTCTCAACCCTTTGATTAAGAGTCAAGTGACAGAACCACTACACCATGACACCTCCCCTAAAACGAGGCGAAGTAGACAGCCACAGCAGCAAAAAGTGTGGTGCAGTGGGCAACGCCAACTCCATTAATGGAAATTGCGAAGTCGTTGCATTCGGAGAGGTTGGCGTTGTCTCCTTGATGTATGGAGCCCCATCTTCCTACAGACCCTATAGCAAAGAAATCATAAAACCACCAAAATACTTTACAATTGGACCGTGCAATGTCAGGCATGTGCATATGCTATTATACTCTACTGTTTTGTGAGCACAACTCCTGTTCCAGTGAAGCAGAATGAATGAGCTGGCAGTGTGCATTCAATGAGCTCTCAACATGAATTAGGAAACATCTGTTCATTGAGATGTTTAAGCATGAAACAGTGACTGTTGCGGCACAGTGCTTACACTTAAGTTGTGTGTACGAGGGTCCGTAGGTACACGTGCTAGTAGTAGTAGTAGCATACGTTGTTGCCCTACTAAAAATCTCTCTTGACTTGAGTGAAAGGAAATTTCGAGAAAAAAAAAGATCGTCAACCGAAAACCAGACTTACCTTGAAGTTGATGACATTTCTGAACCTTTTGCCTTGGCTTTTATGACTTTGATGGCTTTGTTGAACGCTGGGGTTGCAGTTGGACGACAATCTTACCGGGAATCTTACAAGTGACAAGTGCCGAATTAATTTTGAACAGGGCGCGCGAACAACGTGTGCGCGCGATGCAGGCGCAGTATACGGTGCACAATGCATCGTGAACATGCACGTCCGTACCGTAAGTTAGTCGTATGACCGGAGGCATTAGTCATTGACGTCGGCAACGATAATCCTATCCAGGCAAATTTTGTGTTTTCAATGATTTAAAAGAACCATAACATTACGTTATCAATGAATTAATAAACTGCTACACAAAATACATCAGTTAGTTTATAATGGCCATTGTTTATACAACAAATATGTTTTGATTAAATATCAAAAAATGGTCATTATAAACTAACTGATGTATTTTGTGTAGCAGTTTATTAATTAATGAGCAATTTATTGATATGGTTCTTTCAAATCGTTGAAAACACACAAAAAATGCCTGGACATTAATTTCATGTTCGGTATATATGAACTCAAATCGCAGATGATAATTTTGAAGCAATTAGAAACTTGGAATATCAACTTTTACTCTAACAAATGACTGGTTTACATTGGTCAAAAGCATCAGCAATGACTAACCTAAACTAGTCATCTGTGACTTAACATTAGTCTTGACTGAGGTATATTAGTCATTGAGACTTGACTAATCTAAATTAGTCGTTTTGACTAATTTATAAGCGCCAATGACTAACTTATGTTTACAGTGTAATATAATCTACGGACAAAACTGTGCTTTAATGAATGAACGTCTGTGGTACACAATGTGGTGGGGGCGGTCAGGAGGGGCCCCAAATAGGTCATAACAGTGAGCTTGATTAGCGAAAGTAACTTCATGAAACCTGAAAGACCACTGCCAGACCTTGTAAGTGGTGGGTTGTGCCCGCCAGACACACCCAAATTCATGTAAAAAATCCATAGTGCACTGATGATACGATAACTTTGAGAAAATGAGCTAGATTAGAAAAACGCTTTTAATGTCAAAACGTCCACTCATTTTGCGTACAGCGAGAGAAAATGATAAGCTCAAGACAATTGGCTACATTAGAAAATGGGAATAACCTGTTGAAACGTGGTGGAAATTGCAAAGCATGACCCCCTGTGTCATAAATGACCCATGCCAGACTTTTTCTGTGGTGGGTTGTGCCCAGCAAACGCCCAAAGAATAATGTCAAAACGCCCATTCATAGTGCAAGTGAAAAGATGATAACTCTGAGACATTGGTCTAGATTAGCAAAACAAATTTACCCCGTGAACCCTGGTGGAAATTGTAAAACATGACCCCCCTTTGTCGAAAATGACCCATGCCAGACATTTTCAGTGGTGGATTGAGCCCGCCAGACGCCCCCAAAATAATATCAAAATGCCTATTCATTAATGCACAGTGAGAAGATGATAACTTTGAGACAATGAACTAGAATTAGTAAAACAAAGTAACCCCATGGAAATTGTAAAGCATGACTCCCTAAATACATGGATGACCCCGCCAGACAATTTCAGTGGTGGGTATACCCGCTAGATGCCCCCAAATAATTTCAAAACCCCCATTTATTAGTAGACAAAGAGAAGATGATAACTTTGAGACAATGAACTAGAATTAGTAAAACAAAGTAACCCCATGGAAATTGTAAAGCATGACTCCCTAAATACATGGATGACCCCGCCAGACAATTTCAGTGGTGGGTATACCCGCTAGATGCCCCCAAATAATTTCAAAACCCCCATTTATTAGTAGACAAAGAGAAGATGATAACTTTGAGACAATGAACTAGATTAATGAAACATAGTAACGTCATGAAACCTGGTGGAAATTGTAAATCGTGACTCAATGCACGAATATCCCCAACCAGACTTTATCAGTGTTGGTGTGTGCCCGACATTATTTGGGAGACGCCCCCAAAATAATGTCAAAACGCCCATTTCGTAAGGGCACAATAAGAAGATAACTTTGAGACAATGAACTCGATTAATCAAACAGAGTAACCTCATGGAAACCTGGTGGAAATTGGAAAGCATGACTCCCTGTATCATGGATGACCTCCGCCGGATATTTTAAGTGGTAAGTTGTGCCCGCCAAGCGCCCCCAAATAATGTCAAAACACCCATTTCGTTAGTGCACAATCATGGCAATAAAAAGATAATAACAATCATGACAATAATGATTATCTGTATTTTTCTAGCGTCTAATACATTTCGGCGATGTGTCTAACCGCTTAATAGAGAAATATTAATACCCGGACCATCAGATTCAGGTTTGCCTACACACAATGTGTGCACCTTCTCCACTCCCTCGGGAAGTTTCAGGCATTACAAAAAGTTGGTTTAAAAAATGTACGCCGATGGTGCATGTGGACCCCTAATTCCGACTAGACTAATATTTGTAAAGCTCAGATCCTCTTCTTTCATTGATACTCATATACTTCACGCCTGAGTGAACAAAAACAATATAAAGCAGGAATATCCGACAGTCGTTTGCATGATATCTGAATTTGAAAGAGATAATCACACTTCTAAAAAGTTCGTTTTCTGCACTTTCATATGACACCTCAGTCAGGAAAAATGAGACAGGCCGGGGAGGACAGAGATATCTTGAGATACAATATTGATTGCATTTTCGTGGTTTTTCAAATCATTTTTTCCTCCCCCCCCCCCCACCCCCATACAGATGACTAATTTTCCGCAAGAATGGATGCGAAGCTTGTCAAGTGTGAATTAAACGCGGTCGGGGCAGAATTTGGTGCCAGCACATAATTCGGTAGAGATACCGTGTGTACTGTACCACCAGATATCTTTCCTGAAGATGTGTTTGCATAATGACTTTGATATCTCCATGCCTCTCCTTCTTGTAGACACCCTTTTCCTTCAACACCTGCCGGCCGTTGCTGATGTTGTCGGGGATCTCATTGTCCTTTATAAATTCCAACTAGCACAGACGGTACAAACATATATTAGGTAATGGGCAATGAAGATTAGCCGATGTGTATACAGGGGATATCTCTTTGGACTCAATTTCACCCCTAAACACTGATTCTGACACGGAATATATTATGCTCACGTGTTCTTATCGGACATCAAGAACTGAATATTAGACAAAATCGAGGAAATTCGTTTCATGCTTCAGACAAACAAGATATTTAATGCATAAATGAAACTTGGGTAAATGCATCTATATCCAGTAGTGTTTCAGTAGCAGGCATGGTAGATCAGATGGTAAGAGAGGAGGTGGTCTTTGTATGTACATTAACAGTAATATTCAGTACAGTGAAAGGTCTGATCTTATTGACAATTCTTTAGAAGCAGCTTGGGTCGACCTTTCTCTTTACAAGAGATAGAAGTACTGTCGGTTGTCTTTACTGGCCCCCTGATGTCAATGACGAATATTTTAAAAAGATACTGGATACTCTTGAAAGAGTAAAAATAAGAATTAAGAACTGATTCTGTTTGGTGATACAAATATTGACTATAGAAATGATGATTCATAACCCAACAATCTTATCAATACAGTTGAAACTGCTGAACTGATCAAAATCTTTGATGAACTTGATATTTCTATTGAAGGGCAAAAACTAGAGCAAGTACGAGTAATGCCATACTTTGGACTTACGATTGATGATCAGCTGAAATGGAATTACTCATATTAATAATCTATGTAATACGTAGCGTATAAAGTCCATTTGCTTGCCAAACTGAGTACATTTGTTAACTCTACTCTGAATATATTGTACAAATTATGATTCAGCCATGTTATGATTATGCATGTTCAGTATGGGAATATTGCCCGGATGTATATAAAAAGAAACTGTTGGTTATAGCAACAAGTCATGATCGTTGAGGCATGGAGGATTGGTCCATTCATTCAGACCAATAGACCGTAACTCGTTATGCCTGATCTCTCTCTCTCTCTCTCTCTCTCTCTCTCTCTCTCTCTCGAGTTGGTTTTGACAGACGTGTATTATATACGATTATTTACGTATATATATATATATATATATATATATATGCGTGTGTGTGTGTGTATGTACTTGGTAAATGCTCTCCTTGTACAGAGTGCTCGATGTCCTCAAGAAGGCATGTATAAGCTTGCACATTTTAGTATTTAACTGAACTGGTAACAAACACTCTCATTAGTTATCAAAGATTATCACCATGCGTCATTATGATTTAAAGACGAATATTTACACCAAATAGTGGCACTAACTCTGTTTAGAGCAGTCGCTAAAGGATTTCAAAGGATATTAGACATGTTAGAACAGTGCTCTGAATAGAGTTATCCAGACGTTTTTTAACTCTTGATTTCGACGGTTTAATGCAACAAAGGGCTATCTGCATTTTGGTGTCAAAATGAGGTTCTGATATCAAAATGATCCATAAGAGACCGGGAACCCATATGTAATAATGGTTTCTACAGCAAAATTTGCTCCAGCAGGGTATCATCCCAAATAAGTATGGCCATCTGCATTAAACCAGTGTTTACAACACAACTTCATTGCAAGTTTTTTTGTTTTTTTTTTTCAAAATGGCCAAAAACGCACATAGCCCTTCGTTGCACTAAACCCTCTATCTATATAATGCTTCCAAAAGGCGCTAAGTCCACTTTTGATGAAAATGATCGATATCAGGCCATCGTTCTAGTAGGTACCTGTCTTTTACCAAAAGTGTTAACCTAAATTTTGAGGGCAATCCTGAAAAAATGCATCTTTTAATATCACTTTTCCATAGACGCCTGTACAAAATAATTGCCTTTTGTCTGAAGTTAGAAAGGTGGATTTAGCGCCTTTTGGAAGAAAGCTCTTCATATTCAAATATATATTTGTAATGGCCAAACCAAATTAACAATGCTTAAGGTAAATTCGCCTTACCTTTCATTGTGAAGCTCTCTTAACATTCACCACGTAGAAAATCATTGTATCTGAATGGAGATTGGGACGTTGCAGATTCTATCCTCAAGTTCCCAGCTAGGCTCATCCAAGAGCCAGAAACGAGAGAAGAAATATAGGGAAAAATACAGATCTATAACCATTTAAGTTTGACTCAAGTAAATATCTGTCAGAAGAAACTATAATTGCGTTGCTCCACATCAACGCTACCTTTGGTTGTATTGTTAGTGTGTCCCAGCAGCTTAAGGAGTTTTGTTAGATTGTTGAGTATAAAGCTCATATTAAATCCCGAAGCCTATCTCTTGCAACATATCGGTGACTGAACATACATAATAAATTCTTCGTTTGGTTGACAAGGTTTTAAGAAAAATTCGCCATACCTTTCATTGTGCAACTCTCATCTGAACGGAGTTTTGGGCTTTGCACATTCTACCCTCAAGTTCCCAGCTAGGCTCTTCCAAGTGACAGAGACGAGAGAAGTATTCTGGAGAAAAATACAGATCTATAACAATTTAAGTTTGATTCAAGTTAATGCAATATCATTCTGTCAGTGAGTTGAAACGATAATCATGATAATCGCATTGCTCTAGATCTACGCTAGGTGTCCCAGAAGCTGGGCCGTTTTTGTTGAATTGTTGTGTAAAGCTCATATTACAGCCCGAATCCTATATCTCTTCCAACAAATATCGGTGACTGAACATAAATAATGAATCCTTTGTATGGTTTTCTTTCTAAGCATGGTTGTACATGTATTGTTAATGTGTTAGAGCAGCCGAAATATTATTCTTTTTGTTTGTTGTTGTTACGATTCAGTCTAGCTCATATTCAAGTCTGAGTCCTATCCCTTCCAACGTATCGGTGACTGAATATGAATGATAATTTTTTGTTTGGTTTTCTTTTTGAGCGCAAAGGTCAAATCAATATCCATGGCACGGTCTGTGAGACTACTGTACCATAAACAACAACTTGTAGAATTTGTAGAAGTTGTATGCGGCTTAGGACTCCTCATTTGCATATAACCTGCAGTGTCAAAGGTCCGTTCAAGCCACAATGCAACACATGGCATAACCGATTAACTTAATCACGAACCTAGTATAATCAAAATCACATATTCCATTTCCTTACTTTTCATTTATCGCTCACCTTTAAAAATGGAATGCATTATATATATATATATATATATATATATATATATATATATATATATATATATATATTATGGGCAATTCCTCCTATTCCATATAGTAACACTATACATTTTAGCACTCACACTAGTGCTTGTTTATACCAACCTCACACAACAGACGTGCTGTAGCATGCAAATTGTTGACAATAGGAAAAGAGTGAATTTTTCGGGACAGAGGAGCAAGATCCAGAGCTGTGTTTGTTTGTTTGTTTGATTTTATTTCTGCGTTCAAAATAATAAATACAAATCAATACATGTCATATACAATACATAAATAAAACATCATGTACAACATATATTATACCATAATCATGATAAAACATACAAGCAAGAATACACAATATAATACCTTTTAAACTAAAGAGATAGATCAACTATAAAACACAGGAGACCACCGTCATGAGCGATGAAGCTTGAATGGATGGCGGCCTCGTGAAAAAGAGATGTCGTGACATGACTCTCTCCGTTGCACTAAGCTTTCCGATCAAGTGGGTGCAGGTGCAGTACATGTGTCACCAGTGTTCAGAAAAATATTTTTCAAAATTCACTTGATCAAAATAATTTACATCCAATTGGAGGAATGGAATGGAAATAGGATATTTCATTATCCTAGATGTGAAAATCAAATATTTTATATGAATTTGTTGATTATTTTTAGTGATTTCAATCTTTGACTATAGAGGGCAGCATGTCACATAAATTTGCGCAGCTCATCATACCAATGTAGCCCTGTGTGACATTTTAGAGAAAATTTTTGCTGACTGGGCCTCATAAAACGAACACTTGGGCATGTACAATCTCTATAATTACACCAAGAGTATTATGTAGACCTTGAACCTTTGTGAAAATAGAATAATCTGCGAAATCCTTGGAGCTACAGTGGAGACCCAAATTTCGGAAGTAAGAGTTATACCCCCCATCAGTGATTTTAAAAAAAAGCATGAAAACTTACAAAGTCATCTGATAAGCAAAACTAGATGAATTGATTGTTCTTCAGATATTTTAAAGGCTTTAATCTTTGTTACGTGTGTAAAATTCACCACTTGACCCACTTACACGAACGCAAGGTTATATTAAATAACCTTACACCATGTAGGTCTTCACAGAGGAGTTTGCTGACAATAGGCATGTAGTGTTCCATAGCTGATGTGTGAGACAGAGGAGCAAGAGTGGTGATCAAAAAAAAAACACCAAAAAATCAATCAATCAATGAAAAAAGAGAGAATTTCACTTGATCAAGATGACTGAGATCCACTTGAAGGAACGGGATGGAAAGAAGATCATCCTAGTGTGCAATAAGCAAATAGTTTCCCAGCATTTTTTTATTACTGTAGTGATTTCTATCCTCAACTATAGAGGTCGGCAGCCACATAAATTTGCACAGCTTACCAAATACCAACGTACATAGGCCCCCTGTGTGCACTTGACCCTTTGCTTTTAAGTGACGTTAAAAATATTTGTATTTCCATGCAGTAAAACGTATAAGAGGAAAAGGGCCATTCTCTGGAAAGTGAAACTTTTGGTTACACACGTGACCATCTAATTTTGCCTGATTGCTCGAAAGTCTGATAACAAAAGTGAAAAAGACTCCGCTTTCTTTGATAAGAATAAACAATTTCTCCACTATGTGCTTACTGAGTCATTTAAAAACGCCCCTTTTTGACTGGTCACACACGTGACAACCCAGTTTTCACCTCTAGAAGAACAGAATGTTCATTCATTTATGAAAAATTGCTTTAAAACTGTTTAGAGCAGTCCCCGTCATACAGTGATGAAAAGTGGAAACTTACATTCCCAGAGAAACCCGAGAAAAATAGGTTTAAATACCAACAAGTAAGACCAATTTTCGTGCGAAGTCACACACGTGACCGACTTAATTTGACTTCTGAAAGAAAAATGATGTGCACTTTTAAAATAATTGCCTTCATTCTATTGAGGGTAACACAGTTATTTAAAATTCCACAATGCGAGACTTCTGGTACAAGATAAATACTGACAAAATTAATTTTGAATCAGCTATATTTTTCATGATGTGGGTCACATACGTGACACAGAATGGCCAAAATGTTGTACGCGTATCCAATACCTAACGCCAGTGGCGAGATGCCATAATCTGGCGATGGTTTAAATAATTCGACAGGTGAATGCTATTATAATAGAGCTAGAGGAATGCTCAGTAAGGCATAATTAGAGGGAGAAAAGGGCGTGGAAGCCATTCTAGCTTTTTCAGACAGCAGAACCACGCCACGATTTAAAATCAAATTTATTTGTTAAGAAGAGCAAAAGACGGTTGATCTGCTGATAAAAACAGATATTCAAATAAATTTCATTAAAATTACTTCGAGGTGGGACGATTTGTCTTTATATAGTTTATCTCTGATTCTTTCATCCTAGGAAATCGGTCCGCGCATGGGGCGAAAACATAAAAGCCCCATGCAGGGTTAGGGTTTAGGGTAGATAAATTCAAAATATGGTATTATTTCATATTTCATTAGTAGTATTGTAACTTTCCGCGTTGATATTCGAAATCATTTGATGTAGTCAAAACACTTGTATGACATTTTAATAAAAAATAAATAAAATAAAATAAAAATAAAAATGAAGAAGGGACAACATTCTAACAAATGCCGGCTCGGTCCGTCTGGCAGGTTTTCCCCAGAAATATGATATCAATATGTGATTTGTAATTCATTAGCAGAATGTGGTTTGTATCGAATGATGGATGAGAATATACAGTTTATTAGTAACGTTACACTTTGTTCAATCATTGAATAAAGGGAGTTTTAACACCTTTCTGCTTACTGAATTTTTTCCCCCCAGCTACATGTAGGCTTTTCTTTTAAACATCTATATACGTTTTGTACAGAGTCCTGCATGGAATTAAGATCTGCTCAGCTCAGGATGAAATAAATTTATGAATTAATTTTCTACCCTCCCCGTTTGACACTTTAGACGTGTTGGGCATGTGTCCCCAAGAAGAAGAAAGAGAAGAAGAAGAAGAAGAAAAAGAAATGCAGATGACATACCTTTCTCCGTACAGCCTTCTGCATCAGAAATGAAAATAATCATCGACACAAACGTATGTGTGAATCTAAGGACGTTGCCATTTCTCTTTTCCAAGGGGGAAAGCTTCGTTTTCCCTTTCAGTGATCGGTTCACCGAATCAGTAGAGAAGAAAAGAAATTAGCAACAAAGAGGGGGACTCTTACAATCCATTTCTCTAAATGGGAAAACTTAAATATTAGACCATGTATTGGAGCCCAGAGCCAGTTCTCCACCGGATAGGGGATGGGGGTGCCTAAGGGAGGGTCGGGGGGGGGGGGTAGGGACCAGGGCTGAGCTTTGTAATTGAGTTTGAATTTATTTGGGTAAAGAGGCCGAGGTGATGGGTTTAAAAAAAAAATATATATATATATGCTGATGGCTTCAATTCGTTTAGGGTTCATTAATGATTTATTTATTATTTTATGTCTTTTATTTGACACTGAAAAGAAAATTCAACATGTTGAATTTACTGTAGAAGTTTCTTCTTGATGCATATAATTATCATCAATGTTATTTATAATTATGTATTGGAAAATGTCTGACATTGTGTTTTATTGTAACATTCATGAAAAAAAAAATGATGTTAAATTTATGAGTTGTCTAGGTATTTGTAAAGACATCAAAGTTCTATTTGTTATATATATTTTATTTTGTATATGAATTGAAGTTGTCAATAAAAAAAACACTCATTAAAAAAAAAAAAGTATGAAATAGATGATTTCAGGATAAATATAGAGGTGATAATAAGTCACTTTGATGCGGATTGTCTTGTATTGACGATATGTCCTATCTAGAGATGATGGCAATTACAATAACACACACAGTGCGGGGTAGAGGTCAAATATTTGAAATATGTATGCCAACATCAATCGATCGAGCAGGGCTGTGTTTCTCGAAAGCTTCAGATAAGTCTAACTTCTTGGGCATCCCATTGAAACGTGTGATGTAGAATTTGATTTGATGTAGAACTTGATGAACAAGCGTTTCAATGGGCCTGTCTATGAACTTAGACTTACTACGGTTTCGAGAAACGCAGTCACATTTTTATTTTATATCAGCGCGGACATGCGTGAGCCGTTGCGCGGAACGCTCAAGGACATACGTTATCATACAAATATGAATAATCAGGGCGGAGTTCCGGGGGGGGGGGCGCCCTCATTAAAGTGCCCCTTTTTACCCATGAAATATGCCCCTTTTCAAACCTGTTCAGTGCCCCCTTATTCTTCTTACACAGGGAAAGAAAAAAGGGGCACTTACCATTATTGAAAAGGGACTTACACTCATCAATGGTGAAAGAGGGCATTCAGCAGAACTGTACCATGAAAAACAAAAGAGGGCGCTTATCTCATTTTAAAAGTGACATTCTTTTAAAGTAAAATATTCACACCTTCAGCGCTTATCACGTTTGAAAAGTGACATCATTTTAAAGCCAGGAATATTCAAGGGGGCGGGGCAAGGCAAGGGAGCGAAGCGACAGAGCGGGGGCAGGGTGTGGGAGGGGGGTATCCCCCACCCACGGTAGGGTGATTTTGAACATTCGTGCATGAAAATGGCATTTTCTGTACATTAAAACTCAGTATTATGGGGTAACTTATATAAGAAGTGGCATATTGGGGGGGGGGGCAAGGCGAGGGTGGAGGAGATTTTTGAAAATTCGTGCATGAAAATGGCATTTTCTGTACACTGAAGTTCAGTATTAGGGGTAACTAATATCAGAAGTGGCATATTCACGTTTTACTTTCGTTTCGCAGGGTACTCTCTTAATTCTTTAGATTGAGATGAGGGACCAATCCAAAATTAGATTGAAAATCTCAATTCTTCTTCTCACTCTAATTTTGAATTGGTCCCCAAACACAATCTTATAGATTGATTTCTAAGGAAATAGAGGGTAGGGGTAGGGTAAGTTATGTGAAGTGGACTCGGAAATTATTTTTAAATCATTTTTTTTTAATTGATTTTTTTTTTTTGGTTGCTAGCCGATCAACAGGGGGGCCATGCCCCCTTGTGCCCCCGTAGCTACGCCAGTGTTTTAAAGTGAAAAAATGCACACTTCTCGGAAAGGAAAGGAGCGCTATTAAAAAATGGAAAGAGGCACTAATCTGGTGTAAAAGACACGGGCACATATATGTTTCAGGAAGGAAAACTTATCGGAAGAAAAAATGTCATTTATAATTAGTAGGTGAAACGATAATTATCTAAAAAGAAAAGAAAGAAAGAAAGAAAGAAAGAAAATTGGCCCTTGTAAGAAAGTGGGAAATTTTCATTGAAAAAAGGCGGAGGACACCGTGTTACTCTCTGTTCCTCTGCCTGGGCACGTACCTTAGTGCACCGTACGTGCATCTTGTATGAAGGCGACTCGACTAGGAGTGGTGTACTTGGTTTTGTCCGACAGCAGCGTTTTCACCATAATAGAGCCGAAGGCTGGCCATACTGGTCCCCTTCTCTGCAGTGCAAGAGTGCATGTGAGTGTGATCAGTTCGTGACGGACAGACATATTCAGAAAATCCCAACTTTGAAGGCCTTTAGAAATTAAGTGATAAAGTATCACGAATTACTTTACGGTTTATCATGAGAAGTATATGAGTTTGGTTGTCATGGCTTGCTATTCAAATGCAAATCAAAGAAAGGTTCAATGTCACGGACGGACGAGATAGAAATTAGGTGTGTGACCTTCTAGTACTCTTTTTCTATTTCTATCCAAATAAACTGACCTTGTCGAATATTTTCAAGTACAAATGTTAGTCACATAAATTGGATTCCCTATATCATCCATTTAAAATTTGAAATCGAACCCTTGATTTTGTAGAGATGTCAAAAATGGCGTGTCACGGACGGACATTTTTGCTTAAAGAGTGCAATTTTTAACAACTTCCCTGCTGAAAATGGTTTGGTCTAAAGAAGTCCCCATCTCAGAACTTTCTAAAGAACCATATACAAACAATCCAAGACACAAATAAAGTTGGGTTTCTCAGCATAGGATACCATGAGTATCACGACGGGCAAAATGTTACCCTGAACTGATCACACTCACGTAGCTAATCGAAACGGACGTTTAAAGGAGAATCCAACCCAGGCATCAATGTGCTCTTAGCGAATAAAGATGGTCAAGAAGAGTAAACAGTGAAAGTTTGAGCAAAATCGAACAATCTGTTCAAGAGTTATGAATATTGAAAGTTTCACTAAATCCCTATTATAAGGATCCTTGACTTGGCAACTTTGCCAACATCTGTGATGTCATTGTGGACAACTCTCAATTCATTTTGTACACAATATTTCAAAAAAATTGATTTACATGAAATTTCAAGTCAGGAATCAACATAATTCTTTCCAAAGTGCTTGCAGAATTGATATAGCCATGTCATACTCAAACAATAAATAAAAAGATTTTTTATATTTCTTGAAAGTAAAGAAAATGTTAAATTCTGTGTACAAAATGAATGGAGAGTTGTCCACGATGACATCACAGATGTTGGCAAAGTTGCCAATTCAAGGATCCCCATAATAAGGATTTACTTAAACTTTCAAAGTTCATAATTCTTGAACAGATCGTCCGATTTTGCTCAAACCTTCACTGTTTATTCTTCTTGTTTTTCTTCATTCACTGGAAGCACACTGATGTCTGGGTTGCATTCTCCTTAACAACGCGCTTGTTCTGTGAGAGTCATTCATGATCCATTTGTATGCATGGGCCTATATGTTGCCAGGCAGACAAAATAATACCACTCAAGCTTGACACTATATGAAGAGTTCCCAAACGCTTGAACTGATAGGTCATCTCTTAAAATTTTAATTATTAAAGATAAGTATATTCTTTATTTTGATAATTTATCACATTTATCAAAAAAAATATTTGTTAAATAATAATGTACAAAACATAGATTTATTTATTATGCTTATCACAATACGACCCATATATAAGTCTAGTTATCAAACCCTTTTTTTGGGGGGGGGGGGTGGAGTGGGGGCTTGTGTCGAAAGGGTGTGTTGAGCTTGCCGCTCCGATATCAACGCACCCTTAAGCTCATGTTATGATGACATATTATCTTTTTTTATCCTTTTTTTCTTTCGGTAACGGGTAGGTATGCACAGGTTGCCAAAGAAATCGCATCAATCATAAAGAGAGATCCAATTAATGCAAGGAAGCGGGCTGCCTTCTGGGTCGAGCACGTGCATGATCAAATAATATGGCGGAGATTACCTGCAGTGGAACTCTCTTTCATCCAATATTCAGGCCAATATTACATGCTCGATGTTTTTGCTTTGCTTCTTGCGATACTCCTCGGAATTTTGTTATCTGCATTAGCTGTTTACGATTTGTTATATCGCTTTGCTCCTGGGTTGGAAAGTACCAAACTTAAGAAAGAGTAAAGAGTAACTTCGTTTTCATTCAAAATCATGTCCTAGTTTAAAAGAAAGCAAAGTAAAAAAAAAAAGTTTTATAAAAGGAAGTATATAGAAAAGTGCTTGATTTGAATTCAGTTTATATGGACATATGACAATGATAAAGAACGTATCAATGTTATGTAGTTCACTGCACTTGCTCTCTCGTAGTGTATCGATATCGTATTGCCAATCTCTTTATTCACACAAGCACTCACCAACACCCATACAAAAACACACATTATTTTATCACATTGTAAACGAGGACAGTTACTTTGCTTCTGATGCCATGTCCTTGAATAAGACGCAACTTATTTGCCATTCGAGGACTGGTGTATTCGAGCATGTGTGCGTATGTGGTGCGGGTGAGTGTGTGCTGTGTGTCACATACAAACAAGGAAAATTAAAAAAAAGATATCCCCTATACTCTTTTGATCTAATTAGTGGACTCTAAGTCTTTATTTGTTATTATTTTTTATTTTTGAAATCTGTTGTTTGCACATTTGCTGTTGATTTATTTTTCTAGATTTGCAAATTTGCTGGCGTCATGTTTGCACAATGGCATTCGCACATTATTTTGCTGGCATTTGTACATTTGCTGGCTCTAAATACAGTCCGCCACGAAAATACATGTATCTCGCAATTTACTTCATTGCTCTTAACCCTTGTAAAACAACTGCGCAGATCTGATATCAAGTGTTTATAAGCGCCTACACTCACCCCAAAAATATATTGAGAAAGAGAATAGAAAAGTAGAGGGAAAGAGAGAGAGAGAGAGAAAGAATGAGAGAGAGAGAAAGAGAGAGTTATACAGAAGGAGAAAAAGGAAGAGGGAGAGGGAGAGACAGAGACAGAGAGACAGAGAGAGAATTGAGGAGGATTCTTTGTGTGTGTTGTTTGTACTTGTTTGTCATTCTAAAGGATTTTATTCCAAAAATGAAATGGTCTCAGTTCGAATTCTGAAAATGAAGTAGAACCCTGTTTTGGAATAATGAACCCCATTTCATTTTCGAAACGATAAATTAGTCCATTTCGGAATAATCCCCTTGCTATATGAAGTTTGTGTGTTTGTGATTAGGAAAATTTGATAAATCAAACCTTCGGAATTACGATGGTCCCATATTCCCATGCAACATCTCTCCCCCTCAAAATAAATGAATAAGATAAAAAAAAAAAAAAATCGGCAAAGATTACTGAGCAATGGACTTGGCTTAAAGGTATGTAGAATGTTTACACGATCACGATCATGAAGATGTCCACTGCATACCCTGTCCCTCGACATTAACCACGAAGAAATTAGGCTCTAAGGGCAGTTCCAGCGTTACGGACATCAAACATTTCGGATGATTTTTGCAACTTCAAAAGGTCATGAAGATAAAACTACTGTGCGGAACTGATAAGGTGCACTCACGAAAAAAAAAAAAATCCTCGATCATTAGCAGTGAAAGTTTCAGTCCATTTCAGCACATTCTGTAGTAGTTACGGCATGTTATGTTTTCGTTACGGACATTACATTTGTTGGACAAGAAACGTGATGTCCGTGACGGAACATAACATGCCATAACTACCACATGCTGTACTGAAATGGACTGAAACTTTCACTATTTATAATCTAGGGTGTTTTGTACATGATTCCATCATATGAGTTCTGAATTAAAAAGTGGTTTTTATCTTAATGACCTTTTGAAGTTGCAAAAGTGTAATGTCCGTAACGCATGGAACTGCCCCTAAGCTAACCATTAGTGCATGACTCGGTATAAGCACCCCGCCAAGACCTGGGGAGTGTTTCACGAAGAGTTTTGTCGGTGATTTTCACCGACTAATTTGCTGTCAGCCAATCAGATGTGGAGATTTTCAGCAGCTTGTAACATCTGTCGGTGATTTTCACCGACAAAACTCTTCATGAAACGCTCCCCTACACTCGATCTTAGAAAAATGTGCCAGTTAGAACCATTTTTGTCCCGTACTTGGAACCCTACAAAAAGGGATTCTATAAAGAGTTCTTGATATTCTCAAGAATCTCAAAAGGTCCATATACAACCAACAATGGTTCTAAAGACCCCTTTAGAACCCTTTAGAGAACCTTTAATGTTTTTTTTGAAAGAACCTTTAAAGGTTCTGAATGTGGGACAAGGAAAGCATTTTTCTAAGAGTGCATCGGATTTCCCGAAAACTTTAATTCAGCCCAATACTACACTTCTTTGAAACAATGAATATTTGTAGTCCCACACCCCCTCGATAATAATTATAATAATGATAATAACAATAATAATAATAATAATAATAATAATAATAATAATAATAATAATAATAACAATAATTATAATAGTAGTAGTAATAATAATAATGATAATAATAATAATAATAATAATAATAATAATAATAATAACTCTTATTTACCCAGGGTAGCCACTTCAGCTATCAGCTGATCTTCCAGCGGGCCCTGCATAACGTTATTATCACCCTTCTCCATTCTTATATGCCGAGAGCCAGGCTAGAAGGCAGAAGGTCCGATTTTTGTAAGTCTTTGGTATGACTCTGCCGGGGATCGAACCCACGACCTCCCGTTCATGAGGCGGACGCTCTATCAATTGAGCCAACATGCCAACATGCCCGATACCAATTTTGAACACGCAGTTATAGAGCAATTACATTTGAAGAAGTGGTCACTCTTACAGGGAGGTCTGAAATTCAGTTAGAACTAGTCTAAAACGGGCGTCAATGATTTTATGCCTATAGTTTCAAATTGAAGAACCACAAGGAGGAGGCTTTGAGGAGTACAAGAATTCTTGGCGTAGCCCGCCAGCCCTTTTCTGGGCTTTTATTCGTTCTGAAGGAATATGCGCAGAAACTTTTCCTGCAAGTTTCCCCACCTTAGAAAAAGAAATTTGCCAGAAAGAAGAAGGAAAAAAAAAAAAGAAAAGCAAGCAAGAAAGAAAGACATAAAGAAGAAGAAGAAGAAGAAGAAAAATATCTGAAACTCTGTAAACATCGAGCGTTTGTTGAACTCGGATGTGTAAACCCCGTTACGTCATAATTCAAACAAAGTATTTGAACGTTCGTTCTGAACAGTCAAGCGTTTAATCATCTCAATTCGCTATGTAATCTTGCAAGAAAACGAAATGTACAGAGTGTTCCAGTACTTCTCATGTGTATATATTTTGAGGTAAAATAAGGTTTGATAGAAGGATACATCGAAGATTCAAGCTGGCATTGCATCTCCATCTGTGAGACTTAGATCGCAGAACTTAAAAAACATGGGTGTTGATATATTTGGTGTGATTTATCACGTTTATACCGGTTTGATAAGACTGTACCTTCTTTCACTAATCTTGTCATGTGTTTCAGGAGCCAATGTATTGATATCCTCAATGCATGGCGAAGGGAGTCATTTTTTCCTTGGTGCCGCCATTGGTGAAGGTCTCGTACAACGTGGACACAATGCAACGCTTCTTATTAGCAGAGCATACGACGATCATACCACGGATCCTAAGTACTCCAATCTGTCTTTTGAGGTGTTTGACCATCGCTCGAGGTCCGTGCAAGAGGTTCGAGATTTCTGGAAAGAGTTTGGTGCTCTTTCACTTGGAAAAACTAATGATGGTCTCGTTAAATCTGTGTACCATTTAATCGAGACAATGGCCGATGACTGCGAAGATATCCTTCTGGACGGCGAACTTATGAAGCGCTTGGAAGTCGTCGACGCAGTCGTTGTCGATATGACCTGGATTTGCGGGGTTATGATCAGGGCCAAGCTAGAGCGAATCCTAAACAACTCAAAGAAGATTGCCTTGGTGACACTCACACCATTCACTCCTCAGGGCATGGCACTGTTTTCTTACGGTTCCCCATATAACCCAGCCTATCAGCCAGAACTGAACACTGGCTTTTCCAACAGAATGACGTTCTTGCAGCGTACAGCCAATGTCCTCCAGTCGATGGTTTACATGCTGCTTGGAGGCATCCTCACCGTACCGGTCTACGAACGTGTAGGAAAGAACACGGGAACTGACGGTGTCATGAGCAAAGAGCTGTCCCTTTTTCATGAACTTGCAGACCTAAATCTTTTCAACTTCGATTTCGCTGTTGAATTCCCGTTCCCTTTATCGCCGAATATGATTCCTGTAGGCGGTGGTCTGACAGCATGGCCTCCTGCGCAACTTGACAAGGTGAGACATCCCCCACCCTGCTGTCTCTCAGGTTTATGTCGGCTAATCCAATAATTTTCTTGGAAGTTTGTATTTATTTATTATTTATTTATTCATATTTCACGAGGGTGGCCCATTCAACAAGAGTTGATCTTCCATGGGGCCTTGGATAAAAACAATTCAACTATGTACATTTAAAAATCAAACAAATTAGTGTAAAACAACCATGTTATACCAGAATAAATGAATACAAATTAGATGAAAATATACCCAGATCTTACAGTATAATAACAAGTGTAAATGGAAAACTGTTGAGAAGCAGAAGAAGGAAGGAAAAAGAGCAAAGGGATAAAAGAGTGAAGAGCGTGAGAAAGGAGAGACGGTATTGCAAGCTTAATACAATGTATACGGTCAGTCTAGGCAGGATTAATGAAGATTGAGATAATGTTTATTTAATGTGAGGATCAGAGGAAATTCACGGAAAGTTAAGACTTATCATACCGAGTAAAAAATAAGATGCACATGGGCAAAATGATTTACACAAACTTGAGGACAACTTCGAAACATGAGTCATGGCAGCTAGTCGCGTAGCAATCGTGGATCATTTTAAAAGGGGTTGGAAGAGGTAGAAATGACCTATTCCTCAATGTAAAAAAATGGGATTTCCTCGTCGTCCCTATAGGTAGAGACATCTTATCAAAAGTCGGTTCAAAGTTGGCGGGAACTGGAGAATATTGCCATACAAGCAATTCAACTGGCAATGCTTCACCCCCTTTGCAAATACCAACACCTCATCCTCATTCAGAAAAAAAAAATGATAAAGCAATGTTTTCATCGTTATAGGAACTGGAAGAATTCGTGAACAGTTCAGGAGAACATGGTGTCATTGTCTTCACGCTCGGGACATACTTCGGCGAGATAACGATCATTCAACCAGGGTTTGCCGAACAATTTGTCGAAGCCTTCCGAAGGTTACCACAGAAGGTTATCTGGCAACTGAAGGGTCAAATCGACGAACTTGATGTTCCACCCAACGTGAAGGTCATGCCCTGGGTCCCTCAGAACGATCTTCTGGGTAAGTAAATTTAAAGGTCTTATATATATATAGCGAGAGAGGTTTGGATGTATGTACCAGCCGGTTGTACCATTTTATCTGCACTTAAATCACACTTATTCAAAACATATCTAAGTAGCCTAACAAAGTAAATTCAGTTACCTATCTTTCAGTCATGTCTTTCCTTTTCTTTTTCTCTCTCTTAGAGCGCATAGGGACATACAGACGTAATGTGTTATGCGCTATACAAAAACTTTTCATTATTATTATTATTATTACTTCATGTTAAGTTTCATTTTCCTTATTTCGTTGAATCATACCACTTTGTTATTCCGATTGATTAAAAATTTTTATTTTCCTTACGTTAATCATGATCATGTTGCTTTATTTATAATCATCTTGATTCCGTTTTGTTGCCTGTCAAGTTGCTCATCATTATAATTTGTTATAATTTGTTTTATTTATTTTGTTTCATTTTGTTTTGATTTACATAGCAAATAAATCTGATGAAGGCCTAGAGCCGAAAGCTTATCAATCTTGTGGTCCAGACCTGCGTCATCTTGTACCTTACCCTTCTTTCACGTATATATATATATATATATATATATATATACATATTATATATTGAGAATTCCCACGTATTGGATGATTAACCATGTAGACAGTAACAACTTCAAAAAGAGAGGGTACGCCATGTATATAAATCCAAATATATATATATATATATAACTATAACAAAATGAAATATATATATATATATATATATATATATATATATATATATTAGCGGCTAAACGGCAGGTTTTCTTCCGTGTTGCTATTTATGTTTCTTTCGCTGAAAGATGCGCAATATTGTCAAACCGATTGTTATGGAAATGTTATATGCAACAAAATCCCAGTGCAAGTCATAGAAAAGGGGTTCTACTCATGGAGCCCTAAATCCTGTTTTACGTGATATTCATTCCATTTGAGCAGGTCACCCTAAGACTAGAGTATTTCTGTATCAGGGAGGCAACAACGGGTTCCAGGAGGCCTGCTACCATGGCGTTCCCATCGTCGTCATCCCCCTCCACGGTGACCAGTATGACGTTGCTGCCAGGGTCGAGGCGCGAGGTTTCGGGAGGAAGATTGACAAAATGGAAGTCAGCGCTGACCTGATCTATGATACCTTACAGGAAGTCATCAGCGACCCAAAGTGAGATTGCAGTACACGAATAAGAAGGAAAAAAAAATCAGGCCGATTTAACATGTTCAAGGGAAAATTTTCTGACAACGCCGATATCCCAATACTGAATTGGTTTGTTGAATATCCAGGCTGATGTTTTGGATTCCAAAAGGGATAGGGGTCATTATGGAAAGCGCCATTCACCTCGATCCGTCACCCTGGCTAGCTTTGACTCTTTTACAAAAGAGCGTGTAAATGCATTGTTCGGAGTGCGTCAGCAATGATCAATGCGTGTCACGCCATTTGTATTTCAGTCTACTTGTCCCTAATTTTTTGTGTGGCAAATCCTTTAAAATTAATTCCCTTTTAAACAACCTGATTAACATTCTTGGTGTTTCCTCCAACAAACGGTGGCAAATTAGATATATGATTTTTAGATATTAACCGACAGTACGAGATTCTTTAAGTTTCTAGATGAGTTCTCGAGCCTTTGCTCAGTTGAATCAACGTGCTTCTGTTCTTCCAAATGTTTTGAAAATCAAGGTTCATAGAAAAACCCATCAAGTGTTCTATTTCTGGAAACAGTTATATATTTTTTTCATTGCCTACAGGTACACATTGGTGGCAAAGGAAGTTTCAGCTATCATCAGACAGAGGCCGATGCAGGCACGAGAACGCGCAGCATACTGGATAGAACACGTGATCAAATATGGCGGCAGCTACCTTAAAACACCTGCAAGGGAACTTTCTTTGATAGAATACTTTATGCTAGACGTATTTGCATTTCTGCTACTAATTGCTTCAACAGTTCTTCTTATGCTTTTCTTTGCAATCAGATTGTGTTGTCGTATGGTCTGTGGCCGGAGAAAATCAAAACAAGAGTGAGATAGGGGTAGCCTACTTCTAGAGGGATGGGATATATCTAAGGGCCCTTGCCGGCCAGGAATGCCGGCCCCAGCGGTACTTAAATGGGGGAACAAAGGAAAGGAAGGTTGAGACAAAGATCTATAATTCTATGCTCCCCCCTTTAACAGGGCAAATCAAAATAAAAGGAATTGTAAGGGGGACAAAACTTACAGCTTGGTCATTACAAAGTTTGCTTCATTATTTGAAGCATCTTGATATGAGTATGGCATTTTAATCTAAATATTTCAAAGATCTGAAAATGAAATGTAGGTTTAAGTATCATTCTGTGTGCTTTGCTTGCTATTCACCATCTATTGAAGATTGCACCCCGTTGTAAGATAAAATGTATAAATAAAATTTGCCGAGGTTCGCTATTTGATACAACTTTTGTTGTTTTGCTAAATTCCTCAAACACTTTGATCAAGATTCCGGTAATCTTAGGGCAAAGCTTGAGAAGCCATAATACCGAATGTAGCCCTATGCAATAATTCAATTTCATTACACATGATCTTAGCCAAAAGGTCGAGAAGCGATACTGTTACTTAATGTTTACATGCCTAATAATAGTCGTAATGCATGCACTGGTAAAAAAAAAATGTCGAAGATGGTCCTCTTGACCTTAAACAGGAAGAGGGTGTGAGTTAGTTGATAGAGATCTTATCATGATATAGGATCTCTATAAGTTAGATAGAGTATCTTTCAATGTTTTATCAATTAGTATTATTAAATACAGTCCTTAATCTATTTTGTTTCTGTGAAGTCCTTCTGTCTCGATCTGTTTGTCCCTTTATTCCCTTATTTTCTAAAATATATAAAACGAAATTCAAAGTTCCAATTACATGATATTCATAATACATTTTACAAATTCTTCTTCCTGTTCAGAACAGTCTACGTCCGGCGTATACTCGTAAATGAGTCCTATTCCACAAACTGTAAGCGACTTGTGACTCTGTTTTAATGTAAACATGGTAAACCAAGAATGAACAATGATGTCCCTATATACCATCTACAAAGTATAGTAGGCCCTATTATGATGAGAAATATCGAACAATATAGTTCTGTCTCCGGATATGAAAAAGGCGAGACAGGGAGAGAGAGAGAAGAGAGAGAGAGAGAGAGAGAGAGAGAGAGAGAGAGAGAAAGTGAGTGAGAAGCAAATTTTGTTGTTGTTGTTTTGTTTATATAGTGCAATTGCGAACAATAGCCTAATTGTGTATCAACAAATATTTGTTGCGTGGCCCTATTCCGAATATGTCCATGACTTTTTACAGCTTGTGCCACGGTCCCAAAGAGGGCAATCAAATTGGTTCGCTGCTCAGGCTATGGCATGCATAAATTTTTAAAAACAATTAAATGGATTGTAAAAGCTATCAATTAGGAATCTCTCCGATCAAACTTCTGCCCGGCATTCTTCACCAGCACTTTAAGA
>CM057160.1:6958365-7090033 GCA_029962745.1 Echinometra lucunter
AAAAACAATTAAATGGATTGTTAAAGCTATCAATTAGGAATCTCCCCGATCAAACTTCTACCCGACATTCTTCACCAGCACTTTAAGAAAAACTCATGAAATAGTAATATTTATCTGGTAATGGATGTTCAAGGTAGATGACGATCTCGTGAAACACCCCAAGAAGCTGCAAAATAGCCGAATGATGCGCAGTATTGTAGTAATGGGGCGTTTCATCAAACCAATTCCATGACCATGATGAGTGACAGGCATAACTCTTGTCGATGATCTCCGGAGATGTCATCATGGTCATGGAGCTGACGAAGTGTTTCACGAAAACCGGACATCTGACAAATTCATGATATTGATCCAACCGGCTACAAAAACAAAGTCTTCATCCCCGGTGTTGTCACTCTATATTCAAAGATGATCGTTCTGCAACCCAGAATTTGACCCCTGTTTCGCGGTGATTCAAGTACATTTTCAGCCATTTTTACCCCTATTTGGCACAAAACAGGTATAAGTTGAAATTAAAAAAACACCCCTATTTTTGGCATTCCAAGTACACTTTTTGCAAACAACATGAACAAGGACCAGAAAAAAAACACCCCTTTTCAATTGCGAGTAGAGGTCTATAAGCTCAAAACATTCTTCTTTTTTTCAATTTCGAGTACAAGCTTATGAAAAAAATCCCTTTTTTTGTGCTCAAAAACAGACCCCTTTTCAAGCGAAATTTCGAACGATCATACGTACACGAAGTCAATACAGGCCGGGTCTTCATCATGATCTACTGGATTTATCATCAGTTAGGCCCACTAAATATCCAAATGCAATTTCAGATTATTTTGTTTTAGTTCTAAAAATATATAGAAAATGTCAATGGAACTTGAGGAAAATGATACAAACATTGCATTCATATAAGAATTTATAAAATGAATATTATTGAACTAAAATTTACTGTTGCAAGTCGCGAATTTAGATTTGTTTAATTAAGAGGATACCATAATTGACGGATTATAAAGAAGACCCTAATTCTGGGGGAGGGGGGGGGGCACTGTCATTACAAAGTGGAAACCTTGCTCGTACATGGACTTTCAAAATGGACCGTAAACAAGACAGTAATTATCCTGCGATCCCCGAATACCCTAAACAAGTATTTTTGTTCATGTTTTCTCCATCCTAAACAAGTATTTTCAAATCAATTTGATATTTGTAATTTTGATACCCTTTTCACTGTACGCACGTATATCGCCCGTCCGTAATCCTTTTTACGCTTTTTTTTAGTGTACGAGAAGGGTGTCCGCCTTGTATTGGCAGTGCCCCCCGGGCCCTAATTTTTGTTTTCCCTTAACAAATATTGCATGATGTGTTCGGATATTTCATGACCAAATCATGACGTGAATTCATTAATAGGTACATATTATTTTGATAGGATTTCAATAAATAGGCCCTACTTGAAAAAAAAAGGAAAATGTAGAGGAACGTACAAAAAAAAAGAAGTGCAAGTTTGCACCCTAAATGCAACACTGGCAGCACCTTTTTGGGTGCAATCTTGCACCCTATACTCTTGTTTGCACCCGAAAAAGCCCGTTTGCACCCTAAAAGATGCAACTTTGCACCTTTTAGGGTGCAGATTTTTTTGCGTTCAAAAAGGTGCAAATTTGCACCTTCCCTAAAAGGGTGCAACTCTGCACCATTTAGGGCGCAAAATGTAACTAACTGCACCTTTAAAGCCCACGGTGCAAAAAGCTCGTAAAGGTGCAAAGTTGCACCCTAAAAGGTGCTCCCAGTGTTTCATTTGAAGGTGAAAAGTCATCAACCGTGAACCAAATTTGCGAAGTGCAGTTTTTTTTTCCGCCGTTTTGTAGCCGTTTTCAAAAGGGCTACAAAACATCTGCTAATCTGATTCTGCTCACTGCGTAAGAAAACATTTCGTATATGGTTGTTAATACTTTATATCAGTTGGTAATTATTACAATGGTAATAAATGTTCAATGAAATCAGTAATTGGAAACCAAGGAATAATAGTTTTGTTAAATCAACATTCTTTAAGTTTTCGTTGGCCATAGCAGGGGCCGCGGAACCGGGGAGGGGGGTGCAGCCCCCCCCCCCCCCCACTTTTTTGAGTAGACACATTGGCCTCAGTACAAAAACGCGGAAATGATTATCATGGTTTGTACACTCAGCCCCCCCCCCCTTTAAAAAAAAAAAAGCTGTTGTTGTTGTTGTTGTTGAATTCGGTTTATACACGTGTATCAATCAAATATGATTAATTACATCTGGGACCGACCTTTAACGTCACAATCCGAAAGACGTGGCAAATGCAGATTCATATCTTGTCAAAGGCCATTAGTGCTGCGGCCCGGACCTCGTGGTTCAAAGTCCGGAGACTTATCCATTGAGCCACAACACCTCCAACGGAGCCACAAGCTCCGCGGCTTCTCTGCATAGCCTGACAAAAGCTGACATGTGATGTCACGCTATAAAACATGTACAAAAAATGACAGCTAGGGGCCGTTTCATGAAACCGTCATAAGTCTAACTTCTTGGACATCCCATTGAAACGTGTGTTGTAGAGTTAACGCACGTTTCAATGGGATGTCCGTGAATTTAGACTTATGACGGTCTCATGAAACGCAGCCCTAGTTACTAGTACTATACTGGCGACAAGTACCATCTCAAAGACGTCTGGAAGAAGACTAATTCATCAGATCGTGAATCAGAAATAATTTTCGCTGAATTCTGCTACGTAACCAGAGAATAGGGACTGTAGAATCATGACTTCTCATACTTCTGTAACTTTTGAGATTCCACGAATATCAGCTCCATCTGATGAGGACTTCAGCATTAACTATTTACGAAAAGGTTCGTAATTAAATCACTGATTAATCATGAATATATTTGCTTGCACTGTCCCATTCATATACATTCGTGTAGAGTTTTGTGAAAATTAGGGCAACATGGGGCACACTCATCCTGCATGTCCTGATCCTGTGTACTCGGTCAGTGAATTGACCTCGTCCCGAAAATGTGACAAGTCTGTACCGAAAGTGCATAGCATGCTTTTCTATCGGTTACTGGACGACATGCTGTTGACCTACGAGTCTGATAAGCATGATAAGCATCAGTTTTCTTCTTAAAATTCAACATTTTCAGTTCATTCATCAGAATTCAGATGAAGCAGAATAGGGGAAAATTGAGAGCTTCAGGAACATTGCTGGGGCAAACCTGGAGAATAGGGGACCGGAACGCGCGCACATATTCATTTGTGTGCAAATAAATGCAGCCGGTGGCAGCGGCAGAGTCGGCGGCGAGGGGGACGATCTGCACAAGATTCATGGATGAAACATTTGTGATTTTTAGAACATTTCTGGCAAAAATCAAAATGATTTTCACCACATAATCACACATTTGAAAGCCGAGAGGACATTGTAATATATTAGAACATAATTACTTGATTAAAACATATTTTAGAGTCATTTTGAACTTGATCATGGACTTGTCACATACCCTGACTTACGGCTGATGCTGCCGATCTCTGCACAGTACAAATGGCATGTGCGCGCGTTCTGGTCCCCTATTATCCGGGTTTGCCCATTGCTGGTAAGTAAAATCAAAACTTTTCTTCTCTTTTATAGAAGATCTAAGTCAATGTATTTCGCGTTCGTGTCGGCAATTTGTTTCGCTATTCAATATACCATTTTGACCTATGGGTGATGGGGCGTGTTTCATGAAACCGTGAACTACAAGATCAGCGACATCTCGGAGTTGTCGGTCATCATGTCCGCTAAGTGTTTCACAAAGCCATCTTTGCCAAGACCAGCGATAACTTCCCTGACAAATGACTTGTCGCTTCTCCGAACATGTCATATCTTTTTAGCGCGCCATCACAAGTCGTCTTTCCGTTGGCTATGGGCAGCCCGTGGGCAGCAATAAAAAAGGGAATGTTAATTACTTAAATACAAATAATTCTTGAGTTCTTGACTCTCATTCCCTAAACAGTCATTACAAATGTTGATATAAAAATATTACTGAAATAATCTATGTGTTTTAGCTGCCTTTTAACCCTCAAACACGCAAATGAGATTAAACCGTTAATATTGATTATGCTTGTATTTGCTAAGATCAGCCTCCCATAGAAAATGGAGCAGTCTGTATTTACAGGCCTGTAAGAATGATGACAATTCAGCAGGTATGAATTTTCTGCATATTTTCCTCTTTTGCAAGTACAATAATTATTCAAATCATCAAAAATCTATTATTGAATGAATTTGTTTCAAATTTGGATCGCATGATATTCCCATTTAGCATTTTACAAAAATCAAAACAGAATTTGGGTCTGTTTTCAAGAACTCATCAGTAAAGGTATCCTCTTAATTGTAAATCTTAATTCGCAAAGCGCAACAGCAGATTTTCGTTTATTCATTTTAGAAATTCTCAGTTGTCACACTTAAAGTAATTTTTCATGTAAATACAATGTTTGTATTATGTTTATCAAATCCCATTGATGTTTTCTACACTTTTCGAAAATTAGAGTTGAGTCTAAAACGGTGTTTCAATAATTGATGATAATATTATGATCAAGGCTATATTTTCCAGCCGGTAGTATCGATATCTTGAACTTCTGAGATGTCAGGCTTTCATGAAACACTTTGTCAGCTTCATGACATCTCCGTAGATCATCGACAAGAGATGTGACTGTCATGGAGTTGGTTTCATGAAATGCGCCCATGATGCCTAATGTCTGATGATTATGATGATGATGATAACAATACTAATGATAAGAATATCAGTATTGACAGTTATGATAATTACTACTAACTTAGGCATTCTACTGCTAACAAAACCAAGAATAAGACAGTTATACTACTACTACTACTACTACTACTACTACTACTACTACTAATGATAATAATAATAATAATAATAATGATGATGATATGATGTATCTTGCTCATGTACAGTTATTTTGATATTTGTTTAATAACCTTGCATAGTGCAAGTAAGTGGATGGTTCCTAGTCAGCACCACTATACATTTTTGACTGTTTCTGAATCCTATTCAGGTACTCCGGTTGTCATAACGGATGTAGCGAACAGATGGCCGGCTGCTGGGTGGACACTGGATGTACTGACCAGAAAGGCAGGACACAACAAAGCATTCATTAGGCAACAAACAGATAAAGAGTCGTATAAGGTTGGTACTTTATGGTGAATGGAGGAAGGGGGGGGGGGGGGCATGGGAGGGCTGGGGCTCCAGCCATGTACTGGTCGCATTGAATATCAGAGAAAAATTGATTTTCATGAAAGTCACATGTGAGCACACAGACAATATGTCTTACTAGGGTTTGGTTGGTAAATGAACTTTTACTTTTGCACACATCTGGGAAGTGGGGGGGGGGGGGATTTCGCCTTGAGGCCTGTACATCATCCGTGTACATCACTTCTGAAAAGCAGTCCAACAAGGATTGCAGTAGGAGTGGTTTTGATACCCTGAACAGGGAAACCCTTCTAACATCTCCGATTTTTTTTTATATCCATAACAGGGACTTTATTCAAGGATACATAGTCACCTCTGAATTTGATACCCTTTTTCTACTCTAAATGTGCATTATGATGCCTGATGCTGGAAAAAGTTACCCTTGCCACATGTTTTCATGATCATGAATTAAGTGCAGGCCATGATGAGACATACACTCCCAGGGTACCCATCAAAGTACAAACAGTTTTATAGTTTATCTTTCCCTCTTTTTTCCAATTTTTTAAAATACACTATTTGATGCATTTTATTATTTGAAAAGTGTAAGTTCAATGGCTCTTGAATCAAATTTTTGTTCTTTATCTTTTGATGACTTAACATTTTTTCTTAAAGGTTGGTAAATCCTACAGTATCAGGGAGAGCCCTCTGAAGGAGTACATTGATGACATCAGAGCTGAAAACAGCAGAGCAAGGAGTTCCTATCTGGCGGTGCAGAATATTCGCAGCACTTTTCCAGAACTAGAGGTAATTGTCATGAGACTAGTTGTATTGCTTGGTATTGTCGGGACTGCATGCTAATACAGTGGAAACCAGGCCCCTAAAGCTCCGCCATTTTGTCCAGATCCATTAGAAGGTCGACATAAGCATTCATCAATATTCTTGATCAAAAATTAATAATTCATTTTGTAAGATGATTCCAAGGAGTAACGTGCATTTGTGCATGTTTTAAAACAGCACGCCCATCAGCTAAAAACATGTGCAAGAAATGCACAATAAATGCGCAACAAATGCACATTAAATCAAAGTGTAGAGATCTCGGCCGTCAACCGTGTGATACTAATTTATGCATAAATCAGATTTTTTGCTATAAATCACTAGATGAAGCTCCACATAGTCTTATTTTTGTTGTAAATACTCTTTGTAGTGTTGTTACAACGTGAAAAAAAAATGGAATCAAATTTAATTTCTTATATGTATTTCATTGTTTTTGAAATTTTTTCTTGTGTATTTCTTTGTTTTTCGACTTTTTTGTTAAATTGTTTTTTCAACAAAATTCGTCAGCAATACTATTTGGATCATAACCAGACTAAAACTAATTGATTTTGATCATTAATAGTAAAAACAATCATACATTTATGAATTTTTGCTGAAAACACAATTTGTATTGGATTTGTACATGAAATTACGTTTTTGAGCAGTTTTTGATCCCACATGCGAGTACAAAATATTGCGTAACTTCGGAACTGCGTACCCGGACCCGGAGATGCTACAGAAAAAAGTCATGCAGCATCGTGGGGACATCTAAGTGCGTTGCGGACACATTGCGCGAAACATCTGGGGGGTGGATTCCACCCCCCAGCCTTTTTAGGCTTAAATATGATGTCCATACTGTCAGAAGAAAATGGTATTTTGTGGTAGGTATGTTTGGTATATGGGTTGGGTAGATAATTTTGTACATCTTTAGATCTGTAGAGCAGAGTGTCAACTTGTTGATATAGGATTGAGAAACTCTGATTAAATGTAGATTACATAATGTCACTACAACTGTGGCAACTTCCAAAGCAAAGAATGATCAAAATTTTCTTTTCACCACTTTCTGTCTGCAGGGCACACTCCAATATTTGTTATTATTATGTTATTATGCCTCTGCCCACCTGAGGTGGTGATGGAAGTACTATTCAAGACACTGTATGCTTATCGTCATTGATTTTAGAAAAAGAATATATTGACTGCTCATCTCCTTATTAGGCTGACATTGATGTACCTGGATATGTTGAAAAGCTGCATGGAGGCCCTTATCTCTGGATAGCAGTGAAAGGACATTATGGTAAACATACTTCTACAGTTCTTCACTAATACAGTATTTAACCTTCCACTTGCCAAGAATGCAAATTGGCACAGTTGCTTGTTCCCCACACATGGTGATCATCACAAAAAAATACACACATTGAAAAGCTTAAAACCTGTGGTAAATCTTTCTGATAAGAAATACAATATGGCACAGGGAAATCCTTTGCATCTCTCAAAGAGTTTATAAGTATGGTAGTACCCATCCTTAAAACCAGTTTTAATCTTTCAATCACCCAACCAGCTTACCAGTCAGAGAATAAACCAACTATTTAACCAACTAATAAATCAGTCAGTCAGTTAGTCAGTCAAACATTTAATCAAACAAGGTTGTCTTTTCAGTAAATAACCAAACAGAACAGTCTGTTAGTCTATTTAATCAACTAATGAATTGATTGTAATGAATGTAGATCTATCTTTTTTTTTTTCATTAACCACCAAGCAGTAGCCTATCCAATCATGTATGGGCAGACATAACTTTGAATGATCTATTTTGATGAAGATTCCAATACATAATGCATTTAACCTGTTGAACACTAAGCCTGAGATAATCAGGCTAGGGTCTATGACAATAACGTGTTATACTGAAATCAAATCATGCTCAACAGGTTAACCGACAAATTTGGAAGTGATAAATTTGAGATGTTTTCGTAAAACATCACGAATGTTCATTATGACTTTTTTTTCGCAAATGACGTTTATCATGTAAAAATATTTTGTATTGCAGCTTGGCTGTTGATCTCTTCTCAGTATTGAAATTTGCATTATGCTAAATATCAAGTGTGATACATGTATGTTGAATGGTGACAGCATCGGCCTAATTCATATCAACAGACACCTTGGCCCCATGCATGTACATGTACATTTGTGTTGACTTATTGATTTATTGTCTTTTTCTTTTCAGAATTTTGCCACTTTGATCCCGATGATGGCCTTCTGGTCATTTTATATGGCTCCAAGAAGGTCAAACTATATGGCTGTGACATTCAACCTTTGTACCCGAACCCTTTGGGGTCAAGAGGTCGCACCATCCAAGCACAAGTCAACTGTGACACTCCAGACCTCGAGGCCTTTCCCAAGTTTCAAGGGGTCCAATGTCATGAGTGCATACTGAATGCAGGGGAAATGTACGTAGTTCATATTACTTCTATTACATCTTTTCAGACTTTCAAAGAAGTGCAACAAGTAGCACTATAAGCTTATAAAGAAATTAAAGTTCTCTAGATGAAGCTGTATAAACATTTTTTTTCCTTTTCCATTTTAACTTGTGAGGTCATTGTAGGGGTCATTTAGGAAGTGATGGGCAGAACTGGTTAAAGTCTTACCATTTCTAGAAGCATGAGATGTTTACGAGAAAGCTTGTAGGCCAGGATGCTCAATTGTGATGATAATGTAACACTGATGTACATTCATGCTTTTGGCATGATTTTCAAGTTATTGCTATGATTCTTATAGATTTGCATTTACTTCTATTGCTTGTGAATTGTATCCATTCATTACTCAGTGATTAGTACTGATGGGAAATTGTTAAATCTTAAAATTTAGCTGCAAATTCTACAACAAAAACAGTGGAAGTTTGCTATAAAACAAAAGAGCACTGTTGTAACAAACTCCTATCACAGCAAATTAATTACCGGTATGCTTGTCCCACTTTATATTCTATGGGTTGATGGCCCTAATAGGCTAAAACCGATATCACGAGGTGATTACCTTGGTTCAAAGGAGTTTTTTTTACAAGATTACAATGTTTTGTTATGTTTTTCTAGGTTATTTATCCCTGCTTTTTGGTGGCATCAAGTAACATCTTTAGAGATGACCATCTCTATCAACTTTTTCTATGGGGATGCTGGAGATAATGTATACCTCGCCAAGATCATGGTAAATAATTTTTTTCTGCTGTTTCTGATTTTTTTTGTCTTTGATCATGTGGGGAACTTGCTGGATCTTCAATAACATCAGTTTATCGATAGAAAAGCTTAAAGGAGAATGCAACCCAGGCATCAGAGTGTTCTTAGTGAATATAGATGACCAAGAAGAGTAAACAGTGAAAGTTTGAGCAAAATCGAACAATCTGTTCAAGAGTTATGAATTTTGAAAGTTTCAGTAGATCCCTGTTATGGGGACCCTTGAGTTGGCAATTTTGCCAGCATCTGTGATGTCATCGTGGACAACTCTCCATTCATTTTGTACATAGTTTTTAAAAAAAACTGATTTATATGAAATTTCAAGTCAGGAATCAACTGTATATCAACATAATTCTTCCCAAAATTCTTGCAGAATCGATAGAGCCATGTCATACTCAAACCATAAATCAAAAGAATTTTTATTTTTCTTGAAAATAAAGAAAATGTAAAATTCTGTGTACAGTATGAATGAAGAGTTGTCCACGATGACATCACAGATGCTGGCAAAGTTGCCAATTCAAGGATCCCCATAATAACGATTTACTTAAACTTTCAAAGTTCAGAACTCTTGAACGGTTTGGCCGATTTTCCTCAAATTTTCACTGTTTACTCTTTTTGTTCTTCTTCGTACACTGAAAGCACACTGATGTCTGGGTTGCATTCTGCTTTAAAGCATTTTCAGAAGGAAAGATGTTTTCTTGAAAGTGTGAAATATCAGGATGGCATGTCATATAAATCATGAAATAAAACTATACTATACGGAGTCATTCCAGTACGCCCTTTTCGTTGGGATTCCTCTATGAAACTATGCAAATGTTTAAAAAAAAACATACACAATATCAGTAGTACCATCAAAGAAGTCTGAATACAGACAGAAAGATTGTTGTTTCTTCTCTGTGATAAAACAACTCCAAAAATAACCCAGGTGCATCCAAATTGATTCAACTATTTCTTTGTTTCATTTGTTGATGTGAACACCAGGAACCCCCTAGGTGGCTGGCTTTCTCTCACTGGTTTCTCAACATAGTGGAGCAAAATCGCCCTTTTGAGTCCTTCCAGCGTGTCCTGGAGAACCTCCCAGACAGCCTCAGGAGCTTCTTTCTTAAGACATGGCATGAGAAACCATCCCAGGACCAGCTGGATAGACTGGTGAAGCTGGTCCTTAATCACCTTAACTTGGACTCTCTACCAGAAGGTCCAGTCAGGACTAGTAAACATCCACCAGTGATGAAAATCAGGGGCCTACTCTGGCGAAAATGAGATGTTCGTTTAAAATGGACTGTGACATGGACATGTACTTTGATGCCTTTGAAGGAGTCTTTCAAGATATTCTTGGACTCCTTTCCCTTTGTAACATCTGCCAGTGATGAAAAACAGGGGTTGGTTGAGGAGAAAATGAGTTAGGTTTTAGAATGACCATTTGATGCATTCTTAAGAACTACATAATAAGATCACCTTCAACTTTCACCTTGAACTTGGACTCCCTTTTACAAGGCCAAGTCAGGACCTGCGGGTAACTGCCAGTGATGAAAATTAGGGGGTCTGCTGTGACAGAAAAGGGTGTGTTACATGAACAAGAACAGGAATATTATATGACAGTTGAAAAAAAAAAATTGTAACAAATAAAGGCCTTATCATGGTATCAAGAATGAGGGAGAGAGACAGACAACTCTTAGCTTTAAAGACATTGGTTAACATTATTATGATTTTTAAAAAATCTTGTTTTGTTACTTGAAAATGGGATAAGCATAAGGGTTATAGTGTAAAAATGCCCAGTCTGAAAGTTTCAAAGTATAATATCCACAGGAAGTATTTTTAAATATCAAAAATGTGAACTAATGTTTGATAACTATACGAGGGTCGGTTGCACAGAATAGACATAAGGAGTGTGCATGCGCGTATGACTCACCTTACCGTACTGTGTGTATTGGCGAATCAGGCGGCGGGAGGCACATAGCGGCATTTTCAAATTCAAGCAAAGTGGTCCTCTTAGTGATTGTCTCGTGAGACGAAGGATAATAAAATCGCCGTTTGCATCCTACACTTTTTCATTCCAAATTATGGTTGGTTTCAGGATTTTTGAATACAAATACAAGTACTCATACACATGTTTCATCTTAGTTTGAGAATTTTTTAAATCAGCTACTCACAAAGTTAGCCAATGCCTTTAAGAGCTTTTCAATCAAATGTGATACAAAGACAGAGAGGAAATAAGAGGATAGAATCCTGTAGCCTGCTGTAAAATTATTTCATCATCTTTTAACAATGGGATAGTGAAGCATGCAATTAAAATTGTCGTGCAATATATCAGTATGGATGTGAAAATAAGTTTGTGATGATGCATTCATTGAAGAAAATGATACAAGATCAATTTGATAACGGTATAAATATAACCCATTACAATTGAGCAATGGGAGGGGCCGAGATAAAATAAGGCAGCTTCCCCCTCCCCCCAGTCAGTTCAGAGAGTTTACCATATAAAAAAAGCTTGACCGATGAATTATTATACAGTACACGTATAACTTCATTTTGAATGGAAATTTTTATATGTATGTTGCAGAAATTTTATCTGAAATAAATTATAGAGAACTGTATATACATGTAGAGAATTTCAATGTGCAACTTTCAGTTTTGTACATGCAACCCCACCACTACTTGCACACGACTTTGGGGGGGGGGCACTCAGCACTCAGTATATAATGTGTGATGGGTATGTGCCGCGGAGAAGACCCCCATTTTTACACTCAAATTTCCGTTCCAAAGCATAGCATTTTCTTCTTATCGAGAAAAAAGAAGAAAGAAATCCGTTTCAAAGCTTCGCATATTTTTCATTATGCCGTTCCGGCCGCATTGATCCACTGCAATGAGCTGCGTTTCTAGTGAAAAGCGGCCCGTAGAGCGCTAGCGCTGTACTCTCCGACCATCGCCTCTGCGCGAGCGCACCCGGCGGCCGTGCCGCCAGGCTAGCTGCATGCACGTATGCCCGTTCCATAGGGATACATACGCACTCACACACAGGCGAACCGTTCCAGAGACCCCTGTTTTCACAAACATTTGTAGTTCCGAAGCCCGTTCCGAAGACCCCCCTTTTCACAATAAGCCTGTTCCAAAGCCCCCGTTTTTTTGTCTCGCCCGCTGCACATACCTAGCACTTTTGGGGTCGAGTGCCCCCCCGGACGACTTTCTCTTAGAAAGTGAACAAGCATTCTCACACCTGTACATGTACCTCTCTTGTGCCCTCTTTCTGCATCTTTCTACAAACTTTTTTTTTCCCACTCCTTTTCTCTATCTTTCATTTGACCCTCTCCATCTCTTTCTTCATGTATTGCTTTCAAATACAGTAAAAGGGATAGGCAATATGATCTACAATATATAATACATTCTACATTTGTCAAAGGCAAAGAAAAAGTGTAAAATGATGATGATGATGATGGTGGTGGTGGTGGTGATGATGACGATGATTAAAAAATTGGGACGGGGGAGCAGGAGAGGGAACACAAAAGATACAAACACAGTGAACCAAATTTGCAATTTCCGCCATTTTGTAGCAGTTTACTCTAATATTTCCAATGGGGAAACAGTTTTGCAATTTTTTGCCGTTTTGAAGCTGTTTTCAAAAGGGCAACAAAAAAAAATGGCTACAAAACAGCTATAAAAGAGTGAAAAATCAGCTACAAAATAGCGAAAAAACAGCTAATCTGCAAATTTGCCATTTTCGCCATTTTGTAGCAGTTTACTCTGATATTTCCAATGGGGAAACAGTTTTGCAGTTTTTTCGCCGTTTTGAAGCTATTTTCAAAAGGGCTACAAAATGCCTACAAAACAGCTATAAAAGAGTGAAAAATCAGCTACAAAATAGCGAAAAAACAGCTAATCTGCAAATTTGCAATTTTCGCCATTTTGTAGCAGTTTACTCTGATATTTCCAATGGGGAAACAGTTTGCAATTTTTTGCCGTTTTGAAGCTGTTTTCAAAAGGGCAAAAAAAATTGCTACAAAACAGCTATAAAAGAGCGAAAAATCAGCTACAAAATAGCGAAAAAAACAGCTAATCTGCTGATTCTGCTCACTGTGAAATACATGGAGGTGTCCTTTCATCTAAAGGCTAGTCGTGCTAAAGTGTAGGGCTATGATTTTAGATGTAATACATTTAATCACTCATGGCAAGTGTTCAACTACCAGTACATGTTTTTATGAATTAAAATAACATTGACAGAGCCATTGTTTTTAAAAGAAAAAAAAATATCCTGCCTTTATTAAACATAAGTAATCTTTGCATGGAACGACATGAACACAAACATGTATTGATGTATTGACAAATTCACAACATGTATAAGGAAAAATTCAAATTAGTGCATTTCATTTTCTTTTAAGTTCTACCAACAATGACTTTCATGTACAACCACAACATGACCCCCCTCCCCCTCCCTCCCCCCCCCCCAAAAATACATGTATACAAAATTATCTGCAAAGGCAGATAAGTTGAGGTTGGGATAATACAATCACCAGCCTTCATGAATAAAAAAAGTATGGTACATTTGTAGCTTGATATTCTCCAATATCAGTGCATTCAACGAGACTGAAGCAGATTCCAAACTTTCATAAATGGGAGTACAACAGGAAAAAAAGATTGTTTTTTCTCTCAGCATTATGAAATATATTGATATTTGCATGAAAAGGAATGATCCCCCCCCCCCCATAGCAACGACAGATATTCTAACCTCTAGTGAACTTGAACTACACTGTAATTATTTCTAAAAACTGATATGGGATATATATTGATATTCAAATTATATCACATTTCAAAACACTTAATTTCAATTATTTCCTTGTTTTAGTGGTTCACATTAAATATTTCCTGATGAACAACAAAGAATAACTGCAACAATAAGGGCTACTTAATTCTCTTCAATACTTATTCAAATAAACTGCAGAATATCCAGTTTTGTTGTGGAGATCTGTTGAACTTCTTGCAAGAATCAAAGTTTGAATGACTTCTTATGATTTTGTCTTTTTCCCCTTAAATTTTAAGTTACAAATTCAATGCATGCACAATTACATGAGTACACTGAATCTACAAACCCACCCCCCCCCCCAACTGCATGAAATTGGAGACCTTCACTACTGGATGAAGGCAGGATGGTTAAATCTAAGACGGCAGCCCTCCTTGACTACGAGATATTTGTTCCTTGAGTACCATGATACTAGCCCTCTGCTCTGCAGGAAGGAGGTTGATCTGCTCCGGGGACAGCTGCAACACTTGCATGATCAAGGCAGCCTGTAAGCAACAGAAGCATACACAAAGAAAAATATGATCATCCATAGTAAAATCCAACAAAGTATCAAACAGCTATTACTGGTGAATTGCACTTGCTCTAATGCCCGTTTAGCATCATCCCACACAGTCTCATCCCATTTCGTCTCCAACCAGTTCATCTAATAACCTTTTGGTCTTATTGTCACTTAACCCATTTACCATTTGGTCTAATTTCCAGTTTAGGCTATGCCCATTTCGTCTAATACCCACTTGGTCTAACACCACTTAGTCTATCTGATTAGATGAACTGGTAACAGATCAAATAGTCATTAGACGAAATGAGGAAAACTAAGTAGACAACGTGGCAATTAGACCGTTTGATCATAGACAAAATGACAATTAGCCAAAGTGGGTATTAGACCAAGTGATGATTGGACCAAAAGGCAATTAGACCAAATGGGTTTAGCCACAGTGGTGTATGACGATCTGGGTATTAGACCAACTGGTATTAGACCAAGTGGTTATAATCCCTATCTCTTATCACTGCTTTTCTCTAGCCTTAGCTGTTCACCCATTCACAACAGGAATTCTTTGAAGCCTAATTTGATCAGCTTCACTTCTTTACATTGGCAACACAAGTATATACTATGTATGTCTTACGAAAAGTCATGTACCTGAAATAAATATAAAGCTATGGAAAGTGTGATGAGAAGTTTAAAACTTACCAATTTTTCATCGCATTGCCAATTTCAGGATTATAGTGCCTATTTTTCTTTATAACATGTTAAGCATCAAAAAAGTTGTCATTACCTTTTCTTGGTCTTGTTGTGTAGGCTGAGTCTGTGACAAGTTGAGATTCTGAGCAAGCTGGGAAATGTTCTGAATAATTAGAAAAAATACAGAAAATATTGATAAAACTGGATTCACATGAACATGGCATTGGAATAATTAATGATGCAATAGAGGTTCTGTAAAAGTTTAAATAAAAAACTCAAGATCATCATTGAGCTACCAACTACCAACTGTGGAAAACACTCCTTCCCTCCCATAGGATGTTAAATGAAGATCCCTTGTAAAGGAGAGTCACCACCTTTGCAGGTTAAGAACCTAATACATGATTCAAAGAAGAGTAGGAAAAATCCCAGTGTAGTGATACACCTGAACATCCAAATCGGTTGTACCAGGACAGATCCGAGGGTCAAAGCGATTAAGCTTGTTTTTCTCCTCTTAGGCTTAGGGGATGCAAAATGCTTAATAACAATAATAACTGCAACTTCATTTTAGTTGTTTTGTAGCACCATCTAACTCACAAGGGTCAAAGTGATTAAGTTTATTTTCCCCCTCTCAGGCATAGGGGACGTAAAACGCTTAATAACAATAATAACTGCAACTTTATCTTGGTTGTTTTGTAACACCACCTAACTCAACACACACACATAAAATTGTTCTCACATTTTCAACTGCAAAATTGCAAATAAGGCATTTTACATGACAAAAATTTCTCCTGATTCAAGTACAGTATTCTTTCAAGCAGTTCCAGATTATCTTGATTACAGTTTACTTGTGCCAGCAAACTTCTGACTAAAAATAATGTCTTTTACGTAAGAAATGTAAGATTTTTATTGGACAATTACAACAATTTTACAAAGGAAATCTAATTGGGACTTGATTCTGGAACTTTAATCTAAAAAATTCAACTTACAGTTGATCCAGTGATGGGTGACCTATCAGCTGATCTTGGGTCTGCCATACGTGGGTCACCACCCATTCCGGTGGGCCTCATGCCCCCCATGCCATGGGGTTCACCCCTCTCAAAGCCCCCTCCCGCAGCTCCTGGACCACCTCTGGGGTCCTGTCTGCGGGGGTCATGGACCATGCTGTCTGGGGGTCCACCTCTTGGGCCTGGTCCCATACTACCACGGTTCATCTGCATGTCTGCAAAAGAAAAATAAACAAATAAATAAATGTAGGGCTTTGGAAGGATCTGGATATTTGTTTAAATTGGAAAAAAGCACAATATCTCATGAGAATTTATGTTTTAACTTTTTATCTTTATCTAACATATGATTTTACATGTATATATGCCAACTGTTTCACAAGAGAAGTTTATTATGAATAGTAAAGATAATATCAGCACATTATACTACATTTTGCCTTTAACATCAGTAGATATATATGTGTTACATATAAGGCCACTAAATCTTTCATCTGAATCTGAAGTTTCATATTTACCTCAGAGAGCTTCTGTTTCAGTACCATTAAACATGTACTGTACAGCAGGTTCATAAAAATATAGAAAAATTTTAAAAAAAGAGAAAGAAAAGAAAAAGGCTGTCACTTACCTTGGTTCATCATGTTTGGGCTCATTCCAGGACCTCCTGGTCCACCACCTCCTGGACCCATGTTCATCCTGCCCTGGTCCATCCTGCCCTGGTCCATTCCTCCATGCATCCTGCCCTGTGGACCCTGCCCAGGACCCATGCCTCTGTTCATTTCTGGACCTCCTCCTCGACCCATCTCATTCATTCCACCTTGGTTCATACCCATCCCCTGCCTTGGACCTGGGCCCATACCTCCCATGCCCATCTCTTGCTGGCTCATACCACCACGCCCCACGTCCCCAGGCCCCATGCCACCACGCCCCATGTCACCAGGTCCCATACCACCACGGTTCATTTCACCTGGCCCCATGCCACCACGGTTCATTTCACCTGGCCCCATACCACCACGTCCCATGTCTCCAGGGCCCATTCCTCCACGGCCCATGTCTCCACGGCCCATGTCTCCCCGGCCCATGTCTCCCCGGCCCATGTCTCCCGGGCCCATGCCGCCCCTGTTCATATCACCCGGGCCCATTCCACCCCGATTTATATCACCAGGCCCTATTCCTCCCCTCTGCATGCCCCCTTGCAGGTTCCGATCCTGCGGGCCCATACCACCCCTGCCCATATCTTGGTGTCCCATCCCTTGTGGGCCCATTCCCTGTGGACCCATCCCTCTTGGTCCCATCGGGCCTTGGTTCATTCCTGGACCCATATTGGGATTCATCCCCCTCTGGTTCATTCCACCGGGACCCATCTGGTGATCGGGTCGTGGTCCACCCATACCCATGCCTTGGTTCCCTCCCATCATTGGCTGGTTACCCTGAGGACCACCTGGGCCTTGGTGTGGTCCAGGATGAGGGCCAGGACCTTGGTTCATTTCAGGGGGAATCAGAGGCTGGGGTGCATCTGTCTGTCTGTGAAGTAAAGTCTGCCACGAAACAAAACAATTTGGCTGATAAAATGTACAGAAAATCAAAGTGATTAAGCTTACATAATACTCCAGCCTTGCTAAGTTCCACTCTTACCTTGTAATCCACTACCTTCAAAAGTTTCAAAATGAACAAAAGATTCCCATGGAATAATCTTTTATGAAAATCAATTGAAAATGAATTTATGCTTTTGAATCTTGCCATGTTTTTTATTCTTAATGTTAGTCATAGCTGTGCATCTACAAGTGCATTTATCAACCCACCAGTAAGTAAACACACAGGCAGCAGATACTAGGTGTATTTGATTTCTCGAAACAAAGACGTTACTTAAAACCCTTCATGTGATTCACACAAAAAATTATCATTATCATCATCATCATCATCATCATCATCATCATCATCATCATCATCATCATAATCGTGTGATTCTTGAGTCCATCATTCTTTGAATGATTACCAACTGTCACAAAACTTTCTCTCACCATGGCAACGTTAGGTTCAACGATTCTCATCACAACCTGAGCCTGGAGCAACGCATACGCAAGCTGAGGATTTTGTAGCAACATGTTACGAGCTTCCACTGGGTTATTCTGAATCACAATCTATGAAATAAGAAGAGAAAACGGCAGATGTGCATGCGGTCAAGACATACATACAGGTTCATTTATATTCAGTTATCCAAAGAATTATTCAATTCAATTTGATATGATTCAAATTTATCAATCATCCATAAAAATAAAGATACATAATGCGTAAATTCATTTTCCGGCTGTTTATGCAAAATAAACACAACATTAATTATCACGATCGAACTCTTTCTTTTTCATTCTAACAACTAGGAATGATATTTCTTCAGTCTTATATATCGGTTTTTAAACTCTATTTTTGCCTGAAATGTTTTTTAATGCCCTGCATTTTCCAGTAAGTTTGATATGTACTGGGCCATTGCATCTTTTTCTCCTTTGATAGGCACGTTCAATCAAAATAGCGATGCTTAAAAAAAAAAACCCAAATATATATCAGACATATCTAACCTCTCATTACTATCATGAAATGTTCTACAAGCAGCAAATTCTAATCAAATCTAATGTTTTCATTCATAACTTTTTTTTTCGAATTCTATATTCCTAATGTCATAGTGTGTCACTTGATAAGCACCACTGATTAATGATTCCTTAAGGTGCGTTCAGATATGATGCAACTTTGTGCTGCTACTTATGCTAATGAATACAATACAATACATTACAATTTTGGCATTTATATAGCGCTCTCACAATGACTGAACATGTATCACAGCGCTTTACAAAACAATTAACAAACAAAAATATGCGCATTAATGCATGAACTCTCAAATAAGAGAGAATTTTGTCAAAACTTGTGCAAACAATCTCACGACAACAATTTTCGGACTAACTTTTGAGGAATTTGATTGGTGCACATGTTTTTGCAGCCAGGCAGCAAACCAAAATGTGTCCTGCTTCGGCAACATTTTTTTGTTGCCCCATATCCCATAGACTTGTACACAAAAAATGTGGCAGCACAATAAGCTGGCACAACGTTGCATCATATCTGAACGCACCCTAAATTAATTCAAGGTCAAGATGTATCAAGGCCACAACAGCATTTTCTTACCTTCATTTGTTTCATGACTTCATACATCTGTTCAGGAGGCAGACTGGCCACTGCTCGGGAGATGGCTTCAGGGGCTTCCTGGGGTGGTACTGCATCACCGTATGGAGACTGTTTACAATTGATAAACAGGCAATTACAAGGAAAGGTAGTGTCTAGCTCCAGTCATGCTAGGTTCCCACTGCCGATCCGAATAACTCGATTTTCCCAATCTCTCAAAACCTAGTCTGCAAAAACAGACATAATTTTGACACCTGAACGCATTAATTCCACGAAGCCTTGAATGAACCTACCCATGGCGAGTCTCTTGTACAGTCAAAATTTGTAACTGCAAGTGACTTGCCATGACAAGGCTCTTCCAGGGCTTCATGGAATTATTGTATTCAAGTGTGAAAAAAATATCTGTTTTTGCAGACGTTTTCAGAGATCGGGCCAATTGAATTGATTGGATCGGCAATGGGAACCCAGCATCAAGAAGATGGAAATGGTGAAGGACAACAGCTGGCTTTTGCAAGTCATTGCATAGACCTGGCACATCTCATCAACTTTAAGCTACTCTTTAAAATTAATATGCTGATGGTGTTTTTGTGAATTCTCTGAACCCAGCAGTTTGATTACTACATGTACATATTTGGCATGTTTTCATTGTTGTATTTTTTTTAAAGCAATATGAAAATTAGCTCAACTTAAAAAAAAAGAAAAAGTCAAATATCAAAATATATATAAACTTCTAGATATACTCTGGTGACAGCGGTAATGAATCTTTATTTCTAAGATCGAATGATTAACAACTTAAGTGTTTTGACTAACTGATCATGTACAAATTAGTGGATATATCAAAGGGAATCCTCATTCATCATTGAAATGTTTGAAATTAATAAAAAGAAGAACTGGGTAGCATCTATCAAATCTCTGAGACTTTCAAATTAAGCAGTTGAAAAGTTAGTGCGACTACTTACTTCAGGAGGTGGCTGACTCTGCTGTAATGCAGCTAAAATAGCAAGTGATACAGAGAGACATAGAGAGAGAGAGAGTAAAAAAAAAAAGAGAGAGAAGACATGATAAATTAGGGAGTTCATATAAAAGATTGTTATCCACATTTGGACACCTACATTTCAACACCTATAACCATTAAAGGAAGCTCCAACAGGAATTTTTAAAGTACATTTATCTTCTAATCCTACTTTTAATGACAGAATAGACTACTGCTATTCTGTAGCAATTACAAATGCAAAATATTAGTCCCTTTTTTTTTTTTTTTTTTAAACTGAATACCAGCAACTAAATAAAGAGTTTGTTCAATCTACAGATAAAACAAACAGAATTTATCCAATTCATCCATGTCATTTTGAATGGTAGATATATCACTCTTTGTCAGAGGGCCTGGATCACATAAAATACAACATCTTGATACTTGATACTTGGTAAGATTATTCCTCTTGCAGCTCCAAAAAGCTAAACTGGAATGAATCCCACTATAGTTTGCTGAAGTATTACCATAGATAAGGTTACTTTAACAGATCTTAGAAGTATTAACTCACAGTGGGTAACTAACAATAAGGCAAAGGAAGACACAGTGATTATTCAAGTTGTTCTTGATTAGCTAAACTCACTTTTGAGCTCCTCCCTGTTCTTCTCACTGGTAGCATTATCCACCCTAAGACTTCTCCCACTGAGCTCGTAGCCATTGAGGTTCCGCATCGCCGAGAGGGCCGTCTCCTGGTCCTGGTACTCACAGAATCCATATCCTTTGGGCTTGCCAGTGTCACGGTCGAACACAAGCCGGAAGCTGATCACAGGTCCCACCTCGGAAAAGATGTCTTTCAATCTCTCTTCCGTTATCTCGTAGGGAATGTTCCCCACTGTAGTCAAGAGTGAAATGAAAAAAACAAACAAACAGTTATATGGCCAAACAAGTGATCTGCATACAGACAGAAAACAAAAGGAAAAGCACAGAGAGAGAGTTATACAAAGGAAAAATGTAAGATCACAGGAGTGACAAAGACACAAGGTTCTCACTTTATTCTCACCTGATCAGCATGCATGTGATAATGACGTTAAAATATTGTTTGTATGTACATGTAAGTGAAATCCAGAGATACAACCTTCGTGATGAAGTTTTGCAACATGTACCGCTGCATGAATATACATGTCACTTATGCAATGCCCTAAAAATAGCTGCCACGGCAATAATAACTGTTTAGTAGTACTATGGTTTTGGACTTGCCTTTCATACCAGGTTTGTTGCCTCAAACCCAGCAAATTTCCTGGCTTTGATCTGCCTCTTTTGTCTTGAGGGTCTTATATTAAAATTATTCAGAGAAAGGGCTGGTACAAACCTCCCCCCCCCCCCCCCCACTTTGAAGTAACTTTTTGTTAGGTTGAATTGAACTTGAAAGTCTAACGATAGTTAGCACATATCCGCCTTGGCCCACCCGTAGGTCAAAACAGTGTTTTGAATAGCGAAACTAATTGCCGACGCAAACGCGGAATATATTGACTTAGATCTTCTATAGTCTAATAAAGAGGAAAATTTTTTATTTTACTTACCAGCAATGTTCCTGAGCCTCTCAATTTTCCCCTTTCTGCTTCATATCTGATGAATGAATTGAAAATGCTGAATTTTAAGAAGGAAACCGACGCTTATCAGACTCGTAGCCTGGTCATCGTGGGTCGACAGCATTCCGTTCACTCATCCTGTCACCTGTCATGCCTGTGTACACGGTCAATGAATTGACCTCGTCCCTAGACCTAGTCAAAGTGACAATTCTGTACTGAAATTACATAGATCTAGCATGCTTTTCTATTGGTTACTCGACAGAATGCTATAAAGGAGAAGTGCCGACCCTACCAGAATAAGAGGCTAACGACAAATGTTAGAGACAGAATTTTTCGGTCTAACTTTAGATAATGTGGCATGTGTCATGTGTGTGGACTGTGGGCCACAACTAGGTGTGAGTTGGATTTTCATTGAATTTTGCTGGCCCAGCCTAGGCTAGACCACATCATTGGAATAATTGCAAAAATAGGCCTAACAGTTAGATCTAGCATGTCTAGATTTCAATAAAATAAATTTTTGCAAATAACAGATGACAAAGAAGACAATAAAACCCGCGCCCGAGAAGTCTACAGTTCCCTCTCATGGCTTGCGTAGGCTCGCGCCCCCGGCCGGCTGGCCGAGGTACCGTAGCCCTCGCTCGCTCAGACTCCGCTGTAAATCAACACGCGAGAGAAAACGGCGAGGTGATTGAACGCATGCCGATTTCTCCAAATATGTGAACATAATGATTACTCACCAAAGACAGAACGTACGGATCTATCAGCAGCAGACATTTTGCATCCAAAACTACTTTGACAAGCTTACAAGTGTCAGGTTAAGAGAAAAATTCGTCTATGAAAACTACGATCTGTGCTGTACTACAGGCACGATATCACATCGAGTTTTTTTTTTTTAAGTGCAAGAGCGCCATCTACTGTTATTGGAAGCATAGCAACTTGAGTCTGGCTGTGTCAACAATCTTCTATTTTTGCAGAATCAAGCACTTTTCGAGTCTTCAGTGTGGTAGATACTTTCAGTATTTCATAAGGTAATCACTGAAAAGCGTGTGAAATATTACAGTTATTTGTACAAATCAACTTTTTTGGTAAAGTAAATAAGTAAAGAGTAAGATAAATGAAGTTACAGAATTCTACTTTCACTGTTCAGTCCCATACATGCATTTATTATGGGGGGGGGGGGGTAACTTAGCTTGTTCAGGTATGAAGCGGAAAACCCCTGCATTTGTTTTTGTTTTTGTTTTTTTTTGTATTTGAAGATATATGAGGTGGAAAAAAAATACAGAGGTAAGAGGCATATTTGCTGACCAGTGGTAAAAAGCTGTCCACACTAGAAGAGTAATGGTAGTGGTCAGTATTGAATTGACATGATTGAAGCTGCCGACCAATCACAATGTTTTATAAAAAGTTCTTGTGAAATAATTTTTTTTGGTATGCCATACATTTCGTCGTCGGTCTTACGAACCGGCGAATAGCCCATCCTCGCGGAAAAACTCAGTTCAGAGAAAAACGCGTTTAAAGTTTTGCACCTTTTTAAGCAGTGAATTTATATGCTTATAATCATTGTTTTCCAGCAATTTTGCAGAGTAAAAGAGTTTACATACTGTATTTTAATATCATCTTTGTATTAAGCACCACATATAAAGAAAACTCAAATTATAAGCTTATAGACCTATTCGCTGGTTCGTAAGAATGAAAAAATCGCACACCGGTCAGAAATACAGGCTATTCGCCACTTATTCGCCGTTTCGTAAGAACGAAAGGCTTGTGCGCGTGGTCAAAACATACCTTTTTCGCCGCCTATTCGCTGGTTCGTAAGACCGAACAGTGCCATTCGCCGTTCACCTTCCAAATATGGTTGCGCGTATGTATGGATGCGCGTATGTGGGTCAACAAACTTTAAAAGCTGACAAGGGATAATGAGTGTAAAGCAATTGTAAGGGGGCTATTCGCCGGTTCGTAAGACCGGCAAGTGCTATTCGCCGGTCACCCCAAAATATAAAAATCAGGATTTCTCTAAAAATAAACGAAATGGAGTGATGAAATTTTGCCACTCGATAGATTATGACATATACCATCCAAATATGCAGAAAAGTGAAAATTGATTTTTGACCCAATTTTGGCTATTCGCCGGTTCGTTAAACCGACGATGATTTGGCAACATTCTCATTTGAGCGTAGACGTGACTGTTATTGGGCATTCATAAGTAACGTGGTTTAAGGTCCCATATGTAAACATGAAAAAACAATGCAGCCACAACTTCTGTGTGGGTTTTCTTCTTCATTATAGAACCTTCAAAGTTCCGAACCACACGTGTAGGACAGGGATTGTATCGTGTCTCTGGATACAAAGTTATGCGCCAAAATAAAAGTCGACACTATATTGAATAGTTTTTATTTATAATTTTGTCCAACATACCTCTGAAAAGATTTCTGAAATAGTGCCTGCAGAATTCTTGAAATTATTGTTTGAAATCAAAATCATCTATATGGATAGACAACCTGTCCAGACGCACACTCTGTGAGTCTATTATCCATTCAAGTACTGTATCTCCTATTAAATAAGATCTGCCTGACTTTTTTTTCAGAGTTAAAGACATTAATTGTTGGAAGACATATGTGGAAAGCATAGCTGGCACTACTCATCTCAACTAGGCAGTCTTCATATCAGCTATGGCTTCTGAATCAGAGGGTGGTCCTGAAGAGCCCCTTCCACCACCGGGAGTCAGCTCTCGCCCACTGCGAGATGTCATGGAGGGTCTTTTTCAGGAGCAGAAGTACGACATCCTTCTGAGGACCAAAGGCTACTTGAACCACAATCGCCTCTGGAAGCCCCCAGAGGTGGCAAGCCATAAGCCTTGGGAGAGTTCAGGCAAGGAAGTGCCCCTCCTGCTTGCCCCAAGCAAGCTGCCCTCACCAAGACGGGCACAGGTAAAGGAAGATGCGTGAATTAAGAAACAAGCAAAATAATGCTGATTCCATCCCTAAGAAAGACTTAAAAATGACTATTTGACATCATGTTGAAACCTGTTTATTATTCATTTACATGTACATGATTTAATTATTTGTCTAGGTCCACAGTAAAGTAAATACATGTCATATGATAGTATTTCATTTTCTGTAGAACATATTACAAATGTTGTCCCTGTTAGATTTCAGGAAAAGAGAAGCAGAGAGGAGGATCAAAAGAGTATAGGATGTTTGTGAATTCTATTGTGAAAACTTGATCTACCATTGGGGGCAATGGCCATCTACTGGTAACACCACATGTCAAGTGCACAAGTTGCAGTTTGCAAGAAAGGGTTGCCAGATTGGCATATTTGTTAGTTATCATATCCTCTTCCAATTTCAGAGCAAAGAAGAAGAAATGGTACAAGCCATGTACCACTTCAGCACAGGTACAGCTGGGAGTATGCCTCATCCCACCCCAGCAGACCTACAAACTGACCAGAGACGGACTGGAAAAGCATCCGTAAGTAGTCCATATCACCATGGTAGCAGAGATCAACCCCAGAGGTCCTCCAAATCAGATGACCGAATGGACTCTCCTGCCTCGTATATTGATGATGGTGTTTTGGTTGAAGAGCTGGCCCTGCCTGAAATCATGCTCCCTGTCTCACGGCAGAAGACAACTCGAGGGATCTCACGGACACAATCTCCCCCTCACAGGTTGCCACCATTTGACAAGAGGGAGGACAGGAGTGCAGGAGGGAGGGACTTGAATAAGCAGCAATTTGTGCAAAGCCACTTGGCTGGAATTACAAAGAGAGATCAGCTCAATAAGTTTCTAGACTTTCAGAAGAATGTATTGAGGAGAGAGGAGATGTATGAAAAAGGAGTCTTGACAGGGAGAAAAGCAGTGGAACATTTAGAGAAAAAGTTGTATGAGGTGAGATAAATTGGAAAGAAAAGAATTACATTGGGAGTGAAATGACATTTTATGAAAATTTAACTGTTGAAATGTTTCTTTGAATCACTTTACTGACTTTAGATATTATGATAAGATTCAAAGAATCATTTCCACCATGTATTTTGTTGAGTAGCAAATGTACTTAAAGTGATTACACAATGGTAATTTTTTTTTTGGATATATGATCGAGAATAGTATTCTAAGAAGAATAATATTAAAAATTTGATGATTTTCAATCGAAATCAATGCATTTTGGCTAATTTTCTCATAAAAAATTTGAGCATGAGGTATGACGTAAAAGTGGGTACCCAGCTTCGCGTATTGCAGTTGTGCTGCGCGCTAGACTGTACAATTTGTATTATACCTTGCGCGCATTTTGCTAGAATTGCGCGACTAGGTACCCACTTTGACGTCTTTTTTTACGTCAAAGTGGGTACCCAGTTGAAACTGGGTCATGGCTGAGGGGTCAAAAATATCCTGAAATCTTACCACATTTGGGGGTTTCCTTGGCAACATGACTTCTTAAAAAAAATTAGGCAGATGATTTTCTGCTAATAAAATCATGCTCTTTTAAATGAACTACATGTGTAACATTGTTTCAGCATTGGGTACCTCCTTTAAAGATACAAAACCATACTGGAAGATGCATAACATGCTATGTACCAACATGGAACAGAAACATGTCAAACACTATTTCATTAATCATTGAATCGGTAGCCCTTTTCCATTACCATATCTCGAAAGTGAAAGTATAGCAACATCTGAATTCAGGATGTGAAATGATAATTACAGTGTGACCTCACCTAAATTTAGCTCTCTTTTGTCTCACCACTTCTGGGGAAAAGTTTAGGGTACTGCGTATTTTGCATATTGTGGACCTGTCGTTAAAAAAATGCTTGTAAATTGGTGAAAATATCACTGCAACCATTTAAAACACACAATATGTTTTTATGATTTCATTGAAATGAAATTAATGAAAAGATGGATTCTGCATTTAACAAGAACATTTGATCAATGCACATTTTGTCCCTAGTTTTTGTTACTAGATAGAAGAATCTAGTAAATTTCAGATGTTTTAGATTTAGGTGCAAATTATTGACATGAGTTGTGCTATTTTGAATGCCACACTGTGTAGAAACTTCAAGAACTGAATGTGGAGGCGAGATTCAGTGCGCCCAACTTCCATCGACTTCAGATCTATAGTGATATCTGGGATGAACTCATTGAGGAAACCCCAACATTTGCCAAAATTCTTCAAGACATCAAGGTAAGATCCATGATGGATTAAAGTAAGATAATGATGGAACAATTAGAATAGGATATGGACAATTAATGGCATAATACATACAAAAAAAATGTACTGAAAGCTGCTCGTACAATTGAATTATGATGTACTGCTAAAATGTGCAGTGCACCTCAGTATTGAAGCAACGGTCTGTGTTTTTTTTTTTTTTTTTGCCAGATGAGTGTGAATTTTGTGTCAATCATCGCCTCCACAGCACGAGTTATCATTCTTCCAGTCTATTAAAACTTCTTAGAAAAGCCATTCTCTGTAGGATAAATGTTTTAAACATATCTAATCATGCATAACTTAAGGCATTTTATCTTTATGTCATGCAAAAGAACGCATCCGGAATGCAAAATACAAAAATGCAAAAATCAAAATGTCTATTTTGAAACATTGGAATAGAATTTTAGCAAAGATCATGCCACAAGATCGTATATCAATTTACAAGGTCTACATGCTACCTGTGAAATGATCAATTATGGTTTTGAAAAGATGATTTTCAATAATTTTCAATTTTGTGTTCCGGACGCATTCTTAAGCACAAAGACATAAAGATAAGACGCCTAATTCCTTTTTGATTGCAGAGTGAGTTTGACCTTTACATGGGTTCACTCCTGGACACACAGCCTCACAAGCACAGTGAGATCCTCAGCCAACAGGTCAGGGGATTGACCGCTAGTGGTGTGGTGCTGCCTGGAGAACTGGCCATTGGTCAGGATGTGGTCAAGAAAATGGAGCAAGAAACAAAGAATCTGCTTGAAGAAAATGACAGGTAGCAAGCACTCTTGTTTTCTCTCTTTTCCCTTGTCTTTCACTTTCTCTCATATTTCTCTCTGTCCTCCCTTTCTCTCTGTCTCTCACTGTACCTTTTCTCCTTTTCCCTTTCTTTTTCTCTTGTTCTCCCTCTGTCTTTTTCTCTCTTTCCACTTTCCTCCTGTCTCCTCTTTTATCCTGTCCCCTTTTCTTCTCACTTTGTTTCCTCTCCTCTCTCTATAGTAAGAGCAACATGTGTGTCGTTATTTGTAGCATTAATCTCATATCAGTATGTTGAGATTATCCAACATTATCGTTGAATAGCTTTATACTAGAATGGTCAGATAAAAGCCCTCCATCCTGTTATGAAGTTTGGATTGCCCTGTGATATGTAAGACTGCATACTGGGTTCATTTTGTTGTAACTGTACAAATAAAAAAAAAATTGAAAACTATTGAGAAATATATATTTATGAGTATTTTGACTACCACTGCTTATTCCCTGGTATTGCTTTATTTGAGCTTCCAAGCTTGGTATTGAACTTTATGCAGTCTATTTATGAAGTTTTCTTTTTGTATGTTAAATGATATTTTGTACAGGGCATAAAATTGTGACTATGCCTTCTGTAATTGTGTCTCGCTCAGGTTACGAGAGAGACTGCGAAAGGAACAAGCAGCAGTTGCCAAGCTCTCCCCACTTATCGCTCTCCCAGACCCTGTTGCTTCAAGAGTCAAGGCCAAGGAAGAAGAGATAGTCCTAGGCCATGGAGATCAGGTCTTGGAATACCACAACGAGATCCTAGCCTTGCAGGAAGAGATAGAAGCGCTGACAGAGGACCTTCACAAGCACCATGTGCCTCGTTCTATCTGTGATCATATGGAAGGGTGTCTCAGGGATACAGAAGCAGAGGTTCTGAAACTCCTATCCACCAATGAGTACTTGGAAAAGACAATTCAGGTAACAAGCCTCAGTTCTAAGCTCTCCTCTTAAGGAAATTGTGTTGATTTTGATCTAGACCAGCCAACCCCTGTTTCTCTCTCTCTCTCTCTTAGCTCTCAGAGAGAGGGTTGTCTTTAATGGTCGTACGCCACATGCTAAGGTGAATTTACTCCATGGTAGTTTTTCTGTTTGCTCTTACCATATTTCAAACTTTATCTCTGGATCAAAGACTACACCTAACCCTAAAGGCGCTTTCACATGAGGCGACCTTGTGGCGCCATATTGTCTGCACACATTTTTATGTACAAGCCTATGGGGTATAGGGCTACAAAAAAATGTCGACAAGGCAGTACACATTTTTGTTTGCTGCCTGATTACGAAAAAATGTGCATCAATCAAATTCCTAAAAAGTTACTGCAAAAATTGTTGCCATGAGATTGCGCAAGTTTTGACAAAATGCTCTCTTATTTGAGAGTTGATGCCGTAATGTGTGTTCATTAGCATATGTGGTGCCACAAAGTTGCGCCATATGTGAAGACAAAAAATGTGTGCACACAATGTGGCGCCACAAAGTCGCCTCATATGTGAAAGCGCCTTCAGTCTAATAAAGAAAAACGTAATTGCAATCTTAACTCTAGCCTTACATCCATCTTTGATAAAAATTTTAGATTAAATGTCACCAGAGAAAATATTTCAGTTTCCATTGTGACAGCTCAAAGTGGAAGCCATCAAATTTGAAAGCCGGAAAGGTTTGGCTACATTCTGCACGATAATGAAAATTGATTTTCCTATGTTGTAGTGTCTACATGCATATGAATCATTCAATATTTTTCTGCACTTACTGTATTCAATATGAATCCGTGTTTTGGTTTCAGGGTCTCAGTGTGGACGTTGACAAACTGCTGGAGAGATACGACGCTCCAGACACAGACATTAGGCAAGTCATTTTCTTTGTAAACCATTGATTAGAAGGGTTTGCTATGGAAATGCTGTAGTGAAACTAGTGATTGCCTTATGCAGGGCCCCACACTAATTTCGCTGTGTAGGGGCTCCAGACTGAAAATTTAGAGTCTGTATGGATTGAGCCGACACTGAAATTTTCAAATCTGGGGGTCTGGACCTAGATTTTAGGTGCCTATGTGTCCTTGGCACCTGTTAGTGTCAAGTCCAGCCTCATTTTGTGAATGTATGTAATGTATATTGTATTTCAGTGCATTTCAGTGCATACAAACTTTAGTTATTTTTCATGCTTACATTAAAGTCGAAACTCAGTATAATGAGGTCCTTGGGACCATCAAAATTATATAGCAGGAATCTCATTATATCAGATTAAAAAAACCATAGAATATAAAGAGCTGGAACCGGAATATTACCTTGTTATATCAGGAATATTGTTATATCAGATCTCTTTATACCAAGTTTCCACTGTATTGATTTCAGACATACCCTGAAACATAAATTTTAAGAATTGCTCTATTTCTCAAATGAGTGTCATCTATTCCTTCCTTTCTTCTCTGTTTTTTTTTTTCTTCATAGAGCTATTTGGAAGAGTATCAACACTCAAGGGGCCATGCCATTTCCAGGGATTTACTGAGAGCACACGCTACCATTGTCAGGGCATTGATTGAATGCTTTGGTTTGTGGAACACTACATCACATCAGCTCCGATATGAGGGCTTGCTGACTTTGCTGTGGATTGAACGGAAGGATGTACCTGCCTTTCAGATTTGGATGTTCTCCCAGAACCTGATTTTGGTGAAATGTGAGGCAAGGCACACCAGAGAATCAAAAACCCCCAAAACATTGTCCCTAACCAGGCGTCTTAGGAAAACGCTGGTGTCTGGAACACAAAATAAAAAAAAATGTTGACAATCAGAATTTTGTAAACACAGATTGGTAACTACATGGATAGCATGTAGACCTTGTAAATGAATATAAAATCTTGCTGTGAAATGATATTAGCTGAAATTTCTTTCCAATATGTCACAATAGATTTTTAATTTTTTTTGCATTTTTGCATTTTGCGTTCCAGAAGCGTTCTTTCGCACCAAGGCGTTTTCCTAAGACGCCTAACCTCCCTTCAGTGCCATGGATGGCAAATTCTGCCTAATATCTTGAGTACGTGTATTAAACAACATGTTATGCCGTATATTCTTCCTAAAACAAGACATGCATCATCATTTTGTTTTTCACTTCTAAAAATGAAACAAAGCATTATGGGTCAGAATGATTTCCTTAGAAGTTCCTTCATGATATTTGTTCAAAAACTTGATGGAAAAGACAAGGTTGAAAGAAGGCCCATGGTGTCATGGCTTTCATTGAATTCCAGTAGTGAATTGTATTGAACAATTGTGCTTGGAGCTACAGGGTTCAAAACATCTTGGTCCCTTTAGCCTGAAAAGCAGAGGCTCATTTGTTTTGTATATTGTTTGAAAACCAAGAATTTACAATGAAAACTTGCTACAAGCTTCTCAGGCCAAAGATAATGCCTTGCTTTTATGATATTTAGCTCTACATGTATCAGTGCTGAAAAAACCCCCGATAGAATAGAAAGCTGTGGTGCTCAGGCTGCACCAAAATTACCTTGCTACAATGAGCATTTCTATTGATGCTGTTCTGTTTAACAAGCTTTCACTGTATAACACCTTGGTTGACTCCTCTGAAACAAACTTAATTCTCATGTTATGTTAAGAGTGCTTAATAGAAATATATAAATTCAGAGAAATCACTGTTTTCCCATCATTTAATCAGTTATGATATGGTCATGTAAATTTGCCTTGAAACAAACTGCTCTTGGAATGTTATAAATCAGAAGAATTGTGTATTGTGAATTGTAGAGTTTTGCAGTCATCACAAGGACATGTACTACAAGTTGACAAAACCTTGCAGAAAATCACAAATGATGAAAGCAATGAAAATTCCAAGTCCGTCCAGTGTATTACTTTCCGATCCATCCATTTCTCAACCACCAACATTGTCCACTTGATGTAATATATTTCCACATTGCATTTCACGAGTACTGTACATGGTGTATGTACATTGTATTTATGTACAGTACTCTATACTGTACTGTAGCCAAGGCAGAAATGATGAAACATTTTGTATTTTGGAAGTTTAACTAATTCTTAAGAATGCTGGCTAATGCTTTACCAAAAAAAACAGACTTGGTAGCTATTTTTCACCAAAAAGGCCTATTTAATGAGGTTTGTTTAGAGGTGCAACTTCTGATACCATCCCATTTGTGGAAGGTGAGAGGTGTATGTAATTTATGAATAAGTTATATTATCTTCCAGTATTTAATTATTTAAAGTCAATGTACATACAATGTACTATAATCTGTATTTCAAATTGTATTAAATGCTACATGTATTACAAAAGAAATGTATGCTTGAAATTGCCTTTCATCTGCATGGTGGTTTTTGTTTTGCAACATGTAGATCCATTGTTTCACACACATAGGCCCATGCCTATGTGGGACTGTGTCAAACATTCATATTTATTTCATGCAGGTAAAATTTTTAAAGGAAGGGACCTTTGGCATCAAGACTTATATTTTTCTGAGATAGAAACTAGATCAGACTGATCCTTATAGCCCAATTGACTTTTTTTTCAACCGAGTCATGGCCGCAGCTCCTGAACTTCAGCAGTACTCTGGTGAACTCTGAGCGTTGCTGATGATTGTCGTGACCTTCCTGGTGTAAAAGTGATTGGTTTTTTTGAAAGTGCATGTGAAGGAACTGTATTGAATCCCTTTATAAACAAGGTAAAGAGATATCAAGTAAACCTTCAAAGAAATATGAATCCATCTTCCATCTGGTATAAGTGGCATGGTTCGGTTAGGGTTAACCAAGTGCGATACATGTAGAATGAAATAATGCTGGTATTCTGCTTTCAAGACTCTCACCTAGACAGAATGGGACCACAGGGATCATTATAGAAATCATATAAAGAAATTAAAATGGAGTGGGAAATAAGGGTGCAGAGAAGACTTGTGAGAGAGCCAGTGAGAGAGAGAGAGAGAGAGAGAGAGAAGTATATTTTTTTCACAAAATACACTAACTGCTTTCTAGTAGGATTGTTCACTATCACTCCTCATTATGATGTACATGTACATATGCAATTTAGAAACTTCCGTCTCTCGCTTTCTCTCTTTTTCTGTCTTTCTCTGTGCCAATTTTGCGTAATCTGTCTTACTGTTTTGTCGTGTCTATCTCTCACCCTCCTTCCCTCTTTCTATCCTTGTCTGTCTCTCAACTGCACCTATTTTTGAGTGCTATAAAAGGCGTTATTTTGTCAGCACCAACCCTTTCGAAAATTAGTCACAGAAGTTCCTTGCTACTTCTAGGCGACATGAAATTCTCTTTAGCAATTCCACTTTCCATAACATAATTTCCATCATACCCACTTCCAAGTACCTGAAAATCTGATCAAAACAAATGATGTTGCTTTTATTAATTGCCCTCTCTCACTTTGATTTAGAGGCTCTTTTGAGCAAGTCAAAGAACGAGAATACTGGTAAATCTTACACAACCCGTGCAGACGTACGTAGATATACCTACAGGTATCAAGGCGAATTCATGTGTATTGTACACCAACTGTTACATGTTTGGAAAGAAGAAATTGCATAACAATGTCTTTATTAATCATTATGCACATACATGTATTCCTTATTTGATGTAGTGATGTAAACCTTCGGCGGGGGAGGCATAAAAACACTACAGCATTTTTGTGTAATATTTTGCCCTTCAAGCACCATTTTGAATATGTACATGTACTAGAACTTTATGACTGATGCAAGGGTTTCAGTGAAAGTTTGCTCCAAATTAAAGAATGACTAAATGCAAAACATATTTTCAAAATTATCTACATAGCAATACAAGTGGCATACTTTTGTCTTTCACTTTTCAAAATTTTAACTTTATAGAAATGTGTATAGGCTTTAGAAGGGAATCCTGGGTCTTTCGATGATGTTCTTGAATAAGAGGGGGAATATCAAGTCATTTCATAATTCAGTTTAAAAACATATGCAGTTTGTCAGCTCTTTTCTTGAACAGCTTCCGGTTTGTGCACCCACAGTACATGCTTTTCATCAGTGTTAAACCTCTTGACCTGCTTACAGTCTAGACATCTCACAACTGTATGCTTCTGTCTTCGACCCTTGACCCTAACTGTAGCAGTTACCCCAGGAACCAAGAGGGCACTACACTTCTTGCAAATGGTACGCTTGATGCTGGGGTCCAGTCGCAGCACCAGCTTTGCAGCTACATTCTTCATAGTTTCGATGTAGAACCTTGCCAGCTGGGTGTTTCCAGGATTCTGGGCTAGGGTGCAGTGGGCTGCTTGATACAGATAGTTCATCCGTTGGTGACCAATGTCTCCTTTGCCACATTTCACCATGTTGGACAGAGTTGTTCCTTTGAACTTTACTAATGTCTATGATACTCGCAATCACATATAAATGATGTCATTCACTGGAAAACTTATCCATAGGTCACAGAAAAAAAACGTGATCAGCTCTCCAAGTATTCCACGGGTTCAGTTATCTAAAGATCAACAATGAACAAATGCCTCTCTGCCAGTTGCTGACTTCATCCAGGGCTTTTTGGCTTTTCAGTGATTGGCAAAGAAATTATGCCTCTCTGGTAGTAAATGACTTCACCAGAGGCTCTTAAGGTTTTTAAATGATTTAAGAAAGAAATAATGCCTCTCCACTAGTAATTGGCTTCATCAAAGGCTTTCCTGGCTTTCTTGAGTTCTTCGTTCATGAGTAGAAGCTGTTTGATCCTGGAGTACTTGCGAGGATCCTTTCTGATGAGGAAGATGATGTCCTCTACCTGCACTCTACCTTGTCTACCTACCTGTGTGGCCTTCAGAGTCTATTTGGATGAGAAAGGGAGAGAGAGAGAGAGAGAGGGAGAGAGAGAAAAAGGGGAGAAAATTATACAAATCAATAACCAGGGATGTAAGTGGGTAGCAAAAAAAATGCGGAAAGTATTTGACGAGCACGATTCAGTCAAGTGTAACTTAGGTATTGGTGTGGGGAGAGCCCCCCCCCCCCCGAAATTTTAAAGCAAACACATACGTGTATTTATTTCTTACAAAATAAAGAAATTAATTTTGTGCAGATTGGAAAAAAAATATGCAACAAATATCACAATGACAAATGTTACACTTTGCAAATCCTGGCTTGTCGATCTTGCGAACGTAATCGCTCAAGAATACCCCATTTGTATCCTTCTCCTCTGTCCATTTCCAATTCCATTTATTCTTGATTCCTATGTCGATTTTCGTTATATTCGCAGTCCTGTCCACTTCCATTTTGATTTTTTATTCCAATAAGAGGCAAAAGAAAATCAGGAAACAAAGTCGAAACGCTATCACAAAGTCATAAACTCCCAAGAATCTGTGCAGCTGTGTGATATGCGATATCGATACGCGACAGTACACACACAGCTATAGCGCAATATCGCTGTACCTGTGTGCTAGCGCTAGCTTCGCAACGCGGTCGACCAGACAATGCACATTCCAGAACGTAGTCTCATACATCAGTCTACTTTTCGTCGCCGCACGTTCAAAATACAAAATCATTACGTGGCTGTTACGTGAATTTTAGTAAAGCACATGGTTTTACAGTCCATAACACTTGTCCACACATACTCGTTACCAGAATTTTTATACAAAATTTGTGCTGTGCGTACGAGAACCGCTTCACACTATATTAACATACTTCGTATGAAACGGCCCGTACAAGACTTTATTTCATTTGGGAGGTTTTTTTTCCGCCACTAGGTTAATGCACACGAAAGTAAAATAATGCCTTCAACACATTATATGTCACAGAAAAAAAAAAAACCAGAAATATTTCTTAAATTTTAAAAAATCCAGAATTCTAGAAAAATCCTGAAGACTTACATCCCTGAATAACTGCTATTATTGAATATTTCAAAAACTTTTTTCCTCCTTTTGCCTCTTCATCAGTGAATAAATGCTAAGTGCAAGCCCTTGAAAGCCCTTGACTGCACTCACATTGCTCCCTTAAATGTGCACCTGACTGTTCAAACTATGTAAATTACTTTTAGTCACAGAGGCGAAATTTTCTCATGAATACATTTTCTCCACATATGTATGTCTAGCTTTCTTGTTCATGTTGGAATAAAGACAAATACTTTTTAGAAATCTTTTCAAACTAGAGGCATAATACTCTTAAAAAATACTTACAATATCTGTGATAAAATCCAGCACCAAATCTTCCAACAAGTCTACTGTCTCAGCATACGGATTCTGATCGTCACCAAATCCGTACATCATACATCTCACTGCAAAGATTATACAGGTAAGAAAAATAAAATGACACTTCAAGAAATCAGCACATGACATCAACTTATAATTTCCTGAACATCATAAAAACAAACAAACAAGAAGTAATTTAGTTTCTAATCTAAACATTTTAAAAGTAAGTTTAATAAGGTTTAAAAACCGCTTGAGATGCGAAAGCTCCAGAATAATGTCTTCACAAAGAGTGAGACCTGGGCCCTGTTTCATAAAACTTGTTATCAATAAAAAGTTTCAGTAACTGCTTTAAGCTACTGAAATCCTTTTATCTGATGGACTAAGAGCAAATTTGTCATAGAAATGTGGCAGTTGTTACTGATAACAAGTCTTATGAAACAGGGCCCTGCATCAAGTTTTCAACACATGCATAGTATGTTCGGCAAAGACAGGAAACTCGAAAGGTTGGTTCATCTACGACTTCAATTATCCACAAATTCAATTTAAAGAAATCAGAGAACTTGAAGTCCCTAAATATTCATTTGTTGGTGATTTTCCTCTGCATTAGAGCCTCTCTTTATCAATGATGGACTTAACTCATAAAGGTTTGTTTGAAGATAATTAACCTGGAGCCATTGGCAACTTGGGGATTTTAATATCTTCACATTTATCAAAGGAGAGCACTAATATTGTCAGTTGAGCAAATTTACTACAGTAAACAGAAATCAATACAATAATCAACAAATTCTTGAAAAATATTCACCCTAAGAATGATAAAATATCCTAATTCCATCCCATTCTTTCAACTGAATCTCAATTATCTTGATCAAGAGAAATTCTCAGATTTTTTATTTATTTATTTATTTTTTAAAATCATCACTCTTACTCCCCTGGAGCTCACAAATGAGTTAGAGAAGACTACTTGCCTATTGTCAGACATACATGGATGAAAGAATCTTGCAGTCGTTTGTTTTAAAGTGGGTGGTAGAACTTCTTTTCACATGAAAAAGCCCCTCCTAAACACTTAGCAAATTTCCTAAAATAAAAAAAAATACTATTTCTCCATAAAATTGGAAGAAAAAAAAAAAAAATTCAAAGTGCTATATTAAAATAAAAGGTGATGTTTCATCATAGACTGCATGCCATGCCATGGACACTAGCATAGTCATAGCTGGTCTGGTGAGGTGTGATATAAGAGTATATTTTTTTAAACACAGAAAAAAATTTCAAACACAGTTAATAGTTTAGGGTAAAAAATCTCACACTCTTTGTTGAATAATCTCTTCCTCTTGTCTGCACTCTCAGTTGGAATATCTTGATCAGTTTCTTGCGTATCAAAATCTTGGGTATCCTCAGTTTCCTGTTTCAGAGAAGATGAGTATTCATGGAAAAGTAATAGCAGAAGATGAATGTCAACTCAACACAACCAGTCATAGGGCCAAATGTGTGTGGGAGTGTAGCGAACATTCACCGTTGCAGCAGTTAAAAAAACAGACAACAAAATTGCCTTGTAGACGCAAGATTTAATTTTCTTAAATTTGCTAGATAATCTGATTCAGGGACTCTTCCAACTCTTACAGAGATTCCCACGGTAGGGAAATTTTGCATTTGGGGGTTAGAAATTGTGCAATTTGGTGGATATCTTTGCCTTTGGAGGGTCTGCCACCAAAATTAATGGCATTGATCTTCATGAAAAGTTTTTTTTTCTTTTATTTAGTGCAGCAATAGGCCCTATGACAAAAGAACAACAAACAGCAACAAAATGAATTAATGAAGCTTTACAAGCCTTTACAAGCCTCTAACAAAACAAGCTTCTTCACTTGCCCCATTAATTAAGGTAGTGAAGAAAATGATTGCCTGGGGACGGGTGGGGGGGGGGCTGTAACCAATTTGCCTGAATTTTCATTTTATATCCTTTTTTTTTTTTACTGTATTAATTTTTCTCAGTAGCAAAATCATTTTTAATCAGGTTAAATCAAAAGTTTTTGGGGGGCAAAAAAAAGTTTACTATTAAAAGAGAAAAGAAAATGAGAGTGATAAACAGCCCAACAGTTCATGTGTTACTACAGGTATGTTAGGTAGAAAAAATACATAGAAAGACTCCTTCCTGACAAGTGCAAAATATCAGTAAAATTCATATTTCACATTTATGAAATGAACTTCCAAAGCACATACCTTATTAAAAGGGATTTATTTGGTCATTTACTAACAATAAACATAAACTGAAAATGGTGAATGTTAAGAAGAAAACTGACGCTTATCAGACTTGTAGGTCGACAGCATGCCGTCGAGTAACCAATAGAAAAGCATGCTATGTAGTTTCGGTACAGAATTGTGACTTTGAGTTTTGCGGGACGAGGTCAATTCATTGACCGAGTACGGTAGCTCTACTACTCATCGACCACCTTTTTTTAAACCGACCACCTTCTCGCAATGCTTTCCTGTGCATGAAATAAAAAAGTACGCATGAAACTTGGCACAATATCCCACAGTAATCAAACAGGCTATCGTAACCAAAGTCTATTAGGATGAAATAACAGAATTTAATTATTTTAAAAAAAATTTTGACAATGAAAATGATAAATGCGTGCCTAATCAATACAGAGGATGGGCGGTCGGTATAAATAATGAGCTCACACAGGTGCCGAGTGAAAAACATCACATGCGTATGTCACCGAGATTTCCGTGCGTATCAACAATCTGAACATGAGATGTTAATCAGCTACATTTTCTGCACAAGTGAGACGAAATTAAGGGAAACCAACAAACATGACAAATATTTTCTGAGATACGATGTAACCAATTAAAGGCGGTCGATGAGTAGTAGGTCCAACCATACACAGAATGAGTGAGGTTAGTATAATCGAGCACTAGGCCTAGTGTTAAGTGCAACACAACTTCAGACATCGACATCACAGAGTCACTGCAACAAATACAGCAAGATATGTAACCCCTCGGGGCTCCGCCGCACAGTGGGCCAGGATAGCTCCAAAGTGCGCCAAAATTCATATTCACTCAGTTTTACTCTAATATTATGGTTAAATGATGGGTTTAAGGGTAATCAGATACGTAGAATCCAATGAAAACAATTTCAAACACATGTGACGTCATTAAAACACTGATTTCTGATTGGCTGCCGAAATCAGTGAGAGCTTATGTCTCTATGAGCCATTCGAAGTTCTTCTCAATAAACTTTTGCACATTATGTCATTGCTTTTCCCCTCTACATATCTCAGTATAATGTACAGAAAGTCTTTTATAGGTATGAATGTACAAAGTAATTCTTCAGGTATCATGGAGTTAACGAACACATAATACTGACTGATGAAGTCCATGCATTCTTTTAGTCCATTTTTCGTAGGCCTATTATTCATAACGTAAGAGGAATGCATTCTTTCGAAGAGTCTTCGAAATTATTTCCGAAGAATTACCTAGAAGAGGAATATATGCAGATAGATAGATGGATAGATGGATAGATAGATAGACAGATAGAAAGATATGAATGTGTGTAAATCACAGGAGTAAATAGATTGATGAATATGTCTTGAGACAGATGGATGGATAAACAGAAAAATACCTATATATATGTGGATGAATAGGATATAGATAAATAGAGGAATACTATACGGGTATGGATGGATGGATAGATAGAGAAGGATACGTGTAGATAGATAGGTAGATGAAAAGATAAATCGATTGAATCGATCAATCATGAGCTCAACACCTTGAATCATGTGTTTTCTTTTAAATGCTACTGGAATGATAACAGATAAGGAAAAAGGAAAATGAAGTAAATAATTAAGCAACTAAGAAAGGGTTTCAGTTGTATGAAAAATTGCATGAAATAAATATTATAAAAGAATTAATGAATAAGTTTTAGGAATTCATACCGTGTGCATGGTGTGAATCGTCACCTTTTAGCTGTGAAGTGTAGAATCGAAATCATGTACCATACATATATCGCAGGGGAAAGTTTTAGCTTTAAGTAGTTAGTACACCTTAACCTTTGGAAGAGGGGGTTTTTCAGCAACTAAATCAAGTCCTATAATAATATTTATAAATCTTGTTTACTTCTTACTGAGTTTATGGGACCTTGCCGTGTAAACAGTACCACTATAGAGAGCGTCTGGCCAACTCGGTTTCATTAGGTTACACTATGGCGCAATTTCTTTTGCATATTGTGCTTGCCCAACGTACAAACAAAACGCGCCATGTTGTTACCTATACGGCACCGCGTGTAAATAGAGTACCTACATAAATGTAGGTACTCTACGTGTAAAGAGTCATGCGCGCCCCCATGCGCCGCTGTATAATGACGGAGAATCCTTCAGCAGCCGCGCGGCCCAAAATAACCTGATTTTCCGGGTAATGTGCCAGGGAAAATCGGCGCTAACATAAAAAGTGGCAGAAGGTGGCAGCCAAATTTGGTATCAGCTTAAAGCTGAGACATCAGGAAAAACGCTGGTGATAAAATTGATTTGGAAATCCGTGGAAATCTAAACGTTTCTTCTTGATTTATAAAAAACATGGAAAATCAGTCAATTTTGTACGATATTTACCTTATTATATTCACGAAGATTGTGTTTCTATCCATTTTAACCCATTCATACAGTCAAATGAACTATCAGGAATATGTGGGAGCAATTTTAGATCGATAAGTTTAAAACTACATGTTTAAATAACTTATTTATCAAATTGGTCACTATTTGCACTGAAACGCACAATATGTCGAGTTTTGCGGTTTGAAGTAGGAAATTCACACCCTTAATGTACATACCGGAGTTAGATATTTTACTGAAGTATTCTTCAAAGTATTGTCTTTCAATAGGGCATGACAAAAATTGAAAAAAATAAATTGCCCAAAATGACTTTTGGCGCACTTTGGTCTCGCCCTGGCCCACTGTGCGCCGGGGCTTCGCGGCGGAGCCCGGTACGGTTACAAGGTATGGGGCTACACAAAATTTTACACCATTTTCAGAGACGCATTATCTATCTTTCACAACATCATAATAAAATGATTTTAAGTACTTTCTATCAATGGATTTCTTATGTACGATTACTGTGGAAAATCATAGCAATAATTTCATTTCCAGCCTTATAAATTACGCATATACCTCAGTATTTGAAGCGCTTGCACTCGACGATTCGGCCATCCTTGTAGAATTAATTTCTATAGAGGGAGCTAATCCACTCTGATTATTTAGCTGAGGCTCGTTCATGCCCCTGGGCATGGCATTTTATCTACTTGGCTCTTTTATTGCACATAGAATTAATTATAGTGATATAGGCATATTGACACGTGTGCGTGTGTGTTTCATAAAAATGAAAAAGAAAAAAACAAAATGATAGGGATGAAGCTCGTGAATGATATTAGTATCCAGTCACATGCAACCGATCTACACACTTAGAATGAAAGGTTCAATTTTGCACCCTCAATGCAACACTGGCAGCACCTTCGGGGGTACAATCTTGCAAAGATGCACCCTTTTGTACTTGCTTGCACCCGGAAATACCCGTCTGCACCCTTAAAGAAAGGTGCAACTATGCACCTTTAAGGGTGCAGAAATTTATGCATTCAAAAGGGTGCAAATTTATATATGAATATAGGAAGAGAAGGAAATTCCATTCTCCTCTAAGGATGCTTCTGAATCCCTTTATTTCATTAAAAAAATAAGAAACAACAAACAAACAAACACCCAACCCCGAAAAATATATTCTGCTTTAAAAATATGTGCTTATGTCTAGCTACAAAATCGTGAACTCTGAAATCTACGTAGGCCTATATGAAAAACCGAACTTTTACCATTGTCATCATCATCATCATCATCATAGATTTTTCCACCACCACCACCACCACCACTAGCTTCATCATCATCATCGTTATCATCATCGTCACATCCTCCTCCGTCATCAGCCCACTGAACTAAAAACACGTATTTTTAGTTCAGTGCATCAGCCCCCCCCCCTCTCTCTCTCTTTCTCTCGCTCTCTCCAGCTCCCTCACTTCTTTCACGCACTCTAAATATGCTAATTTATTTCCTGCTCCCTCTTAATCATGTTTATTTCACTCCGTGATCTCTAAAATGACCCCCATGCCCCTTTCTGTCTAGGTAAATCTTCAGAGCATAACATTACCAGCATTATATCGTTGAACTATCGCACTTAACTGATCAGTCCTAACCGAACCATGCCACTTACCGGATGGAAGATGGATTCATATTTCTTTAAAGATTTACTTGAAATTTCTTTACCTTGTTTCTAGAGGGATTAAATACAGTGCCTTTGTACGTACTTAAAAAAAGCAAAACAAAAAACAAACAAACAAACAAACAAACAAACAAACAAACCAAAAAACAAACAAACAATCACTGAATAAAAAATCCACCAGGAAGGTGAGCAATCATCAGCAAAGTTGCGAGTTCACCTGGGTACTGCTGCAAGGTCAGGAGTCTCAGTCATCGCTCCGTGGAAAAAAAAGTGCAAGTGGGGTATAAGGATCGATCTGATTTAGTTTCCATAAATCCTGATGCCAAAGGTTGAATTCCTTCCTTTAAAAATTAAACTTGTATACTGATGAATCCGTAACCAGATAAATCATTCTTGATATTTATTCCATGATGACGCCCGATTAATGTTCGTAAATGATTTTAAATGATATGCAGTGATATGCAGAACTGAAACGTTAGCTACCTATATGTACAGTGATTATGCTCTCTGGTAACTTTTCTCATTTTTCCCAAGTATAATTTACTTTAAAACACGTCTTTTCCCTTATGCACTTGATTTAAATCCTACTACTCAAAACTTCAATTTATCAGAATATACGTGAGATTTCAAAGCAAATTAACATTCAAGTAATTTGAACTTGTATTAATTTAGTAATGTTACATCAAGAATTATCCACTTTACTCGAAAAATAATTTGACTGTAGGCCTATTTATCTTTCTCAGTGAAAGACTGATGAATTGCCTAATTGAAATATTTCTGTTATTATGGCATGAATACTCAATAAGCATGATAAGAACAAATGATTTTTTAAAATCATTTTTGTGGGTGAATGGAAATTTAAAGAGTGTGAAGTATTTTTAACTCATATAAGCGAAGAGAGAACAATTTCAAATTTTCACTCAATTCAAAGAAAATCTAAACTTGATAACTGAAAACTTGACAAGATGCTACGATCATGACTTGTATTTGTTTTTAGAGATATCGCTTGTATCTTTCGACTTCATTTTCAAGGTTATCTGGTTGGGTTGGTGGGAATACTTGCACGCCATACCAGTCAATTATTATTGAGCATTTTGAGATAACCACTCTAGAGACTTCATGATCATATGCATGGTTAGGTTAAGGTTAAGCCACGCACTTCAAACTCCTGATTCTTATAGGTCAAAGACATGTTTATCAAGGTAATAGTGATGGTTACAGCTCGTTATTCCGAAGGTTCGTTTATTCCGAAGGTTCGTTATTCCGCAAGCTCGTTAGTCCGAAGGTTCGTTATTCCGAAGGCTTGATAGTCCGAAAATGAAATATGGTTTGTTATTCCGAAGGTTCGTTAGTCCGAAAATGAAAAAAAGGTTTGTTATCCCGAAGGTTCGTTAATCCGAAAACGAAATTTCGTTAGTTCTTTAGTTACTTTCGGACTAGCGAACCTTATTTCATTTTCGGACTATCGAACCTTCGGAATCACAATGTTTCCAATTTCATGTGATTTTGTATAATATCCATAGTTCTAATCAATAGTTGGTATTCACCATCAACCATGTCAACTTTTTTTTTTTTTTTTTGCTTTGCTTTGCTTTGCTTTGCTTTGCTTTGCTTTGCTTTGCTTTGCTTTGCTTCTGTTGTACATGTATTCAGCTGTTGTTCTTATGTATATATGAATGTTATTTTTGTATAGTTTTATATTTGTATATTGTATCTTTTTAAAGAAGAGATGAATAAAGATGAAATGAAATGAAAAATGAATAACGAACCTTATTTTATTTTCGGAATAACGAATCTTCGGAATAAAGCCACAAATGTTCGGATTAACGAACCCTTTTTCATTTTTAGACTAACGAACATCTAGGTATACCCAATTTGCGTGTTTTGGAATAACAAACCTTCGGAAAAACAAACCTTCGGAATAACGAACATCACCCATAATAATTATTACTGGGCATTCAAGAGGAGCAGCGTAACGATACCAATGAGGCTGCCCTAGGTACACACACATACATCATCTAACGTAAACTATAAGGTCATCATGCAGGGGCGTGTCTCCGGGCGTGTCTCCAACATGTCCAGGGTAGCCTAGATGCTGGAGTGGTTTAAACTTGACTGGATTGGAGATACAAAGATCGTACGATCTATATCCCGTGACGGCACTCATGTCACTTGTCCGAGGGCAGCGGATGTGGGGGGGGGGGGGGGGGGAGGCTGCAGGAGGGGTTCCCGCTGGCAAACGAAAAAGTGTATATGGGCAAAAGGCATTTCCCCCCCCCCCCCCCCCCCATAATAATAATGATTCAGCAGTAAAAGGAGTAATAACAAGAGGACAGTATCACTTTCTTTCAATTTTTTAAGGCCAAAAGGGAAAATTCAAAGAAAGAAAACCTAATGTGATCACATAACAAAATGATATATCATTCAAAGAAAAGGAGGGGAAATGAAATTGAATTTCTATATATTCTTTCCGCGTCCCCCTTCTTATGAACGCAGAATTTGATAATAAGGCGATACGTGCATATCCCACAAAAAGTAGTCCTACTTTTTTGACGCATTCTCTTGTTTGCAGATAATATAAAGACCCAATGTCAATGAGACATACCCTACCCCTCTCCCGACCATAAGATCAGAGTTTAAGTTTTAGATAAGATGCCTCTTAAAAGTTAATCTTGACATCATTGACATGGATTAAGCTGGTTTCACTGCAGAAACGAAATAGTTTTCCTCTCTTCATCCAGATACATAAGAGGATTGGCTTCAGTCAGGATACCGAGGGCTCCTCCCGGAATTTTATTGTTCCGACTCTTCATTTTTACAGGTGAACAAATTGTATTGCCTAAAGCGATATGCATTTTTGATTACAGAGAACCCTTTCCTGGACGAGGACCGATGTGATTCCACACGACATATTTTATGTAAAAAAATGAAGCAAATGAATGATTACTTACTTACTAATTACCATCCAACCAACCAACCAACCTACCTACCTATACCTACCTTCAATTTTTCAATTCACTTCAATTTATTCAATTCCGATAAAAACATTTCATATGTATATATACAAATAATTCCTTTACAATCTGAATGCATAGTAATTCAATGTCATGTACAAAGTTAAAACCAGATTCATATAATTTTCATGGAATTAAGGGTACCATAAAAAGACCAGATTGTCTTGTCAAGACAGTCCCGTTTACATAATTATAGAAAATAGACAGGCAAGAGTATTAAAATGAATTAACAAACAGCTCATGTAAAACAACAACAAAAGTTTAAAAGATGTGTAAAAACAATCAAATACAAAGCCACACAACCTTAGACAAAGTTTGAAAACAAATATAACTCCAGGGCGAAAAAATTAGAAAATAAGAGGAATTTAACAACAACAACAATCACTTTATTAAAATCTACCAGGAAGGTGAGCAATTATCAGCAACGTTGCGAGTTCACCTGGGTACTGCTGCAAGGTCAGGAGTCTCGGCCATGGCTCTGTGGAAAAGTTCAAGTGGGCTATAAGTATCGATCTGATATAGTTTCCATAAATCTTGATGCCAAAGGTTCCTTCCTTAAAGAAAAAAACAAACAAACAAACAAACAATCACTGAATAAAAAATCTACCACGAAGGTGAGCAATTATCAGGAAGGTTGCGAGTTCACCCGAGTACTGCTGCACGGTCAGGAGTCTCGGCCATGGCTCAGTAGAAAAGTACAAGTGGGCTATATCGATCTGATTTAGTTTCCATAAATCTTGATGCCAAAGGTTCCTTCATTAAAGAAAAAGTAAAACAACAAACAAACAAACTTGCACGAATGAATCCGTAACCAGATAAATTATTACTGATACGTATTTCATGACGAGCCCAATTAATGTTCATTAATCATGTTAATGATTTAAAACAGTATGCAGAACGGAAACGCACGCTACCTATTATGTACAGTGATTATGCCCTTTGGTATTTTTTCTTATTTTCCCCCCAAGTAGAATTACTTTAAAACATGTCTTTTCCCTTCCGCACTCGATTTAAATCTTACTACTAAAACTTCAATTTATCATAATATACGTGAGATTTCAAAGCAAATATAACTACAAGAACATTCAAGTAATTTGAACTTGTCGTCGCCTTCCCGGAAAAGGCTATCATAAAGCGCACGTGCGAGAAATGTACGTTTTCAAGAAAAACGCGAATGAAGTTTTGACCTTATTTTGAGCTTTTAACAGCTAGTGTATTATTTTTCCGTCCGAACTCTCAAACTTTCTGACAGAGCAAGATTTTTTCTTCAGTGGTATTTTGTACTTTCATTTAAAACACTCTAAAGGATTTCTAATCATTAACATTTTATCTTTAATGGCTTTCTTCCCGGACCAAAAATACGTGAGTACGTAAATCCAGTGCCCGGAAAAAGGCCGCTAAATAATGCGAATAGGTCTATGCGCAGCACGTTGAGTTAGGAGGAATTCACGTGCTTGCGTAATTTTGTTTTTGGCTTATTACGTCATAATGACGTCAAATTGAGGTTCGAGAATGGTACGAGAAGAAAGCTTATGACATGCTTTTTCCACTTCTGCAATGAAAAAAATGGCGGGAAAATTGAGAAAAGGTCGATAACGGCCTTTTTCCGGGAAGCCGACGTTGTATTGATTTAGTAATGTTACATCAAGAATTATCCACTTTACTCGAAAAATGATTTGACTGTAGGCCTATTTATCTTTCTCAGTGAAAGACTAATGAATTGCCTAATTGAAATATTTCTAACATTATGGCATGAATACTCAGTAAGCATTATAAGAACAAATGCATTTAAAAAAAATCATTTTTGTGGTTAATGGAAATTTAAGGAGTGTGGAATATTTCTAACTCATATAAGCGAAGAAAGAACAATTGCGAAATGTCACTCTGTTCAAAGAGAATCAAAACTTGATAACTGAAAACTTGACAAGATGCTAAGATCATGTATTTGTTTTTAGAGATATGACTTTTATCTTTCGACTTCATGTTCAAGTTTGTCTGGTTTGGTTGGTGGAAATACTTGCACGCCATACCAGTAAGGTTAAGACACGCACTTCAAACTGCTGATTCTTATAAGCCAATGACATGTTTATCGAGGTAATAATGATGGTTACAGCTCGTTATTCCGAAGGTTCGCTATTCCGAAGGTTTGGTAGTCAGAAAATTAAATAAGGTTCGTTATTCCGAAGGTTCGTTAGTCCGCAAACGAAATAAGGGTCGTCGTTAGTTTCTTTCGGACTATTTCATCAGACTATCGAACCTTCGGAATATTTTCGGAATAACGAACCTTCGGAATAAAGCCACCAATGCTCGGATTAACGAACCCCTTTTCATTTTCGGACTAACGAACATCGAGGTATAAGATCAGAGTTTAAGTTTTAGATAAGATGCCTCTTAATGATCAGTAAAAGTTAATCATGACGGGATTAAGCTGGCTTTACAGTACAAACGAAATGGTTTCGGACGGCAAGCGAGGTTCCTAAATAGAGAGTCATATTCGGCAGACAGATGATCGAATTTTGATGACAAAATAACACTTTTGCCGTGAAAAAGATTTTTTTTTCAGTTCGCTGCACTCGCTCGTGTAGTATTCAGAAGGATAGTTTCCGAAAGCAAAGGAATTCAGCAAACTAACTAGGTGACCGAATATGTTTCATTGGCCCATGTTGTCATTTGCTGACGAGTACTTCTACCACGAAAAATAGTGTGTGTTTCTTAGCTCACTTCGCTCGCTCGTAAGGGTGGTTTCGGACAGCAAGCAATAGGACCAACGAGGCGCAATAATATAGTCATACTTAAAGTTTGGCAGCGAGGTTACTAAATATGTCATTTCGATTTCTTATACACTTCTCTTAAAATATTTTATTATTGGTTCGCAAAATTCACTCGCTCGCAAAGTTTAAAAACATGGTGGATCGTAATCTAGTAAGATCAGTGCGTCGTTTCCCCCAAATTTAAAAACGCTTCACGTCCCAAGAAACAAAGATCTACATCATTCTGCGATATGGTTTAAAATGATTGTTCTTGAGTGCGTGTGAGATTTGACTTAGAATGTAGAAAAACTTTTTTGGCCAATTTTGGATCACCAATACCACCAAAAAATTTGTTGGCAAATTTAGGTCTCATATGCAACCCCCTCCCCATTCAAAATGTCCTAGCTACGCCTCTGATTCTGAAGTGTATATGAGTGTTGTGTGGAGTGTTAAGGTGCGTCTGTGTATATTTTTGTTGATGGTAGGGTGAGCGTGTGTGTTTTATATTAGGGGTGGGAAGATATGTGCCCCTAAAAAAAGAACCCCCTCGGATGTTTGCCTCCCCGATCATAAACTGCTTCCGGTGCGCATGCACTTTCCCAAGGCAAACTATCTTTACTTCCTCTCTTCATCCAGATACATAAGCGGATTGACTTCAATCAGGATACCGAGGGCTCCTCCCGGAATATTTATTGTTCAGATTCTAATTTTTACAGGTGAACAAATTATATTGCCAAAGCAATATGCATTTTTTAATCCAGAGAACCCTTTCCTGTGTGAGGGCCGATTTGATTCCATACGACATATTTTTTTAACATTATGAAAAAAATGAAACAAATGGATGATTACTTACTTACTTACTAATTACCAACCAACCAACCTACCTACCTATACCTAACTACCTACTTATCTACCTACCTACCTACCTACCTACCTACCTAACTAGCTAACTAATTATAACCAACTAAATACATATGTATTAATGAATAAAGAAATAAATAGATGAATTACTAAGGATTCTTAAATCACTATGAAAATCTCGTCATGAACGAAATGTTGGTGTTGATCGAATTTCTGGGTAATATACACCACTTATAAAACCGATATCAACTCTGAATATAGGATAGCGTGTTAAGATCTAAGCAAGTTTTCTTGAAGTAATTTTATACGGTCTTGAGATGAAAAGGGAATTGAATTTCTCTTGGAACAGACCACTTTAGCTTTCGACTCTATTTTTGAAGGTTCATCACGATTAGATCAGGTTCACAAATACAAGCATGCCTACCAGGTAAAATAATGTTCTATTTGGCTCAATTTACATTAATTAGGTCCTCTTTTTTTATGTTTTATTGATAATAAAAAACAAATCAATACATGAATCAAACAAAAAGACAACAAAACAAAACAAAACAAAACAAAAAAGCAGCATTACCAATACATTTCCCCTATACATGTGCATGTACTCTTTATTCAAGTGTAGAAAAAGGTATAACTACAAATGCCATTTAAAAATATATACGGCAGTCACTCTGTTTTACGTTACATCAAACAGGGTATTTTTGTTTTTGAAATGAAAGTAAAATTCCCGAAAAGTGAGGCGTATAGTTCTTGAAATACACCCCACTTAAGGTACGAGCGGTGAGTATTAGTAGGTTTGCTGCATCATTTTTACCAAGTGTCGTGTAAAGTGGACAGGCACTTCGTATAGATTCATGAAAGGTCGTGTTATGTATTTATATCATTTGTATATTGTTATAACTGGCCCCATCATGCCTATGGAAGACCAGCAGCAGCAATTATAGTTGCAGCTGAAAATGGGCTACCAGCCGTATTTTCTTTGTGTATATTTACTTTGTATGTATTTTTTGATTGATTTCATTATACGGAAATAAAAACAACAACAACATAGCAATCGTATCAGTTTTACCTCAACTACGTATCAGGTAATTCAAAAATGATACAAATAAAGCCACCTCCCAGCATCTGTGATATAGGAGCGATTCGCCAAAAAAAATAACCATGTTTTACTGACGTCACGAACTGGTTCAACCCTGTCCAAGCAGACGACTTCCCATACAGAATGAGCACAATTGCAGTGCAATTATTTCTCAAATAATAAAGAATTTAGTGTGTTTTAACGCGCTCAATTTTACACCATTCTAAAATGGAAATGAAACCAATTCTAATAACTGAAATCTCATTTTTGTAAATGTACAGGATAAGAGTTAATGAACAATCAAAGAATCCACACTTCAAATTGAAAAGCCCGCCGAATGATTGCATGGACAATAGTCGCTCCCTCTTGAAACGGCGAACATAGCGCAGTGTGTGCAGCTGAAAAATGCAATTGCGTCTATTTTGTTGATTCCTTCGTCACTGCAACGCCTCATTTTCCATCTAAATGATACCATGCCCGGGGTTAAGGGAAAAGAATAGATTAAACATTTAGACTGACGCTAATGAAGTGAAAGAAATAACTGAATAGAGGACGACAAAAGAGGCACGGAAAATGTGTGAGATGTTTGTTTTGGGACATCGTCTGCTTGTGTAATTAACATCCCACCCGTGACGTCACACATCTCAGCGGTGTTTGGAGAGCTCTTCAGGTGCTATGTTGGGGCTGTATTTTAGCGCCTGCTAACTGATAATGATTAATACTTCGAATATTTCTAAGCGATGTATTCTGACAAACTTGTTCAATCTAAGCTTCACCTACTTTAAGATACAGAGGAGAACGACCAGCAACAATAGTGAGGTCTCAGCACTTCCGGTCGTCTGTATCCACGTGAGCGTCTCTGCATGGCCGGCTTGGAGGTCTGCCGATTGCAGCCCATCGGCACTTTTGGCACTATCTGGATCTCTAGGAAGAAGAGATATTCCCTAAACTTATTTTAGCCCCCCGGCTCATTTCCCAATAAAAAAAATTAATTGATCTTTCTTTGTCGAAACAGTAACACATCTGACTGGTAATTTAGTCATGTGAAGAAATCGCGGTGGAATGGGGGTGGATTTCCCTCCACTATCTAGGTGATTATGTTCTTAAAGGTGTAAAAGCTCACTCCCCAAACTCCAGAATCATACTAATTTTCCAAACAGGCAAAATGCGCGTCCTAAAAGCCTGATCTTTTTTATTTCCTACCGGGGGGGGGGGGGATGTCACAACTTTGGATTACAATTGCCCCCATGTGTCCATGGCCGTACGCAGCGGGGGGGGGGGGGGGGGTGGCAGGAGAGCAGTTGCCCCCCGAAAGTTTCAAAACTTACATTTTTTAATGGAAAATTTTCCAAATTCCACCTAAAGTGTGCACCAGAACTTTCAATTTTAATTTTGAAAATGCGAAAGCGCCCTCATGACCAGTTCCATCACTTTGCTCCCTCGCTCGCGTGTTTCTTTGAACATTTTACGCATTCTTGCCCTCCCCCCCCCCCCCGGATTTTTTTTTTTTCGAGAGGTGGATTTCCGGGGATCGAGCGATTAGTGGAATACATGTATACAGCGCTAGGGCTGTGTGGAGAGTGCGGCGCAATGGACAAGGTTAGCAGAAGGGGGAAAAAAGAAATGAAAAAGGGACAGAGTGTGGACTACGTACGGCCCTGCATGTCATGATGTGTCCCCAGTCAAGATATCTGCCCTTGATTTTAGCTGACTGGTTCACGTTCCTCGAAATCAGGGCGGAGCTTAGTCATCACTTCGACCAATCAGATTAAGTCCGGTAAACTATTCTGAGTGATTGGTTTATTTACCTCGTGGTTTTAAAGATGGGCTGGGCCCGTTATTCTTTTGACCAATCAAAACACAAGTTCCATGACTATGATGGAAAGGCATACTATGTGAGATATTATAAAGAGTTGGTTCATTCTGCTTTCTGCTTCACATCAAGAATCCTACCAGCATCTGCACATCAAGAGTCTACAAACAGCTGATCTTCGAAAGATTTGATTCTGTAAGTATACCTTTTCTGAAAGCACCTCATTATGTTTCTAAACTATGTTTTTTATAGACTATATCGCTAACATTCGTCATGTCCATAATTTTCCATGTATTACATCTCGGGGAAGGCAAACAATGAACAAGCAAGTGACAATCCTGACTGCCGAAACATCAAAGGTTATAATTCGCATTGGACTGAAGTTTTCACATTCACTTCCTTGTGGTCATACGCCTCTTCTCCAACTCAGCGAGTCTGCATGGGTCTTATGTAGATGGACTATAGATTAAACAGGAACCCCCTCTTCAAGTTTATTTAGAGTGCAAGAACTGTCCAGTTCTTCAGTTTTATGAAATAAAAGTAAAGTTGTATCAAAATAAGGCGAAATAATCCATTTATACCATTAAAAAGAAAGGGATACATGATAAAAGATTGACTGCATGCTATTTCTGATATTTATTTCTTTATTTAGTTACAATAATGTTTTCTTTAAGGGATTAGACGGTGGATGCTTGGAACCTCATAAATGAAGAAAAAAAAAATCGAATCGCCCATTTCAAAGTTACTATGTTTTTTTGGAACGGTCTTCTTTGAACTTACTTTCTTGTCTCTTAGTCATGTTAAAGTTCTCCCAATTTTAAATGTTTCAGTGCTTGCGAATAGAATTCCCCCTTTTTTCTGAAGATCTATCATAAATATAAACATGATAAAGCTCTTTTATCATGTTTGTACAACATTCTTTGGCACGTCTTTGTCTCGTCTCTAATTATAATCTATGTCTTGATACAGATAACCGCTATATTTTTCTTCTTTGAGGCATGGGACGACTGCATGGTTATGATAAAACTAAAACGTTATTGGTTTAGACGTAAATGATTCTGTTTTGTGTAATGTTCACTCTTCATTTTTTTTAGACCTTAATCATGGACAAATCTACCCTCTTAACTTGGTTGGTCAATTTTTTAACCAACTCTTAACCAACGGTGGGTCGTATGCTGTCCATTAAACATTTGGGCATTTATTGCCCAACTTCTGTTGGTTAATTAAATTACCTAATATTGGGTAAATTTTCTTTACCCAACGTTAGTGATTCCCATTGACCAACCTTTTAACCAACGTTTGGCCTTATGCTATCCATTAAACCTTTTGGCATTTCTTGCCCAACTGTCAGAACTTACCCAACTATTGGGTAATAACTTCTATGTCATTGGGCAAATTCCTTTGCCCTCATTTTCGAAATTTAAAAATATAGCAATTATTGTTTCACAACTGTTTAACCATAAACCTATCCTGCCCTATCCTATTCTAATACCTATCTTATCATAGCCTATGTTATCTTATCCTATCCTCTCCATACACTCTTATTCTTCTTCTTCTTCTTCTTCTTGTTTGGGTTTTTACAGACGTGTATCAATCAGATATGATTATTCACGTCTGAGACCGACCGGCCGACCCATATAGCATACACTAGCATGCAAGCTCTTATATACCCAGAATAATTTTTATATGTGCTTTGTGACGGTTAGTAAATCAAGCCCACCCTAAACCATACGCTTGCGAAAAGTCATGAATATTCATATTTATTTTTTTTTACCAATTTTGTAGAAAAAAATACACGACTAGTGAATACTTTCATGGAATTAACCAACTGTAAGAATGAATTTTGCCCAACATCCATGGGACCAGGAATGTTGGTAGGAATATGACCAACAGTTGAGCAAAATGTTTTTTTACATAGATTGGTCAAATGATCTTTACTATATTTGGGCAAGATTTGGACAGCTTTGGGCAAAATTCTAACCAACAATGTGTTACCCAACCAAATTTACCCAATTTTTTAAAGAGTGTAAGATTCGCTTAAAAATCCTTATCCAATATCATAATCCCTTAATCTAATTCGGGATTTATCCCTGATCACAAAAATCTATTAGATTCATCTAAGAAATTTAGAGTGTATCTATACATTCCCACTGGAAGGCAAAATAAGATTCAACTCAACTCATCTCAACTGCATATTGCAAACCTGAAAGACATGGAATCATTGAAAAATATACTGTTTTGAAAAAGAGTCCGTATACTAAATGTTACTAGGGTCAATTATAATGTTGATAATAAAGGCCGGTCTATCTGCACGTTCGGAATTTGATACATTAAATACATATAAATACATGCATCCACTAATCCTTTGTTAAACATACCTTTCATTCCTTTAAAAAATGATGTATTATTATTGTCTTTCAGTTCTTGCTTGAATGGAAGAAGAAGTCTTGAAAATGGGCAAACTATTCTTATTCATGGCACTCGCTGCCGTTTTTGCATTCGCTTCGTGCACTGGTGAGTTAAACATTTGGTTTTTTTTTTCGCATTTTGGTGCTTATAGATAAATGAAGAGTTTTATCACAAAAATGGTTAAGTGCAATTTTGAAAAAAAAAAGGAAGGGAACCATCGTAAAATACAAAATATTTCCTTATACCCTCCCCCCCCCCCCCCCACACACACACACCAAAACCGTCACCGAGGCAGGGCCACTGCAATGGCACCGCACAGTAGGATTTTCGCAAACACTGCGAGAAGCGCCATCAGTATACACCAATTCCGGAAAAATCTATAGGATCAAAAGTACCCATGGCCGTACGCAGTGGGGGTGGGGAGGGGGCAATTGCCCCCAGTAATGGTCATTAAATCTTTACTGAAAATTTTTCAAATTCCACCAAAGTGTGCCCCAAATCCATCAATTTTGATTTAAAAATCCAAAAGCGCCCTCGTGACAAGTTCTTCGAAAATATCACGTAACCTTGCTCCCCCCGGAAAAAACTTCTGCGTACGGCCCTGAAACTAACTTATTTCGGCAGCAAAGCTTAGATTGCCTTGCAAAAAAGAAGAAGAAGAAGAAGATATAATGGCGTAATGGGGCTTTTTTTTTGGGGGGGGGGGCTGCACTATCAAAAAAGGAGAGGTCTAGCTGCTGACAAGCGAAAAAAAAAAGAAAGAAAGAAAAAAGGGCTTCATGAACAAAAATGAATAATAACAGAATTTAAAAAATGTTCGATCAGGAAGATGTTCAAAAAAATTTGATACAATCACAATGTTGAAAGTATACAAACAATAGTGATAAACCTTGATCATGAAAATTAGGGGGTGAGGGGAGGGGGTAGGATGGAGGCTGCAGCCCTCCACATATCCCACCGGTACGCAAGTAGATATTACCTGTCTTACGACGAAATTCTTCAAATATTACTGCTATTATGTACCTGATGAAGTGGCGTATATAGTGCAGCACTTCTCAACAGGTGGGCAGCGAAGCTCCCTTTGGTGGGCCTTGAGGTTGGCCAATACAATATTTTTTTTTTGTAAAATGAAAAAAATTTGGAGATGTTACATGACACAACTAGAATGTTATGTGTGAAAAATTGTTTTAAAGATTTTTTTTTTTATGAAAGTGGGGTAGGTAGTGAAGTATATTCCAGATGATTACCAGACGATTCGTTCTCTATTTTCTTGTGTTTGCTTTGGTATCATCATTTTTTGGAGGGCATACATATAAAATCCCGTAATCCAATGTAAGAAACGGAAGTTTAATTGTCTCTGTTACAGCGCCACCCTGCACTGATGATCCGAATGGGACCCAATACCGGGGACAGCTGGCAAAGACATATTCCGGTCGCACCTGCCAGTCCTGGACCTCTCAATCCCCGCAGGAACACACCAGAACTCCAGCCAACTACCCCAATGCAGGGCTTGGCGATCACAACTATTGCCGAAACCCTGACAATGCATTCACCGCCTGGTGCTACACTACTGATTCTTCAGTGAGATGGGAATATTGTACAGTGGGTGACTTCAGCCAGCAGTGCACAAGTAAGTTACCCAGGTAACAATGAAGCGTCGGTACAACGTTGGACCAACGTTGTTAAAATTTTTTCACAACGTTGCCTCAACGCTGGCAGGCAACGTTGCAGCATCGATAGAAGTGCACGCGCATACATCGTCAGTCCAACGATGTTTACAACACTGGTCCAACGTTGGCTGAAACGTCAATTATGATGTTGCTGCAACGTCGCCCGCCAACGTTGCAGCATCGATAGAAGTGCACGCGCATATATCATCAGTCCAATGATGTTTACAACGCTAGTCCAACGTTGTCCAGCAACAACGCTCAAATGTTGTCTGTCAACGCTGGTTCAACGTTAGCTGAAGCGTCAGTCACAACGTTGCTCCAACGTTGGGGGGCAACGTTGTAGCATTGATGAAAGTGCACATGAATACGTCATTTCAACTGCGTTTACCAACGCTGGTCCAACGCTGTCTAGTGACTATTCTCCAACACTTCTCCAACGTTGGACCAACGTCATGCCAACGTCATGCCAACGTCATGCCAAACTTTGGCCATCATTAACAAAATAATAATTAATATCAAGGTTAAGTACATGTTTACCACTCTATCTCCTATCACATGGCCATTGTCCTATCCTATCCTATCCTACAATCCTACTTCCTATTCCTATCATCCTACATCCTACAACTATCTACTGGGCCACAGCTAACCGGTGGTGGTGGTGAATTGGGTTTTTAAAGACGTGTATCAATCAATTCTGATTTTTTTACGCCTGGGACCGACCTTTAACGTCACCATCCGAAAGACGAGGCAAAACCGGGGTTGGTTGGTTTTTTAGTTTAGAGGCGCTTATCACTTCTAAATTAGAATATTTGCGCCTGAAACCCTTTCATCTACTTCCTTATATAGGGACTAGACAGCAATACTTGAAAAAATTTGGTTAAAAATTACAATTTTTCATATTCGACCTGAAAATACCTTCTAAAATCAAATGTTTGAATTATAAACGACATGATAATCAATCTACATACATTTTGCAATACAGCTCAAAGTGAAATTATTGCATAAAATATAACAAAATGAATATATGTTATCTATTTCCCCAAATTTTGGTCATTTACTGAAATTTGTAATGAATATTCCCGAGTGCTCATTATGTCCAGATCCAACGTTATGCCAACGTTGGCCCAACGTCGTATCGCCAACGAAACAAGCGTTTTCATGAAAATGGTGACAAGGACCCAATGCTTAACTTTGGGCCATCATTGTATAGTCACCCTATATCGGTGAATTGCCACTTGGTCTAATTCCACTTTGTCTAATGCCCATCTGGTTTCATCCCACATGGTCTAATCCCATTTCGTCTACAACCACTTCATCTACTAACCATTTGGTCTAATCGCCACTTAGCCCATCTAGCATTTTGCCTAATTTTCAGGTAGGCTATACCCATTTCGTCAAATATCCACTTGGTCTAACACATTGTTTACAGCCACTTGGTCTACTCCTAGTTGGGTTAACTCAATGGGCCGTATCGATAAAACTAGCAAACGCCTTTTTCTAACCTTCTGCTTGTATCTTGAGATAGCCAAAAAGGTCATTGCTAGCAAAAAGAAGCAGAAGCTTGTTTCTTCTGCAGCATGAGCTAACATTCCTCTTCAAAATTTCCTGAAAATCAAAAGGAAAGATTTTGTTCTTGTACACAAAGGCCTGCCAGATTAGGAAATGCCTCTATGAAAAGGAGAAAAATTCTTTCTTCAACAAGCATTTTTCTGCTTTTTTGCAAGCTCCTCTGCAGGTAGCTTACGCCTTTTCTTGCATAAAAATGATGTAAATTACCAGTCTTTATTTTTAAATTTCAAATTGCCCTCACTTCCTAAGCCGATACATGTATTCATCTTCAGTCTCAAAGGTTTGTTATAAAATTGAATATTAAAACCAGTTTGGTTACATTTAAAAGCAGTAGGTCAAATCAATTTCTGCATCAAATTTGGAAAGTGAGCGAGGAGTAGAGCTTTCGACAAGCCTTACGCATCGGAGCACAAATCTCCTTTTTTACTATTTTCCAGAAGGCATCTTGATCTGATGTTGGAGTGCATAACCTGTTGAAAACTTTCAAACAATATACCCCCAATATACCACCTGTCAAACAACATACCGCTTACCTGGCAATATTGGGCCCTATGGAGATATATGATTGATAACGTTTTACTAAGAGCCCACTGAGATGCTCATTCAGAAGAATTTTTGAACCGTAGCCCTGTGCTTGAGCTAAACTAGGTGTCTCAAAAAGCTTAACGGCAGCTTATAAGTACTTTACTTTTGAAAAGTATTTTTTTACATCATTGGGAGCATTGGTTAAGATCACTGAAATTGGTTACGTAAGTTTGATTCTATACCCTTTTATTTAGATTTTGCGACCGATTAGAGTACAGAGTTGTGTCAAGAATGGCCTTTATCAGTGTTTATGTAACATGTGACAATGGCTGAGGAAAGTCTAATGACGTAAATGATGTATTTAAACAAAAGAAACATACCATACATGTGTTAAAAAGGCAATTTTAGGAAACGGACATAGATGATCTTGGTATTTTTCTCTCAGACAGAAGATGCTTTAAAACATGTAAAATGATATATAAAAAAAAATTGTATAATTTTTAAAGGCAAAGTATGTCCCCTGTACTGAAAAAAATGAAAATCCGCCTTTCCGCTTTTTGGGACACCCCGTACAGATCTCTGGCCAAGAAAAAAGGTTCAGCGCAAGAAATCGCTTTCAGCTTTTACTTTGGCATAGGTAGCTTTAGCTTCTACGCAATTGCTACGTTTATCGATACGGCCCAATCGTCTAACACCACCATGGCTAAACCCATTTGGTCTATTTGTGTCATTGCCAGTTGTCCGGCAACTCGACAAATTAGTTTCCAACGTTGTGTCATTGTCAGTTGTCCGACAGCTCTCTATCTATCTAGTTCCCAAAACTGTGTCATTGCCATTTGTCCGACAACTCTTCAACAAATTAATTTCCAACATTGTGTCTTTGTTAGCTGTCCGACAACTCTCCAACAAACTAGTTTCCAACGATGTGTCTTTGCCAGTTGTCCAACTACTCTCCAACAAACTAGTTTCCAACGTTGTGTCATTGCCAGTTGTCAAACTAGTTTTCCAACGTTATGTCATTGCAAGTTGTCCGACAACTCCTCAACAAAGTAGTTTTCAACGATGTGTCATAGTCAGTTGTGCGACAATTATCCAACAAACTAGTTTCCAACGTTGTCAACGTTGTGTCATTGTCGACTGTCCAACAACTCTCCACCCAACTAGTTTCCATTATTGTGTCAATGTCAGTTGTCCAACAATTATCCAACGAACTAGTTTCCAACGTTGTGTCATTGCCCACTGTCCAACAACTCTCCAAAAAGCTAGTTTCCAACATTGTCAACGTTGTGTCATTGTCGAATGTCCAACGACTCTCCACCTAACTAGTTTCCAACGTTGTGTCATTGTCAGTTGTCCAACCACTTTTCAATAAACTAGTTTCCAACGTTGTGTAATTGTCAGATGGGCAATAAAATTCCAACAAACTAGTTTCCGACATTGTCAACGTTGTGTCATTGTCGAATGTCCAACGACTCTCCACCTAACTAGTTTCCAACGTTGTGTCATTGTCAGTTGTCCAACCACTTTTCAATAAACTAGTTTCCAACGTTGTGTAATTGTCAGATGGGCAATAAAATTCCAACAAACTAGTTTCCGACATTGTCAAAGTTGTGTGATTGTCGATTGTTCAACAACTCTCCACCTAACTAGTTTCCAGTGTTGTGTCATAGTCAGTTGTGCGACAATTATCCAACAAACTAGTTTCCAACGATGTCAACACTGAGTCATCGTCGACTGTCCAACAACTCTCCACCTAACTAGTTTCCAGCGTTGTGTCATTGTTAGTTGTCCAACAAATATCAAATAAACTAGTTTCCAACGTTGTGTCATTGCCCACTGTCCAACAACTCTCCAAATAGCTAGTTTCCAACATTTTCAACGTTGTGTCATTGTCGAATGTCCAACGACTCTCCACCCAACTAGTTTCCAACGTTGTGTCATTGTCAGCTGTCCAACCACTTTTCAATAAACTAGTTTCCAACGTTGTGTAATTGTCAGATGGGCAATAAAATTCCAACAAACTAGTTTCCGACATTGTCAAAGTTGTGTGATTGTCGATTGTTCAACAACTCTCCACCTAACTAGTTTCCAGTGTTGTGTCATAGTCAGTTGTGCGACAATTATCCAACAAACTAGTTTCCAACGATGTCAACACTGAGTCATCGTCGACTGTCCAACAACTCTCCACCTAACTAGTTTCCAGCGTTGTGTCATTGTTAGTTGTCCAACAAATATCAAATAAACTAGTTTCCAACGTTGTGTCATTGCCCACTGTCCAACAACTCTCCAAATAGCTAGTTTCCAACATTTTCAACGTTGTGTCATTGTCGAATGTCCAACGACTCTCCACCTAACTAGTTTCCAACGTTGTGTCATTGTCAGTTGTCCAACCACTTTTCAATAAACTAGTTTCCAACGTTGTGTAATTGTCAGATGGGCAATAAAATTCCAACAAACTAGTTTCCGACATTGTCAACGTTGTGTCATTGTCGAATGTCCAACGACTCTCCACCTAACTAGTTTCCAACGTTGTGTCATTGTCAGTTGTCCAACCACTTTTCAATAAACTAGTTTCCAACGTTGTGTAATTGTCAGATGGGCAATAAAATTCCAACAAACTAGTTTCCGACATTGTCAAAGTTGTGTGATTGTCGATTGTTCAACAACTCTCCACCTAACTAGTTTCCAGTGTTGTGTCATAGTCAGTTGTGCGACAATTATCCAACAAACTAGTTTCCAACGATGTCAACACTGAGTCATCGTCGACTGTCCAACAACTCTCCACCTAACTAGTTTCCAGCGTTGTGTCATTGTTAGTTGTCCAACAAATATCAAATAAACTAGTTTCCAACGTTGTGTCATTGCCCACTGTCCAACAACTCTCCAAATAGCTAGTTTCCAACATTTTCAACGTTGTGTCATTGTCGAATGTCCAACGACTCTCCACCTAACTAGTTTCCAACGTTGTGTCATTGTCAGTTGTCCAACCACTTTTCAATAAACTAGTTTCCAACGTTGTGTAATTGTCAGATGGGCAATAAAATTCCAACAAACTAGTTTCCGACATTGTCAACGTTGTGTCATTGTCGAATGTCCAACGACTCTCCACCTAACTAGTTTCCAACGTTGTGTCATTGTCAGTTGTCCAACCACTTTTCAATAAACTAGTTTCCAACGTTGTGTAATTGTCAGATGGGCAATAAAATTCCAACAAACTAGTTTCCGACATTGTCAAAATTGTGTGATTGTCGATTGTTCAACAACTCTCCACCTAACTAGTTTCCAGTGTTGTGTCATAGTCAGTTGTGCGACAATTATCCAACAAACTAGTTTCCAACGATGTCAACACTGAGTCATCGTCGACTGTCCAACAACTCTCCACCTAACTAGTTTCCAGCGTTGTGTCATTGTTAGTTGTCCAACAAATATCAAATAAACTAGTTTCCAACGTTGTGTAATTGTCAGATGGGCAATAAAATTCCAACAAACTAGTTTCCGACATTGTCAAAGTTGTGTCATTGTCGAATGTCCAACGACTCTCCACCTAACTAGTTTCCAACGTTGTGTCATTGTCAGTTGTCCAACCACTTTTCAATAAACTAGTTTCCAACGTTGTGTAATTGTCAGATGGGCAATAAAATTCCAACAAACTAGTTTCCGACATTGTCAAAGTTGTGTGATTGTCGATTGTTCAACAACTCTCCACCTAACTAGTTTCCAGTGTTGTGTCATAGTCAGTTGTGCGACAATTATCCAACAAACTAGTTTCCAACGATGTCAACACTGAGTCATCGTCGACTGTCCAACAACTCTCCACCTAACTAGTTTCCAGCGTTGTGTCATTGTTAGTTGTCCAACAAATATCAAATAAACTAGTTTCCAACGTTGTGTCATTGCCCACTGTCCAACAACTCTCCAAATAGCTAGTTTCCAACATTTTCAACGTTGTGTCATTGTCGAATGTCCAACGACTCTCCACCTAACTAGTTTCCAACGTTGTGTCATTGTCAGTTGTCCAACCACTTTTCAATAAACTAGTTTCCAACGTTGTGTAATTGTCAGATGGGCAATAAAATTCCAACAAACTAGTTTCCGACATTGTCAACGTTGTGTCATTGTCGAATGTCCAACGACTCTCCACCTAACTAGTTTCCAACGTTGTGTCATTGTCAGTTGTCCAACAAATATCAAATAAACTAGTTTCCAACGTTGTGTAATTGTCAGATGGGCAATAAAATTCCAACAAACTAGTTTCCGACATTGTCAAAGTTGTGTCATTGTCGAATGTCCAACGACTCTCCACCTAACTAGTTTCCAACGTTGTGTCATTGTCAGTTGTCCAACCACTTTTCAATAAACTAGTTTCCAACGTTGTGTAATTGTCAGATGGGCAATAAAATTCCAACAAACTAGTTTCCGACATTGTCAAAGTTGTGTGATTGTCGATTGTTCAACAACTCTCCACCTAACTAGTTTCCAGTGTTGTGTCATAGTCAGTTGTGCGACAATTATCCAACAAACTAGTTTCCAACGATGTCAACACTGAGTCATCGTCGACTGTCCAACAACTCTCCACCTAACTAGTTTCCAGCGTTGTGTCATTGTTAGTTGTCCAACAAATATCAAATAAACTAGTTTCCAACGTTGTGTCATTGCCCACTGTCCAACAACTCTCCAAATAGCTAGTTTCCAACATTTTCAACGTTGTGTCATTGTCGAATGTCCAACGACTCTCCACCTAACTAGTTTCCAACGTTGTGTCATTGTCAGTTGTCCAACCACTTTTCAATAAACTAGTTTCCAACGTTGTGTAATTGTCAGATGGGCAATAAAATTCCAACAAACTAGTTTCCGACATTGTCAACGTTGTGTCATTGTCGAATGTCCAACGACTCTCCACCTAACTAGTTTCCAACGTTGTGTCATTGTCAGTTGTCCAACCACTTTTCAATAAACTAGTTTCCAACGTTGTGTAATTGTCAGATGGGCAATAAAATTCCAACAAACTAGTTTCCGACATTGTCAACGTTGTGTCATTGTCGAATGTCCAACGACTCTCCACCTAACTAGTTTCCAACGTTGTGTCATTGTCAGTTGTCTAACCACTTTTCAATAAACTAGTTTCCAACGTTGTGTAATTGTCAGATGGGCAATAAAATTCCAACAAACTAGTTTCCGACATTGTCAAAGTTGTGTCATTGTCGATTGTTCAACAACTCTCCACCTAACTAGTTTCCAGTGTTGTGTCATAGTCACACTATGAACATGACGGACAAAGAAAGCGGACAAAATAAACGACCCCTCATTCTACCCTTCACAATGGTTCTGGTAGTCAAAAGAACATCCTTTCACTGCTATTGTCTAAAATATGTGGAACAGGTTTCACATGCATATTCACCTGGAACTACAGGGTTAAACATAATAGCTGTGAAGGGATGTTCTTTTGACTACCAGAACCATTGTGAAGGGTAGAATGAGAGGTTGTTTATTTTGTCCGCTTTCTTTGTCAGACATGTTCATAGTGTCAGTTGTGCGAGTTATCCAACAAACTAGTTTCCAACGATGTCAACATTGAGTCATCGTCGACTGTCCAACAACTCTCCACCTAACTAGTTTCCAGCGTTGTGTCATTGTCAGTTGTCCAACCACTTTTCAATAAACTAGTTTCCAACGTTGTGTAATTGTCAGATGGGCAATAAAATTCCAACAAACTAGTTTCCGACATTGTCAAAGTTGTGTGATTGTCGATTGTTCAACAACTCTCCACCTAACTAGTTTCCAGTGTTGTGTCATAGTCAGTTGTGCGACAATTATCCAACAAACTAGTTTCCAACGATGTCAACACTGAGTCATCGTCGACTGTCCAACAACTCTCCACCTAACTAGTTTCCAGCGTTGTGTCATTTTTAGTTGTCCAACAAATATCAAATAAACTAGTTTCCAACGTTGTGTCATTGCCCACTGTCCAACAACTCTCCAAAAAGCTAGTTTCCAACATTGTCAACGTTGTGTTATTGTCAACAACTCTCCAGATTACTAGTTTCCAACGTCGTTTCAACGTTGCTCCAACAAGTTTTTCCAACGTCCAACGACTTTCGACTTTCCAACGTTGGTCCAACGTTGGCTTTTTACCTGGGTACCCTCCCTATACCGTTGTATAATGATGATGATAATAATGATTAGGTCTACAGTTTAGTGATTTAACTAAAACTAATTGAACGCAGCTATATTTTTGTCTGGAACATTAACGGAAAAGCTGTATTCAGCTCTGTATTTTCAATTCCCCCCTTTTTTCTTAAATCATTAGAGATACTTTGAAAAGGAGGAGTTTGGTATATAGCTTTTGTACGGAAGCAAAAAACTGCTTTATATTTACCTATCTTATTTTCTACAATCCTTAAATCCTCATAAGCATGACATCTAAAAATGACAATTATAATCTTTCAAGCTACATCTACAAAATTCGTATCAATTTTTTTTTACATATGAAACTATAGAAATCTGTGTAGAGTTTACTTCTGCGATATAAATGTTCTGTAATGCATGAGGGAAGATTTGGGGTGAAGATAACTCGAACTTTATTTTGACCCCAGATTTGATTAGATCAACATTCTGTATCTTCATGACATGCTCATTTCCCCTTCTTTTTCCCCTTGTGTATTAGATCCCGAATGCTACACTGCACCTTCGGGCACGGATTACCGAGGGAACATAGCTGAAACACGCAACGGCCATACCTGCCAGAGCTGGACATCCCAGACGCCGCATGGTCATAGCCGCACCCCGGAGAACTACCCTAACGCAGGTCTAGGGGACCACAACCTGTGCCGCAACCCAGACAATTCGGACTTCGCCTGGTGCTACACCACCGATCCGTCTGTCCGCTGGGAGTACTGCAACATTGGCTTGCCCTACGAGAATTGCTAAAGTGGAGCTGAAAAATGCGTTCTCAAATGAGATGGTATGGGCTTCGACCCGTCTTTAAACCTATAGCATTGTATCTACTCTCTCCTTCTTAATCAATATAACCCTGGAGGCCGGTCCATGCTTTTTCTCTTTGCTGCTAAGGATTAGCTCCTTAAATTTCCTTTACCATTCACGTCTGGTATAATATGTACCAGACACATGTTCATGTCTCAGTTTTATGATTTTTTTTTGAATGAGAAAAGAAAATATTAGATAAAATAAAAATAAGTAGCACAAGGTTTAGCCCCCTTTGGGTATCTGTCATCTATTATAAACTCATAACCTTATCTGGATGTCTTTTTAAACACCTCCTCCTTAATCAATGATCTACAATAACTATTATGACCCTGGAGGCCGGTCAATTCTTTTTCTCATTTCTGCTAAGGATTACCTCCTTGAATTTCCTCTACTATTCAGGTCTTGCATAATATATAAACATGTTCATGTGTCAGTTTCATTTTCTTTTAATAAACAAAAGAACACTGAGATAAAATAAATAACACAAGGTTATCATTGGTAATAAGGCCCTCTTTGGGCATCTGTAATCCGTTACAAGCATGATAAACTCATTTACCTTATCTGGATGTCTTTTTAAACACCTCCTTCTGCATTTGATGATACGCTGAGAGATAATTAAATGAATTATCTTAAATGCGATATTGTTGTCACTTCGTTCTTTTTTACTGGATTTTGACCTAAGACCCAGCTCGTGCACACAAGGGTCATATTCGTTGACTTTACGGCGGCATCTGTGAATGATACGATCTTTTGCGTGTCATGAAAATGTGATATCGTTAATAAGTTACTGCAAAAGGAAAAATATGGGCTCCAATAGCGCAACGTAATGACGCAACTGAAATGATGCCTTCGTGTGAGCCGTGTCAACTGCCGCGTTGACAAAATACTGGGTATTTTTTCCCCCAATATTTTCAGCTGCGTTGACAAAATACTGGGTAATTTTTTCCCAATATTTTCAGCATTTTCTCGGACTTTCGAGGTAAGATTGTGATCTCAAGCCTACTAGCTGAAAATAAAACAAAAGAATCCATAGAGCCTTTCTGTATAGTGAGAGAGAAAGAAAGAAAGAGAGAGAGAGAAAGAGAAAGAGAAAGAGAAACGACAGACAGAGAAAATAATACATGTACAAACAAACAAAAGAACGGAAATGGAATCAATATATACATCATCGAATTAAATGCTGAGAAAGAATCTTTTGCAATGGTGTCTTCGCCTTTAATTGACAGATGTAAACAAAAAATGAACCTTCAGAATAGGATTTACAAAAATTATCCCAAGCAAGACTTTTCGGTTATTGATTTTCAAAAGGCATGTTATCAAAATAAATATTACACAAACACAAATCTAAGCCATTGTAAAGTTATATACTGGCGCTTGAAACATCGATGCACTTATTCGAGCATAAAGCTTAAGACGCTCAATAAAACAAACAAACAAAAACCAACAACACGCTTGCAAATTTAATGACTACTTCTTTTTTTTAACTCTTCAGGAGATAGTTTATGAAGTGAATGTAGTTAGTTTGATTCCTATGAGTAAGATGAATGAAATTTGATTAAAGACATTGGTTAACATTGTTATGATTTTTAAAAATCTCGTTTTGTTATTTGAAAATGGGATAAACGTAAGGGTTATAGTGTAAAAACACCAGTCTGAAAGTTTCAAAGTATAATATCCACAGGAAGTATTTTTTAAATATCAAAAATGTGAACCAATGTTTGAAAAATATACGAGGGTCGGTTCCATAGAATAGATATAATGAGTGCGCATGCGCGTATGACTCACCTTGCCGTACTGTGTGTATATTGGCGTATCACGCGGAAGGAGGCACATGACGGCATTTTCAAATTCAAGCAAAGTGGTCCTCTTAGTGATTGTCTCGTGAGACGAAGGACAACGTCTAACTTACACCTTTTCACTCCAAATTATGGTTGGTTTCAGGGTTTTTGAGTACAAATACAAGTACTCACACACATGTTTCATCTTAGTTTGAGAATTTTTAAATCAGCTACTCACAAAGTTAGCCCATGCCTTTAATTTCGAGCAGAATATGGATAAGGCACCTTTTGGAATCATGCTTTTAATATACACATAGCCTTCTAAATAGCCATGAAACAGTCAGAACTGATCATTATTCTTATCATTTAGTGCGAATTCATCGGCTAACCATAATTATATTCATTCACGTTCACGATTCCATCAAAATGTTCAAAGCTGTATGGTTTAATACCTTTAGGCTAAACAAATATACGTACATATGAATGCAATAAACAGATACATGTATAAAAATTAATTTCCGAAGAATACTACATTTTATAAAACTACACGCTGGGTTTTTTCTCTTATCGTATAATATTGAATGGAATGGAGAAAAAATGTCCAATCATAACAATTTCTAAAGGACAAAAAAGTCCCATCCCATTTATGAACTTCCTATTATCAATTAAACATTGAAAGAGAGAAAGAGAAAGAGTGAGTGAGAGAGAGAGAGAGAGAGAGAGAGAGAAAGAGAGAGAGAAAGAGGGGGACCGAGAGATGCCAATGTATAGAAAATATAAAGTGAGATTATTATTTCACAAAATGGACTTGACGTTTCAACGAGCTAAATCTCAAGTAAATTCTTCGCCGTTTGTGCAAACTGGAGGTAGTTGACGCAAAAATGAATATGCCCCTTAGTCTCTACTGGTCAACATATTTTAATGTATGCATATTCTGTGATAAATCAAGATAATGGATGCATGTATACATGCTGGAGTAGCTTACTTGCCCTGTATAATCATGGTATTGTAGACACTGCGTTGAAACATATCTTGCATTTGTAGGTATAAAACTTTAAAAATAGGTGAAAATTTACTGATTTTGAACTAAATATACATTGTATATTTCATAACTTATCTTGTTTGTGCTTTTTTCAAAAAACAAACAAAAAACCGCCATTTGCTTGTTCCACTGAGATTTTCTTCTCCTTAAAGCAACAGTGAACTGACCCTTATTATGATGTATTTACAACAGCGCCATACGGCTACTCAAAACCAGAGACTCTTAGAAACATTATAACCTTTGTGGCTTCTCGTGAATTTCCTTCGTATGAAAACAAATCCATTTTAACAGATGTTACCGAAAAAATAAAGCTCTCATTGATCAGAATAGAGCATGCTGGGAGCAAAAAGGGGGACAAAAATCAGTAGTTTAGGACTGAGAGGGCGCTATTTCAAAATCCCATACTAGGGTGCCAGTTCGCTCTGGCTTTAAATAACGTGCGGATTGTCAAAAACGATTAGGTACTGTGTTTGAACATTACCAATCTCCGAGAGAAAAAAAAATTAAAACAATTTCACAAAGGATTGATCGACGTAAAATTAATTATTTCCTTCTTCCTTCTCCGATATGTTCACCTGAATAGATTTTGTATCCTCCTTCTTCTCAACTTCTAGACTTTCCCTGCAATGTTGAAAGATTAAAAGAAAAACAACAACGAAAGAGAGAAAAAATGTAAAACATGCAGACGTGCTTTGATTTATACCGCATTATGATAGAAATCGGTTGAAATTATAACTCGAGTCGCGAACTCGTCGTGAACTATTCCCCAGGCCGGTGAGATACCCCCTTTACGCAACATTTCTATTTAACTCCCGTGAGCACCTGAGTGTTCTAAATAGAAAGAATTCGAACGCCATGTTCTTTCAAAAAAAATAGGAGGTCCATGTCGCAACTCTGTCTATACAAGGACTCCAATCTATGCTAATAGACAGTACCGCCCTCTCCATGCTCTCAGATAGATACAGTAACACTAATTCGTAAAGAAGAGCATCCTATATATATTTCTAAATATATGGACGGATCCCGATATTCATTTATTCATTTCATTTTTATTTCTTTGATTTTGCTTCTTCTTTTTTTTTTAAAGGCTAAAATGAAAAAGAAAAAAAAACGAGATTTAATTCGTCATTTGATCAGACGAATTAGGTGGTCTGTCGTCTTTTTGATAAGGATATGATATCTATGATTATGAAAGGTATATCACAGTTGGCCTTTTATTCATCATTTTCATCATCAGGGTTTGTATCACAGTCAACATAACTATCTCATTATCATGGTCATCAAGAGGATTATAGTCATTCCCAATTAAAGTCCCAATTGAGAGAAAATTTACAAAGACTGAGGAAACAGCCCTGATAAAAACGTTTTGTCAACGTTTATTAAAGACAAAGATGTAGCGAACCTAATAAAAATGTTTTGTAAACGATTTATGAACCTTCTGAAAATGTTTTGTGAACGTTTTTTTAAAGTTGAAGACGTAGCAGATGTAATAAAATCATTTTGTGAATGTTCAGAAAACGTTTTGTGAACGTTTACTAAAGACTAAAACGTAGCGGACGTGATAAAAACGTTTTTTTTTTTGAAGTTATGAAAACCTTTTTGTGAACTTTCTGAAAACATTTTGTGAACATGATGAAGCTGAAGCGGCACTAATAAAAACGTTTTATAAACGTTTTATGAATGTTCTGAAAACGTTTTGTAAACATTATGAAAACATTTTGTGAACGTTTAAGATGTAACAGACCTAATACAAACATTTTGTGAACGTTTTGTCAACGTTCAGAAAATGTTTTGAAAACGTTTATTAAAGACGAAGATGTAGCAGACCTAAAAAACAAACGTTTTCTGAACGTTCTGAAAACGTCTTGCGAACGTTTATAAAAGACGAAGACATAGATGACCTAATACAAACGTTTTGTAAGCGTTTTGTCAACGTTCTGAAAATGTTTTAAAAATGTTTATTACAGACAAAGACGTAGCGGACCTACTAAAAATGTTTTATGAACGTTCTGAAAACGTTTTGTGAACGTTTATAAAAGACGAAGATATAGATAACCTAATAAATAAGTTTTGTAAATGTTTTATGAACGTTCTGAAAACGTTTTGTGAACGTCTATTAAATAAGAAGACGTAGCAGACATAAGAAAAATGTTTTGAGAACGTTCTGAAATCGTTTTGTGAACGTTTATTAAATACGAAAACGTACGGGACCTAATAAAAACGTTTTGTTAACGTTTTGTGAACGTTAATTGAAAACGAAAACGTAGCGGACCTAAAGAAAACGTATTGGAAGCGTTTTGTGAAAATATTGTGTCAATGTTTATTCAAGACAAAGACGTAGCGGACCAATTAAAAAACGTTTTATAAACGTTTTGGGAACGTTCTGAAAACGTTTTGTGAACGTTTATTAAAGACGAAGACGTAGCAGACCTAATAGCTGACCTAATAAAAAAACGTTTTGTAAACGTTTTGGAAACGTTCTGAAAACGTTTTGTGAACGTTTGTTAAAGACGAAGACGTAGCAGACCTAATAAAAACATTTTGTGAACGTTTATTAAAGACAAAGACGCAGCAGACCTAATAAAAAACGTTCTATGAACGTTTATTAAAGTCGAAGACGAAACGGATCTAATAAAAATGTTTTGTAACTATTATTAAAGATGAAGATGTAGCAGACCTAATAAATGTGTTCTAAGAACGTTCTGAGACGTTTTGTGTTGGGTAATCTATTTGCGGTCTAATCACCAGTTTATCTAATGTTCGATGACCTGATGAACTCGAAAAATATTCAGGTCTGAGAAGGAGACTAGCATCACAGACACAGGACGATTTGATTTTTAGTATTAAGCAAAGTCACCCTAAAGGTTCAGTACACGTTCATGAATCATATTTGCAATAGGGTTGTATATAAACTAATGTACACTGCATTGCAATAGACATAACACGCAAAATAACGCAGTTATGGCATTGTTTGTAATTGTATGTATAAACGTAGTCGATGAAGATGGTAATATAAAAGGGCAAAAAATGTAAAGAAAAAAAAAAAAAAAAAAAATGACACCGCCGTCGCCGGGAGTCGAACCAGGGACCATGAGGATGTGAGACCAGTGCTTTACCGATGGACCAGAATATAGTCCATAGAGATAACACGTAGATGGAAAATCGGATTCCTAAATCATATCTTCCAGTTCAAATTTCGATATGTTCCTGACATCTGATTAAAAAATAAAAGGCACACTTACGATAGAGAATTTTCTCAGCTACAACATACTCGAAGCTGGGCGAAAATCGAGCAGAAATAAAGGGGTTGTTGCTCAAAAAAGACGGGAATGTAGAATCAAGAATTAGAAAAAGGTCATATCCCATAGACAATACACGCAAAATGTGAAAAAATGGCATGCCTCCGTTTATCGTAAGATAAGACCATGATGCAGTTCTCTAAATGAAAAATAAAGGCAATTGGTATATAAGAGCATTGTCTCAGCTACAACATACTGAAATCCCGGCGAAAATCGACCAACAATAAGCGAGATAGTCTTGATTAAAGGTAAAAAACATGACGTCATAATTGAAAAAATGAAATTTTGAGTTCACATGAGAATAAGATAACGTTCCGACTGTCCGACCCCCAATTTTTTTTCATGAATTCAAATCTTCAATTCATAGGCTTTCAGAAAATGTAAAAAAAATGGGGGGTCCCCATGCTTTTTAACGAGCTATGGCGGATTTTAAAGGGGCATGTTTTTGCATGTTTTTACGTTATTTGCCCCATAGACGCGCGCACGGATTTTAAATTTTGACGCGCGCGTGCGCCGTTATGGTAAGTTCAAATCGATTCTAAATTGATGGAAATGGTCAAGAAATGTCTCAGAATTGCAAATCAAGTGATAAAACGGCATTTTTACGTTATTTAGGAGTTGCGCACGCGCAAAACGCGCGCGCGGGCGCTTACGCGCGGAAATTTTTGAAATGCTTAAAATGACCTGAAATGGATTTTGGTTTGATCCATGAGTGATTTTGAGCATTTTTAAATTTTGCGCGCGCACTGACGCGCGGACGTACGCGTACGCGCGCTTTTAAAAATTTGGAATTGTTCAGATTTATATGAATATTCATCATGCCAAATATGAATGAAAAATGACATTCCGTTATGAAGATATGATCATGAGATGATATTTACAAAATGGCGCCTGGATGACGTCACGATGACCCGATGAAATTGAAAATGACTAAAAATCCGAGATCTCGTTGTGGCTGATGATTCCTGAAAATTTGACGAAAAATGATTCAGCCAGTTCCGAGATCTCGACTACACAAAAAAGTGGGTACCAATAAAAAGAATAATAATTAATAATAATAATTAATGAAGAATAAAGAAAATTCTGACGAAATTAAAAGGTGATCTGTCATAATATGACAGACCACCTAAATAGAGAAATAAATGGATACGTACATTCCGAAGTTTTCACCCTCTTCTAGGGTTTCGGGAAGTTTCATCCCGCGGGTTTCGGGCAGAAGAAGGGTGGAAAGCCCAACGGCTACTCCTGCAGCACCGTAGATTACCATGGGCAGCGGACTCCAGTACTTGGAGAGGGTTAGGATGAGGGGAGAGATGATCCCTGCAATGCGGGAGAAGGTGGAGAAGGCACCCATGGCAGCGCTCCTGCAGAGAGGGCCGAAAGGCAATAGGAACTTTGGTTTATGTGAGTGGAGTAGAATCTCCGCTATCATTACTAAATTATTCCCTAATTTTCAGATATGTATAATTCATTTGCCATTTGTCCCCAGGCAATGAAATCCAGAAAACTTTGCCCCGTTCAATAGCAAAGTGTGCACTAACTCATAATCATGATAATACAGAAATCGTATATTTTTACGTAATAAATGTATAAAGAAAGAGGTGTGGAAATCATTTGTATTTTACCTGATTGATGTTGGGTAGAGTTCAACAGAATATAGGTAGATGACGGCATAGGCGGCCGATATACCGAACTTGCCTATCATAGCAACGATCGTTAATGTCGTGCCAGGTTCTATATTTTGGGCCAAAAGCAGATAATATCAAATCCAAACAATAATATAAAGAGTAATTCTTGCCCCTTCTGTTTTTCGGTAAATTAAATCCATTTGAAAGTAGTCCGTGGATTCAGCAAATATAAATAAAACCCAACCGAGGGGGGGGGGGGGGGGGTGTTTCACAGAGATTTCTCTTAAATCTAGTCCAAACTAGTGTAAGTTTGATTCACGTTGGCTGGCTAAGTCTTTTTCACGAAGTCGCTCTGTGGGTAAAATATTACGCATAATTTAAAGTCAAAATTAAATCTGTTAAACACCCCCTTTCACCCTATGATGGTATACTTCCAAATCTTTGACACTGAAAAACCCCCAACAATGATATGATATTCATTGCACACGATGAGTGAATTCTGTAATAAATTTATGCCTAAACGGGCAATTTTTGTAAGCACCTGTGATTCAAAGCATGCAAGTTTCACTCTGTTCCGCAGTATTCACGTTATGAATAAGGCGTCAACAAAAACCCAAATAAAGGAAGAGAAAAACAAATAGACAAACGAAAACTTTGAAACAAAAAACTAGGTATTAAGACATGCAATATTGTCACTATAGACTATAGCTAACGTATGCACGACTTTGCTCTTACGAAATATGGCAGTAGAAAGTAGGGATGCCCCACTCAGCAGGAGCAGACCGCACAGGCTTTTGGGTCTACCGATCAGCTCAATGAGGACGGACGAGAAAAGGTAGGCTGGAATCTCGACGGCTCCTGCAACCGCAAAGGCAACGTAGTCGTTGACGCCGAGATTGGAGGTGTTGAGAGACAAGCCGTGGTAGACAACTGCGTTCACCATCCTGATGAAGAAAGAAAGGCAGATGCATTGGCGTAAATATTATAATTAATCAGTTGGTGAAATTATTCATAAAATTGTCATAAATGACGGTAGTAGAATTGTCATTTGAAATGCTCTTTTAAAAAAAAAGGGAGTTATTTTTCGCTCGCTCGCAAAATAAAATAATTGTATGTGTGTAGAGGTCTGTTCGAGTGAGTAAGGGTGTGTATGTGTATACTTAAGTGTGAGTTCACGCAAGAAATTTCGGCCAAAAATCGATCATCCCCCCCCCCCACTCCTCAAAACGGATTTAAGCAGGTGGGCAGATGTGTAAATGGTGATTTTATTGGGGAAGCCCGAGCCTTTGAAAAGGCTCAACAGAAACACGAGGCCATTTAAATGCAGTGAATCATCATCGCCGTCACCATCAGCATCGTCATCATCATTATCATCATCAAAAACAACAAGAAATAACAACTATGCCGCCAGTTGGAGAAATAAGCTTTAATAAGGGTAATGAAGATTTTGATGACTACTAAAATATGGTTTTCGTTGTTCTATACTTTTTAGCTATGGTAGCCTAATGCTCTAGACGGAAGTCCTGTTTTTTATCCTCCATGCCAAAATGAAAACATTCCAGGACTATGATATTAAGCAAGAACAGTTGTAAAAATATATCAGTGTTTTCCTTCAGATTTCTATGTTACTGGCGCCAGTTTTGAACGAATTGTCTAATTAGTTTTGGGACTAGGACGTGGGGCTCTGTCATGTAATATAGTCAAAGTGTGGACCATATCCTGCATTTGCCATGCAAGGTGTTACTAACCCAGAGTATATTAAATAACGGCAGGAAATAAACCAATTGAAAAGATACAAACCAATTGAATGTCAGGTTGATAGTTCGCATCCTCATCTTTGGGGTTCGGAAGAGGTCCAAGGCAGACGCCCGATGACCCTTTTCTTCCAGTTTCTAGACAGTGGAGTTAATAAGCGTATTGGGTAAGTGCAAACCTACTATAGTCTCAACAGGTTAAGTATTGGAAAGTTAGAGTACATTACAGCATAAATTATTAAAGCATCATCAACGAATCAGTACATTCATAAAGACATGTACAAGCTCAGTCGACTTGCGTAGAACAAAAATAACAGTAACCAGGTAACGTGGTAGGAAACAAAATAGAAAAAAATCAAACAAACTGAAAATATTTCAAGATTGAAACAACAAGAATTATGCGGTACCTCGGAGGAGCTTCTCCCCCTCCCCCGGTTCCACCCCATCTCCTGCCACACCCCACAAAAGCACGCACATCACGATTCCTACTCACACTATCACCCTCACGCACTTACTAATCAAGACAAAATTTTCTGCTTGTAATATTACCCTTTCCTCTTTGAACTGTTCGGGAAAGAGCGGAGAGGGAAGTGTCTTCTTGTTGGAGTTGGCAAGCTGCGAGAGTGTCTTCTCTGCCTGCTCATATCTACCGCTCGATATTTGCCATCTTACTGACTCTGGTAGAAACCTGTCAAAGATGGGAACGGGGAGGGTAGAGAAATCTTCCTCTTTCAGTTTTCATTGTCTAATGGAAAAGAATAAAAAATTTTAGGTCTATAGGGGATCAAATGACAACTAGTTCTGTTTGTCCGCTTTGATAAAACTACAGGAATACAAAGCTAAATGTAGGTCTAGCATGTCTAGGGTCAAGTAATGGAACGGGGAAATCTGCAAAGATTGACGTCTCAATTGAATTGGCAACGCATAGGTCAACTTAAAGTCTACCTTAATAGAAAATATACTTAACTCTGCATGCACACTTATCTGAAAGCCATCAGGTATAGGTATTCAAATAAAGTGTACAGGAGAACATAGAAAAAAAGGGTTTATCAACAAAATTAATGTTTCATCAATTACAGAACATACATACATTTACCTACGTTGTTATATTTCATTTAACTGGTTGTCTAACCAGTGCTGCAGCAGATTGTGTCCTTTAAAATACCTATGGGAATAAGATAATTCAGTAGCCAAAGAGTTAAAAAAAAAAAAAAAAAAAAACAAGAGCATAGAATGGAATTGCTTACGTCATAATGGCCATTAGGAAGAGGGTTGGAACGGTAGCGACGATCTCCAGAGTCCTCCAGTATCGAAGGAAGTAGGCGACCAAAGCAAGGCTTACATACCCAGTAGCGAACGGTACGGCGAAGAGTATACCAGTGATATTTCGTCTTGAAGTGCCAGCGAACTCATTTGCTAAAAAAATCGAATTAAAGGAAAGTCATATTTAAAGGTATAATCATGTTCTTTCCTCATAATAATAGAACTTTGTCGACTTTGAGAGAAAGTATAAGCAACAGAATGATTTTCTATTTTACTGACTGGTGCGGACAGTGTCCTGCCAGAGAATCGTAAAGGGAAGATTATCTGTTACCAATTGAAAAGCAGTCGTGTGAATGGGATTAGATGGTTTGAACAGAGTATCGCAAAGGTATAAAATTCTAATGGTTGATAGACAAATTACCGACATGACTGAGCACCGATTCTCTCATTTTCCATTTACACATCTTGTGTTTTCTTGGGAAACTTTGGTAAAACCATAATTATGCCTGTCAAATGCATTCATATGTAGGGATATTGATTGTAGTGCGCATCTTTCTGTATTATAACTATATTTAAAAAAAAAAAAATCATTGTGTCCTCATGTGGTTTGCTCAAAAGAGCTCTTGCCCGGGTCATATTTCTCTTTTTCGTCTGGTAAATGTGACGTAGCATTCAGTAGCCAACTCTGTGCCGTAGTCTTGACCAATCGGAGGCCTAGAATCCTTGATAAGCGGCATATCACTAAACTATGACTATGACACCACCATAAAATAGGACTTTTGCTCCAGCATAAATGTTATAAGTAATGCCGATATGAACATGCTTTATTTCTGGATTGGATTGGATTGGACTGTCGCATTTTTTTATGAAGATGCAAGCGAAAGTGTATTTTATTCGTCATTTGGTAGAATTAAGTATTGGGCTGAACGTTTGACATGTGACCCACCTATGACGTAGGCGATGATGTAGATGGGTATGGCGACACACCCCTGGATGAAGCGGATGGTGGAGAATACCCACCAGCTTGGTGAGAAAGCTAGGGCGAAGCCCGTGATGAGCCGTATTATCATGCATATCATCAAGGACCACCATCTTCCGATTCTATAGTGTTAGGGACAAAAGTAGAATAGTTACACTTATGATTCTACTTTGAAATCACATTTTCTGCAACAAGTCATTGTCTAATCAAATACCGGCCTTCGTAAGTAAAATTATTCATAAGACCAGGGGCGGCTCTACAGGGAGGGGGAAGCAGGAAGCGACAGCCCAATGTTTTTTTTTTCAAGTGATCAAAAAAAAAAAAAGCGGAAAAATAGAGGAGGACGAAAAAAAAAATAAGAGCATGGGGAAAGAGAGGACTGAGCCACGGAAATAATATAATACCCCTATTCATTTAAAAAGTAAATTGCCTTCCCCCATCAAAAGACCCTGGCGCCGCCCCTGCATAAGACCACTTTCGCTGAGAAGATAAAAAAGAATTCCCTAACCCCCCCCCCCCCAAAAAAAAAAAAAAAAAAAAAAAAAACATCAATGTGCGTAACAGATCACTAGCATTGCGCTCGAAGTTGGAGAACACAGCCAACAAAACTTCGCGCCCCGCTACCATTCCACAAAAAGTTGGCTTATTTAATTCCTGTAGGCTATTTGGAGAAAGATTTCAAAATGTATTTTCATCCAGGTACCAAAGATTTTATACGGCTATTATGGTTGGCCTGCAAAAGTGCTCTACATTCTTTTAAGGGTCGTACACTCTAAAAACAATCTAGTCAGATTTGATTAGATGACCAGGGCCCCGTAACACAAAGATTTGCGATCAATTGATTGCAAATTTAAAACAACCATTCTGATTGGTCCAGGGTCACCTTTTTGAACAAGATGCGCATGAAACAATGGTCTTGATTGGCTGTTCCAACTTTGCGCTTGATTGCAAATCTTTGTGTTACCATGGTTACGGGGCCCTGATCAGCTGGGCACTTGCACTATTTCTAGTCAATTTGATATAGAGCCAACGATATTCTGGTAAAAATTGACTTGGATTCTGGTGAAAATGACCAGGTTTCTGGTCATTTTGACTAGAAATAGTGCAAGTGCCCGGCTGATCCGGTAATCTAGTCAAATCTGAATAGAATGTGTTTAGAGTGTACAGAAAAAAGAAAACTTACACGTCAGCAAGCGACCCGAACACAAGGGAACCAAGAAGATAGCCTCCGAAGTAAAGTGACTGAGATACTTGGGTCAGGTCTTCTTTTCCACAGACCAGATCGAACTAACGATATATTAAGAAAGAATAGGAATGAAATCGAACCATGAATAGAACATGAATAATTCATTTCTACTAATCAGCTCGGCAGGCTCTGATTTGATCATTAATCACTTACTGTCCTTTCAATCATCCTGAACATCGTCCTGAATACTTCCATATCCAGTCTTTGAATTTCCTTAAAGTGTCAGTAGTTTGGAGGAAATGTTATGCATTGAAGTGAGAAGTCATGCATGCATATTTCATCTCATGTAAAATTGAAAATCAAAGATGGACATTTTACATCACTTAATACAAGCAAGAACCTGTCATTGTTGAAGGTCAAAGTACTAAGTCAGTCAACCTATAACTCTGTCATTAAATAGTGGGTATTTTTCTTTACAAATTTATGTTTGGTGTTGTACGACCATGTAATAAACGTGATCTACCCATGGTTAAACACTTGTCAGGAACATCAGATCCAGAATCCCTTTTAAAAACAATTTCATTTATCATGTTTATGCACAAATACAACTGTCAAATCGAGTCAAATAAAAACCCTGATTTACAATTTATAGATCTTCTTACAATATCAAATTATATTTATTTGCCGTTGTTCAAATAGTCTCCAAGTATTCAGGGCAGTTTTAATATGTATATGTATTTTTTTTTATTGATCGCTGATATTAGGAAGCTACAATAAATTTAAATTCTAAACCTGACATGTCCATTAATTCTTTTAAATATTAAATTCATATTAGAGTACAAAAGTGTTTCGAAGTTTCAACCCGGATCAGTGGCGTAATAGTCGGGGCAGGGGAGGGGGTAGTCTAGATTCTGGACTCTTTTTATGAAGTTTTTATATTCCCCGAAACAGCTGCCAAACTCACTGTACACGTCAAGTCGAGTGATGGCGCGATCCCGAGAACCTGTCCGCCCGGAGTTTTTCTCCGGGTGGACAGGTTCTCTGAGGTTCTCGGGATCGCGCCATCACTCGACTTGACGCGTACAGTGAGTTTAGCAGCTGTTTCGGGGAATGTAAAAACTTCATAAAAAGAGTCCAGAATCTAGACTAGGGAGGGGGCAGAGTGCCCCCTGAAGGATTTCAGCGGGAAAATCTACCAAACCACCGGGAAAAAATGAAAGGGAGGGAAAGGAAGAAAAAGGAAGGGAGAAAGGGAAAGGAAGAAGAAGAAAGGAAAAGAAAGAAGAAAGGAAAAGAAGAAGGAGAAAGGGAAAGAAAGAAGGAGAAAGGGAAAGGAAGGAGAACGGGAAAGAAAAAAGGGAAAAGAGGAGAAAGAAGAAGAGAGAGAGAGGGAAAAGAGAGAAAGGGGAAAAAGAAAAAAAGCAAAGGGAAACAAAATGAGGGAAAATTTAGTACCCCAACCCCGGAGTTTCCGGGGGCTCCACTCCCTGGACCCCCACAGAGGCTTTCCCTGTAGATCCCCATCAGGGGCCCTAAGCCAGAACCCTGGGCCCCACCCGCTAAGGGCTTCGCAACAAGCAACTCGCGGTGCGGGCTCACCTCCGCATATTCTATTTCTAGACTTAGATACCGGGAAATTTTCGGCTCCCCCCCCCCCCCTCATAACAGGCAGAGAATGTAAGAGGCCGGGAACAGTCAACGAACAATTCAAAGAAACGTCAGAGCTTCCGCGCTTTGCGCGGGAGGGGAAAATCACCATCCCTACACCCTCCCCCTAGCATGCCTAGGGAGCGCGCTTTGCACTATCGTCCTCCTAAAATGAAATCCTAGCTACACCACTGATTCTAGACTAAATTACCGGGAAATTTTTGACTACGCGTATGCCCCCTCCCCCCCCCCCCCCCCCCCCCGATAACAGGCAGAAAGCGTAAGAAGAGCGGGAACTGACAGTGAAAAAATGTCGGAGCTTCCTGCACCTTCCCCCTAGGGAGCACTACCAACTCCCTACAATGAAATCCTAGTTACGCCGCAGAAGAGCTTCGCGCGGGAGGGGGAAAACTCCCCCCTCCCTGATAACAGGTACCTGTTATGCCCCTCACCCAGATCAACTTATCTTATCAGAATATCTTTTTATTTGCCATTGTTCATACAGTCTCCAAGTATAAGGATCAATCTTTCAATTCTACATGCGCTAACTGCTGTCAAGGACCCTCTTAACACGAGGGTATGGTAAAAATATTTTTTTTAAGTCTCTAATCTAACTTTCATTTTCAGCTTATATAAACAAAAAATCATCACATTTTTTGTATTCTAATTTACTGTCTAAATCTAATTTGCGCATGAGAGTATAGTATTCTTAAACTTTGCCATGGCCAAAAAGTGTTGAAACTGAATTTATAGAAGCCAATCTTAAGGCTTTTATGTGGAAATGAGATAAATACAACTATAAGTCGGGGTGATTCATTCTAATTTAGAAATCAATTTCACCAGTAAGAGTAAATTAATTTGACAGATAAGAAATCAAGTTTTTTTAGGAAAGGAAGAGAAAGAGAGAGAGAGAGAGAGAGAGAGAGAGAGAGAGAGAGGGGGGGGGGGGGCGGTAGAGTGTGTGCTATGTGAGGTTGTGCTTGTACACGTAGTAAGAGAGATTATTTTGATCTTGAAGGGTACTCACGTCCGTAACTATTGAGGACTTGTACTGACTCTTATCATAGACCCATCCTTGGTCACATTCAATGGTCGGTAGTGGTCCACTGCTGTAATTGGACGGATTCATCCCTGGCCAGAATCCCACTCCTGACACGTTATATTTCTCACATTGTGCGTACTCCAGCTCGCCATCTGAAGTGTAGTTGGATGGGATGCTTAGATTCTTCTTTGCTGCCTGACATTCCTCTTGAGTTAGTCCAAAGTTTTTACATCCATCCAAATCCCATTCAGGTGTCTGAAAAAAGGGAAGAACAGAGATGAAGAAGTGCAGTTTGTAACGTATAAACAGTAGCTGGGCGCCACACGAAAACACAAAAATCTATCGTCATAATTATCATCTCGTTAGTATCATTATCATCACGATCGCCGTACAGTCATAGAGAACATCAAGTGACCTCACATTTAAGCTCGGAACAACATGATTTACAAAAAATAACAACAATAAAAAATGAAAAATAAAACTCAAATCAGCTGAAAGGCTACAATCGAGTTTATCGACGCCAGATTTTTTACGACATTGTTGGTTGCAAAATTTTTTCATAGTGTTCAGCAAAGCAACGAATGTCAGGCTCTCTGGACGTCAGTCTCATGGACCAGCAGATGTGTTCCAGAAAATCAAGGTCATTCTTTCCCTTCCATACGCCTTCTTTCCAACTTTAATTTGTGCACATGTCCCTCCATTACGTTCTACCGACTTTAAGCATTTTTTCTACATTAAAGCTAGAAATCTATTCTACATCTCTCTCAACTTTTTTTTCTTTTTTTTTTTTTGGTCATGTACATAATTTACTGCCACACTAGACTTGATATTTCCCTTTTTAAATACCGGAACAAGTAATTAGTGATTTTTTTTAAAGGAATGATATGACACATTTTTATTTTCTTTTTGAATAAATGAATGCATATGAAAGTTCATGCTGAATTAATGGATTTCATCAAATTTTGTAGTGTTTTGCTATTGATGATATCATGGGATTGTGCTTATTCGTTTGTTTGGTATAATGAAACGAAACAGAAAGTAATCAATTCATTACGTTAAAAGATTTTTTTTTTCTTGCAATCATTACCCAGACCGTGATAACTATTTCTACAAACGTAGTTCCTTGGGCATGTTTTGGAGTAGACCCTGCAATTTACATGATTTATCAACATGTTGTTTTTTTTTCAAAATGAAGATGATTTCACATTAAAAAAAAGGAAGAATAAACTTTGGATATCATAAGGCATGAACGCCATATAGAATGCTGTGTAGATGTCCCGAGCTGCAGGAGACAAGGAATCCAAACTATGATGGTCGGATTTTTGATACGGTCTTCATCTCATTATAAATACTCAGTTAGTGTTAGGGTTGGATGTAGCATTTTGGTCTATTATGGAAGTGAAGATTTTAGTATAGATAGGAAATGGACCGAAAATCAACTGTCACTGGAGGACAAGTGCCATACTACCCTACCTACCTCGCACCAGTGATCAACAGAAGCCGCCAGGAACACTGGAATCATGGACACCCAGGAGGAGAAGAAGACAATAGTACAAGTGATGGCGAATACCCTCCTCTGGTAAGGACCAAACTCACCCAGGTCCTTTAGAAGATCATCAAGCTTAAACATGGCTGGAGGATTGAGAGTTGAAACCTGTATTGCCTTTTCAATTTCGATATGTTTTTGCAAGTGACAAAGCAAAAGCCCGTGAACGGAGTGCCAATGATTCAAGCGACCTTATGGGCATTTAGCCAACAGACCTGTTCATATTAAGCATCTATTATTATGTGCGTGTCTTTCTCGCGATCGTTATGAAAGAGTTATTTTGAAGAAATTATGTTACTTGTATCTTGTAAATTTATCATCTATTTATCATTTATCATTATCATTAGTTGGTTTTTTTTTTTTTATTTATTTGATTTGATTTTAGTTGCAAAATCCAGTAGTTCTTTTGCCTGTTCTTAGTTCTTCAATTCCGCACTCAGTTTTGATTTATATGTGAAATGGCCTATCGTGTGGTAAATTTATATCATTTATTACTTGTGGACTCTATAGTTGTGTTTATTGGTGATCAGTTGATACTAAGAGGCGTATTCAAGTAATAAACAAATTTTGACGATAATAAAAAGGTAGTGAATAAAGATATCGTCTCTATAGGGTGAGAAGGCTGTTGTTACGAGAAGCTAGGCCTATCTTTAAAAAAAATGAACCTTTTTTTTTCATTTAAGGAGAAAACGCCCTAAACGATAACGAGAAAAAAAACCCAGTGATGGTGACAAATAGGCTTAAGGCTCAGGAAAGGGAAGTACATGAGAGGGGAGAGGGCACTTTCCATTGGGGAATTTTACATCGTAAAAGCCCTTTCCTTATGCAATCACCTGTACCTTATCCGTTATATAGGTTAACAGATCAAGGTATCAATATTAATGAGAAAGAAATTATCTTAGCAGGTTTATGATAGATCACTCGTAACTATTATGATAAATAAATACTAAATTGTATTAAATGTTGCTTCTTGAAGTTCAGGTCATTCATATGAAAAGGTAAATTGTCTCCAAAGGGGGGGGGCGGAACAAAAAAAAGTGTTGTGTTTTATGGAATGAAAACAGGAAGAACATTTAAAGTCAGAAAGTTGGGGGATCATCGTTGCAGAGGGAGGGAAGGAGAGAGAGGGAAAGAAAGAGAGAGAGAGAGAGAGGGAGAGAGAGAGAGAGGGGGGGGGAGTATGATGGTAGAATGACCTATTGTAGATGTATCCATAGGAAAGGTAAATTTCTAAGTGACTCTTGGTTTTTTTAAGGAATAAAATGGAACAACATTCACAGCAATTTATTCCTCCTGTTCTTTTCTTATCACGAGGCTTCCTGATCTCAAGAGATGACTGAAAAAGTACATAGTTTTTGCTGTATGTATGAGGTAGGGAATTAATGACATACACTACTTTGTATTTTGTTGTTTGGAGTATGTAAATTTCTAAGCCCATTCATATATCAATACAAATAAGAATAAAAATGAGATAAAACACCCCCGGTGTTGTCACTCTGTATTGACTTCGTGTACGCATGATTTTTCGAAATTTCGGGTAAAAAAGGGTTTATTTTTCATGAGCTTGCACTCGAAATTGAAAAAAGGGTGGTTTTGAGCTTGTAGACCTCTACTTGAAATTGAAAAAAAGGGTTTTTTTTTTTCTGGTCCTTGTTTGCAAAAAGTGTTCTTGGAATGCGAAAAATAAGGGTGTCTTTTAAAGGCCAATTTGTACCCGTTTTGTGCCAAATAGGTGTAAAAATGGCTGAAAATGTACTTGAAACACCGCGAAATAGGGGTCAAATTCTGGAATGCCGAACGATCATGGTTACACCTTTGAATATAGGGTGACAACACCGGGAAAACGCCTACCATCAAGAAAAGAACAACAACACCTCCCGCTGTGAACTCAATGACTGGTTTATATATATATACATGTATATATATTTTAAAAAAAAACACCAACCAAACCATACATATTCATGACATCGAAAAGATTTCCAAATCAAACTGACAATTCAGATTACTTGATCGAGGAAGCGGAAACGCCCCATCAAATAAAATTGGAGGGACAGAATTCCCAGCAGTATAATCGTCTCTCCCTTCAGGAGCTTGATTTGATTTCCTCTGATCTATTAAATTCATACTGCCCTCCTTCGGCAATATCTTTTCAGGACCCGTTCCTGCCGAATCTGCCGCAACTAGGGGAAAATCAAACGTAGGCCTAACTTTATTTTCAGCTAATCAGAAGTGCGTTTGCGTTTGATTTTTAGGAGTTACGATCAAAAGCAAGTTTTATGCAACGGGCCCATCTCGTATGTGTATTGTTACGTATACATGCAAACATCAGTATTTATTATCGAAGATGTGGATGTAATTTGTGTGTGGGCTCTTGTGTGTGTGTGTTTTAGGTATTTTGTTGTTGTGTTTATAATATATCTACACTTTGCAGAAACTGTACTTCCAAGTTATAGCTGTTATTGCCTAAATTTTTAACACTATTATTAAAAGAAGTCATTATGATTTTCATATGATGTTTTTAAAACATTCACCATGTTCACTAGTTGTAATGACTCTTCTGTTCACATCTACAATATGTTTACGCGAGTGTATAGGGGAAAAGGAAAGCATAAATTGGAATCACCATTTTCAAAATCACCAGCTTGAATAAATCCATTTCGAAATATTACCTCTACTTGCAGCTCATATTTTTCCCCCAGTTTTCAAAATAGCAAAAAACGAACAGATAAGCGGGTGTATGAAAGTATGCTCCCCTTCCATGTAGTCATGGTAGTAGTGCTTTTTGGGAAAGTGGAAAACCCTGAGTGGTCGAATAGGGGCGAAGAATTCTCTAAAATTGCTAATTTTCGCCTACAGTTTTATTGCAAGCGTGTTGCCGAATATTCTAGTCACACAGCTAAGCCTACACTAAACCGACCAATCACTTATCAATTTTTCTTTTCAATATGATTATACCTGTGTATTGCATATTAAACAAAAAAAAAAAAAAATTACTCTACATACAAACTGCATGAGGCTTGATTTTGAGATCTTGTCATCTTCTGTAATTTTTATTTCTCAACAGAATATTGAAAAGAAAACAAAGCAAGAACAAACAGACAAACAGTTAAAAACACAACCTCGAAAAAACACTACAAAAAGAAACAAAAAAATGTTAGTTTTGATCGGTTCACTGGTATCGTTCTGGTGACGGCCTTGTTGATGTGACCGGGGTGAATCCGAGTAAACTCTTGAAAATTTGGGCTTGAACAGCGACATTAAGTGCAACCATGTACTCCCGTAGCCATCTTCAATCGCAAAGCAAATGTTGGTAAAGGGTGAAGGAATGAAAAGGTTGACCATTATGACGTTTTTAATTGTCCAGAGCAAACAGAGGAATGACATAATAGGTGAGGTGAAAGTAATACAGTGACTACGCATTTCACAAGTATGGTTTAACACGGAACTTTTAGTGATGCTTTAATCATTTCTTCTACTGAAGAAATAAAGTCTTTAAATAATACATTACCTTTCATTCCCTAGTAAACTGATATTTCTTTGATTTCATTAGATTTTCTCATCAATGATGTAAAAAAAAAAATGAACACAGAACCCCAAAATTCATTCCCAACACATAATTTTGCGATATTTCAGCTTAATGTTGATACTTGTTCAGGTGATAAATTGTGAAAAAAAAAATGATATATAAAACAAGAAGGAGAGAAGCTTTCTTCAGCTCATTATGAACTAACAATAAGACTTTTCTGCGCCACAGAATAAGTATGACATAGACGAGGTCGCTTTGGGTATTGCGTAATCACACTGGAAAAGATCTTTACAGAGGGCGGGTGATTCCGACAGATACTGACCTATACCCAGCAACCCATTTTTTTTTTTTAAAGATCACTTTCAATCAGAAGATGTTTCTTTCTGAAATCTACGGCGTCTAGTCTGCTTGTCTGATAAGGATGAAGTTTGATGACATTTTGGTGACTGTTGGCGAGTTTGGAAGATATCAGCATCGCCTCTATGCTATTCTTGACATTTTTAAATTTACGATATCATGGGCTGAGCTGATAGCAGTATTCATCACTGCTCCAGTCGACCACTGGTGTACGGTAAGAAACTTAGTAAAATTATTTAGTTTTCAAACATGATGTGTAGAAAAATCCAGAAATTTCTAATGTCTGGATCATGTTAAAAGGGTGATCTCTTATACGAACTAGATGACTAACCATTGGCGTAAATCCGGGGGGGGGGGATATATCCCCCCACTTTTTTATGTGGGGGATGGCGTGTACAAATATCCCCCCACTTTTTAAGGAAGAAATGATATTTGAATTAATGAGTTAGTAAAATTTTTAGTAATCTGTCATAAACAACCATCATATTTTAGAATTTCTATTTGAAAAAGCGATTGAAAATCAGAAAAGTGGTTATTTTTGTCTCGCTCGCTTCGCTCGCTCGCAAAATAAAAATTAAAATATGTGTGAGGGGGTCTGTGGGGGTGGGTGAGGGCGTGCGTTTATACTTAAGTGTGAGTTCGACAGAAAAAAAAAGTATCTTCAGGCTTATGAAGAAAAGATGCAGCAGTAGAAGTAGAAGCAGCGGTAGCAGTAGTAGAAGTAGTTGTAGCCATAGTTCGTAGTATTCGATATTCCCGGCGTCGTCGTCGTCTTCGTCGTTGTCCTATTAGTACCACTAGTCGCAGCGTGCAGGAGTATTAGTAAAGTTACATGTAGTTTTTATAAGTATACATGGTATACGTAATAGCAGCATTAGTAGTAGTTGTAGTACCAGTAGTAGTACTAGTAGTAGTAATAGTAGCAAGTGGTAGTAGAGGTAGTAGAGAAAAGAAAAGGAGAAGTACAATGTCAGTCCTGTGGAAAATTAGAAGAAGAAAAAAAAGGACAAACAATAGCAACAGCAACAACAAGAAACATGATACAAGTTTTAGAAAAGGGGCAAGTAATTTGTGTCCTTAATGACTTTGGCAATGTTTCCCATTAAAATTGAGAAAATCATTCCAATTCGTCAAAGGGAGAAAAGAAATCCGACTTATGAATTGATAGGTTTATATTTGTATCCTAATATATTTTTCACTTTACTCCTAATTCTCAATTTGAAATCAAAATAAACGGGGGGGGGGGGGGTGGGGCTGATCGAGGCAGTTTTCCAAAAGCACCCTGAACGAGTTTTATCCATTGGTAAAAAATCATACCGCTTTTTCTCGCAAAAAATTAAACTCTTAAAGAGTTATAAATCCAGAAAAATAAGCCTTAAACTCAACAAACATACTGATTGGCCTATTTGACATAATGAACGGCAAGAGCTACCCTTTCCACGCGTTTTTTTCTGGTCACCCATTGTGTGCAGCAATATACATGATTTATTGGACTGCCCTCCCCGTGTCCTCCGCCCCGGTTTTTTTGAAAGGCAACAAGGATTTGATTTTAAAAAATGTTTTGTGTTTTCATGTTCCTAAAGACTCCAGAGTTGGACCCATTCTGTGATCGATACGAGTTGTCTGCGGAAACCTGTGTCATCGCTAAGAAAGAGATAGGCATCCCCTCGAATTTCACGTCGAATGGAGAGCTGGAGTACGCAGAATGTGAGAAATATAACGTGTCAGGAGTGGGATTTTGGCCCGGGATAGATCCGTCCAATTACAGCAGCGGAACGATGTCATGTGATAGTGGATGGGTCTATGATGACAACCAATACGAAACGACGACGGTAACAGATGTAAGAACACAATATTCATACAAGTCTTTCAATGTCTGATCAATTTTCACCAATCTTATAATATAGTATAGAGAGATCTGGTAAGAGTTTGTTATTCTTATCATTTTTAAAAAGAAATTAATATACAATTTCTACGTCATCATGCAGGAAAATCCTAATAATTTCATTGTGAACGAGGGAGACGGGAGGGGTAGGGCGATCCAATTTTACTCGATAAATGATGGATGGAGAACGAATTAGCAAGGCCGTCAAGTAGCATATTTTCACCTTCTTTTCTCCCTTCCCCCTTTTCCTTCCCTTTCCTCATGATTATTTCCCTTTGTTTTGTTTTTCCATGGAGCTCCATTTTTTTTTCTTCTTGGGTAACCCTTGTATTTACCCTTGACGACAAAACTTATCTAATAGCCAGTCATATTTTGAACCGCTTTGTAAAGCCATGGTTACGCTCAATTGTAAACTCCATATTATGAGTCCTTCGTATGCTGTTGATGTGCCGAATATGCAAACAGTGTTACGTAACAGTTTGTGGAGGGAATCAAATTCTCTTGAAGGCAGACTAGCAAATATCATATTTTTCACCTCTGGTATGTGAAAATGTTTGGCGTACATACATAGTGTGATTGGTCACATAATAAGGTCAAAATTTCATTCGAGTTTGCCGCTTTTTCTCGAAAGTTAGTTGAGTGGACTGTATGAGATTGAATTAGCTAAGATCAAAAGCACATACCATTTTTCCAATTCTACTTTGTTTAAAAGATATATAATTCTGTTTTGGAATTTAGGAATGTTGTAGTCACGCATCTAACACATGCATATGTAGACTTTTCATGAACAAATCGACGAACTCTTACAAGGCCAACTATCGTCTGATAATGAGTAAAATTCTGTAAATTCACCGTGATCAATCCACCCCTGTTCACACAATCATGAATGGTTCCCTGCAAAATGTAAAGATTCTATGTCTCTAACTTTTCAGAATAATAAGTTTTTATGTTTCTAACTAAAACTTCATGCGACGTGCTCTACTGAATGTATTTGCTGTGCATGACTTTTTTGCGTCATGTGCCTCTGGTCAACAAATGGACGTTTGCAAATGGATTACTGTTATGTCCTCAAAGTAAACAATCAAACAAACACAGTCTGTCTGTCCATGTATTTGAGATTCCTTCTAATATTTGGCCAGTCAATTGATGGCGTGAGTCAGGAGGGTGAAAGCGACTTTTTGGGTAACTGAATTACATAACTATGAAGAAAGATCCCCTTTTAGTTTTGTTTGTTTGCTTGCTTTTATTTCTGTGATCTGATAACACAACACAAATTATACATGTTTACATTAATATTGCATAAATAAAAGGTCATGTAAAATATAATGTTATACTATAAACATTATATAAAGGATACAAACAAGCTAGAATACAGAATGTAAAGAGGTAATTAATCAACAGAACGCAGGAGACTGCCATCGTGAGCAGTTAGGCTGGAAATGGATGGCGGCCTCATTTAGGTTTAGATGACAGTCCTAAGAATATGCACTAATATGACTGTTAAGTTTGACAGGCTATGATGATAATATAATGATAACATCGATAAATTATTGATTTACAATTCAATTACTACTTTTACTTCTAGCACTACTGCTACTATTACTGCCATTACAACAACAACAACAAACAACAAGCCAACAATAACAACAATCACCACTTCTTCGACGACGACGATTACTACCACTACTGCTGCTGTTACTACTACTACTACTACTACTACTACTACTACTACTACTACTACTACTACTACTACTACTACTACTACTACTACTACTACTACTACTACTACTACTACTACTACTACTACTACTACTACTACTACTACTACTACGCTGCTGCTGCTGCTGCTACTGCCAGAAGTAGGCCTACACTTACAACCGTAATTTATTTAGCACTATACTGTTCGAGCACTCTTGCTGCAACTTCTGGTAATACTAGTATTATTTATGAAAGATCGAACATTTTTCCTCATATTATTTTGATGATAAAACTAGAGACCTATGTCATCACTCCTTCACCCTTCCATTCTCTTTTTGTGTACTGCAGTTCGATCTTGTCTGTGGCGAAGATTACCTAGCTGAGCTATCCCAATCGATCTTCTACATAGGAATCGTGGCAGGTTCTATCTGTTTCGGCATTTTGTCAGACAAGTGAGTTTAGTTAAGAGCTGATGTATCAATTTGCTCATTTCATAAATCAAGCGACTGAATGAAGGATCCACACTATTTTCTACCAATGTAGCCTCAATAAACGCCCTCTATCACATTCACGTGTAAATGAAATGCGCAAAAAAATGAATATCTGGGCAATATAGCTGTAAAAAGTTCCGATTACAACACCTACTTTTGAGAGAGAAGTTATTTCCTTCTTAGTGCCTTTACGTATGCTACAGTAAAAGGTCAGTTGTATCTACTGTAGGCTGAATTTGACTTTATTTATTTTGGCTGTATTTAAACATGATTAGTGCTCTGTTCATAATGTTAGAAATATATGCTTTAGTATTCTAATCAGTATCCACGATCGTATCCCGCTACAGATTTGGACGCTGGTGGGCGCTTCTCATAAGTAACTTCATATCACTTATATCTGGACTTGCTCTCGCCTTTTCACCCAATTGGTGGTTCTTTGCCACTATGCGATTCTTCATGGGGTTCGGCAACATCGCTCTCAACACCGTCCTGTATGTTATAGGTAAAGCCCACCGCACACCTTACGATCCGACTGGTCTATATGGTCGCCCTGAAGTAAGCTCGACAACAGGTCATGTGCGACGTGAATTTCGCATCCCAGGTCCTGAATTTCGCATCGCGGGTCGTGAACTTCGCATCCCAGGTCATGAATTTCGCGCCACGGGTCGTGAATTTCACGACCCGCGATGCGAACTTTGCATCCCAGTCGTGAAATTCACGACCCGTGGCGCGAAATTCAGGACCTGAGATGCGAAATTCACGTCGCACATGACCTGTTGTCGAGCGTACTTCAGGGCCATCGTAGGTCTATAACCGTTGTGCGACTAAGGGAGAGGAGATATGACGTCACAGCTCTTGTCAGCTTGTGAGTCGCAGACCAGTCGGAGATAAATCGCACTGGGCAATCGTAATGATTTGGCATGTCGAATGCCTACAACTGGATCGCAGTCTCAGTCCAATATCCAGCCAGTAAGACAGCAGTGTTGATGGCAAGATTTGCGATGTCGAGGCTTGTGCCTACCCTGCGACCCCCTGCGATTCATCTCCTCTCACTCAGTCGCAGACCGGTCGCAGACCAGCCGGATTGTCAAGTGTGCTGTGGGCTTAAAGATTTTTTTTTGATTTCTCAGTCACACCGGGTGTGACCAACACCAGACCACAGACCGAACAGAGAACTGCATTGCTCCGAATCAATGTGGAGTCGAGTCGGTATGTTAGTTTGACCGAGGTAAAAGCTAAGATGTCAAACCCATCAGTGTACTGGGATTTCACCCAATACTTCCACCTCATCAGTTCATTCATATTTCCAGAAAATTGTGTGAGTAGGAGATCGATTTATAAATGTTAAGAAGTTCACATGATGTGCACTATTGGTGAGAAGTTCCTATCAGCATCAGTATCAGGGATCATGTACATTAACTGAGTAAGCTGGTCGTAAGGGTACATTTGTCAATATGAGTGTTTCCATGTTTCTGCAAATGGCAGACAAATATGTTACCCAACCTCAATCTTTCTATATTTTGTATGAGACCTCCATTTGTTTCCCGCCGTCTTTCTCACTTCTTTCATGCCACTCAAAACTCACTCACACATTCACTTTTTGATATTCAGGTATGGAGTATATTGGACCATCAAAAAGGAAAATAATCATACTAGCGTCGATCAGCTACGCATTTGGCTACATGTTCCTAGCTCTGCCTGCCTACTTCATTCGTTCATGGCGTGTACTTCAACTAGTCATGACTGCACCGCTGTCCATCCTTTTCATCTTCTTCATGTAAGAAACTCATAAGGAATTTAGCTTGTATAAAGCAGCGTGTTAGGGTAAAATGCAGCCTCATCATTCAACCAATATACCCAAACACTTGACTGATATTATCAGTGACAAAATATAATTTTATTCTCTTATAGACATGACATCTTATTGGGGGAATAGACTACATAGAACTTGGAGAACCCCTTGTTCTGCAGACATTACAAGCTTATCTCAGGCACACTCTTTACAAGAAAACAAGAACAAACCTTCAGAATAACGCCCGTAATGATTCGTGATGTTGGGGTAGGCACCCTTGACATGCTTGAGATGAAAGCTATACCGGCTAGAAGTTTGAAGTGTGAAAAAATGAACAGGCCTTTACACATGAGACGTGCATAGCTGGCTGCTTGTCCATGTTGTCGGTTGATTTTAGTATAACTATCCGTGCCATTTTCTCCGGTGTCTACCAAGAACACTACCTGCTAACCTCAGAGTCACTCCCGTGAAACAACTAAATGACTCAAATATTCCATTTGTTTGAAATCTGCCCGGGCCACTTATCCGGGCGCTAGGTTTTTTGTTTTGTTTTGGTTTTTGTTGGTGTTGTTGCACTGGCGTAAATCCGGGGGGGGGGGGGGGGGGGGGGGGGGGGGGGGGGGATGGCGTGTACAAATATCCCCCCACTTTTTAAGAAAGAAAATATATTTTAATTAATCCGTTAGTAAAATCTTTGAATATCTGTCATTAACAACCATCATATTTTAGAATTTCTATTTGAAAATGCGATTGAAAACCAAAAAAGTGGTTATTTTTGGCTCGCTCGCTCGTCATTATTTTAGAATTTCTATTCGAAAATGCGATTAAAAATGAGAAAAGTGGTTATTTTTGGCTTGCTCGCTTTGCTCGCTCATATTTTAGAATTTCTGTTAGAAAATGCGATTAAAAACTAGAAAAATGGTTATTTTTGGCTCACTCGCTTCGCTCGCTCGCAAAATAGATATTAAAATGTGTGTAGGGGGGTCTGTGGGGGTCAGTGAGGGTGTGTGCTTATACTTAAGTGTGAGATCGATAGAAAAAAAAATCGTCAAAAAAGTCAATCATCCCCCCCCCCCCCACTCCTCAGAGTGGATTTACGCCGGTGTGTTGTTGTTTTTCGCAATAGGTATTCTTTGGAGGTAGCAGTCGGGATATGCGACGAGGAAAGAAAAATTGATGACATTACCTTGTCGTATGGACATGATCATGATGATGGACCCGCTGTAACTTTTTTTTTAATCTCTCCTTGTTTAATTCCAAGTTGGCTCCCAGAATCACCAAGATGGTTGATATCCATGGGGAAGTACGACAAGGCAGAGAAAGTCATCAAGAAGTTTGCAGACGTTAACGGAGAGACCTTGCCAAACCCTCTCTTCACAAAAGAATTTATGGAAGAACAGGTAAACTTACATTTCAGCCTGTCACCACTTCTACGGTCGCTCTTCTCCTATTCTTTTAACTATCAATTTTTAAACCATGTGTTAACCCTTAGCATGCTTACCGTTGATTGGCAGGGTTGGTTTCATTGATATTTCAATAGACATAATATGAATGTACAGTGCAGTATACTGCTCTCTCTCAAAAAAGATTTTAAACCTTTTCTGACGTAAAAATGATTATCTAGTACACTTCTATCAGAAAATTAAAGATATCAGTTATGACAAATATCAAATAACTTCACCAGAAATTATATTTCTTTATCAAAATATTCTTTTGACTCAGAGTTTTGGACTCAATAAAACGAAAATGTTTTAAATAGTCGAGATCGCCAAAGAAACGTATTACTTGCATTTTTTTAAACACACCCTCCAAACCATTTATAAGCCTCCCCTCTCTGTTATAATCTGAAACCTCTCTGTAATGGATTCTCATTTTTTTTTTTTCATCCACCTTTAGGATAAAAAACGGAATGCACACAAACCTACCGGTTTTGATTTGCTTCGGACACCTAGGATGAGATTGCGTACCATCAACCTTGTTTGTATATGGTAATCCATTGTTATCTGTTCATTACACACCAGTCAACGTCAATAGATATTGAATGCTGCTGCGTTTTTTTTTTTGTTTTAAAAAACATAGTTTATGAACCCGAAAATTCAGAATTTTCTGATTGATGACGTAGTCTAGTGGGTATGTCATCGGACTGTGGATCTCGTGGTCCCGTCACGGCGCTAATAACGTCCTTTGCCAAGATATGAATCTACATACTACACCATTCATGAATCTCCATACTCCACTCAGAAGTAAATGGGTACTTGCGAGCATTACCGAAAGCCAATGTGAATGCCTTTGCCATTGCCCTACATGTACACATGGGAACGGTGCAAAATGGTAGGAATGCTCCATAAGGAGTGGAGATGGTGCACACTTGTGCGGGCTAGAAATCCAGTGATCAGGGGTAATAACAGTAACATTGTAAAGCGCATTGAAGTATCATCGAAGTAATGCGCTATATAATTGTAATGTATTATTATTATTATTATTATTATTATTATTATTATTATTATTATTATTACTATTATTACTATTATTATTATTATTATTATTATTATTATTATTATTATTATTATTATTATCATTATTATCATTATTTTCATCATCATTATTATTTTCATTATTATTAATATTATCATTATTATTATTATTATTATTATTATTATTATTATTATTATTATTATTATTATTATTATTATCATTATTATTATTATTATTATTATTATTATTATTATTGTTCTTATTTCATTTCACAGAGGCCGCAGAACGAGGTTGAAATATAATGCCATATAGGGAAATTCTGTTTTTGGAGAGGTTTTTTTGTGTGTGTGGGTTTGTGTGTGTGCCTGAGAGAGAGAGAGAGAGACAGAGAGAGACAGAGACGCAGAAAGAGACAGAGTGAGAGTTAGGAGTAGTTGATAGAAAATAATCGAAATCCTCATGGGGTGTTCATAATTTACTGTCTACTTCTTATTTTCCTTTTCCACCTCCAGGATGGTAAATTCACTAGTATACCACGGGTTATCGCTCAACAGCTCAAATCTCGGTGTCGATGCCTATCTTGCTTTCGCCCTTTCGGCCGCTGTCGAAATCCCTGCCTACATCCTCGACTTCGCCATCGTCGAGTTCTTCGGCCGTAGGCTTAGTCTCTTTGGGTGTATGCTGTTGGGTGGGGTCGCCTGTGTGTCGACCGCATTTATCGGTAGGAAAAGAATGTAATTGTGCTCCATGGAGAGTGGGCTGGCAATGTGGGTTTGGCTAGATTTCTTATGCGGGGGCTAGTAGATATGGTTTCAATGGGCAGGTCACATCTAAATCACCGCAGAGAATATCAGTACCAGTTCGTCCTTTTGATTTATCGTACTCAAAGACTCGTATCAAAGCCCATGCTGAAAGAAAACTCATAATTCCCTTCCCATTTGTCGCGACTTACACCTTTTATACTCCTTTTTACACCCTAATTTCAGTTTGAAAGTTTGAAAGTCTTTTCGATTTTTTTTTTTTACAAAGTTCAAGCATTTAGATTATAATGAAGTTGATTTTGTAAAAATTATCCTTCTCTCAGCCATGCTGAAAGTTTTGTGATTTTTCAAATTATATCAAATTTTTAAACAACTCTTATATTTGCTTACAGAACAAGGCAATGCGTTGACGATTGTCGCTATGGTTGGCAAGTTCGGAATCTCAGCCGCGTCTACCATTATCTACCTCTACACCGTTGAGCTTAACCCTACGACAATAAGGTAAAGTGCATTAGAATTATGAATTTTCATTGATGGTGCTCTAATATTTTCATGTTATTCAGAAGATATAACAGTTACTTCCGGGGGGGGGGGGCTTGGTCGGATGCACAAGTGTCTACGATTAAGTTTAGGAATCTGTGCCTACATAGTCCCTGATATAATTTGTTCATGAATACAAAATACCAAATCAAATTGATGGTGATGATGATTAGATAATTAGGAAGAGGACGGAAGTGGTGGTGATGGTCGTGGCGGTGGTGGTGGTGGGGATGATGATAGTGATGATGATGATGGTGATAATAATGATATAATGTAGGAGGAACTTGGATTTAGTACAGAATTTGAAGTATATCTTTAAGAGCATTTATAAAACTAATCACTTTCATGATTTTCACCGCACTTTCTCTTTTTTCCGCGCAGGGGTGTTGCCGTTGGCAACTGTTCGATGTTCTCAAACATAGCTGGAATATTAGCTCCTCTTGTTCTCATCCTCCACAAGTACTGGGACCCTCTTCCACTCGTCATATATGGGTCCCTCTCCATCATGGCTGCCCTGGTTGCCCTCGCTCTGCCCGAGACGCGGGGCATGAAGCTTCCAGAGACACTTGAAGAAGGAGAACGATTTGGCTTGTAAGATATTGTTTTCCTTGGTTTTTTTTAAAACCACAAACCATCAAAATATTTGTGCTATCTTTTACACTCTAATAAAGTTGAGTGAAAATTTACCCAATATTGGGTTACCAGGGAACATGCATGTTTGTTTGGGTAATATTTGTCCCATTATATACGTAAAATGCATGTTTTATGGATACATTAAAACGCAACATTGGGTAAGATTTACACAGTATTTGGTATCATTTTACCCAACATACATACATGTTCCCTTTTTACCTAATATTGAATTAACCTGTTTTAGAGTGTGAAGACATGAATTATACAACAACATTTCTACTCTCTTGTATTTTACGTGCTATTCATCTAACTTTCATTTTGAATTAGAATATTATCTTTTACTTAGAGTATTATGGCGTACACAACATGCACGATATTCTATGCAGCTCATGCAGTGCGTGATGATGTCGAACAAGCTACTCTTTAATTGAATCAGATGATCAAAATATCTTGATTGTCTAAGATAACAAAAATCATAACAATATCGATAATTGTAAACATTATCATAAACGTTTACATTATGTAGAGCTTCATTTCTTTACAAATCATATAAGAATTAATTTTCCCCAAACTTTTTTTTTCTCTCTCTCTCTCATTTGGAAGCGCTGTGTGTGAGAAGGATCACAAGGACATGACGTCACAGAATGTGTCACATGGCATGGAGGAGGATGAGATATCTATCATATCTAAAAATGGTAAGTTAAACGACACATCAATTGCTAGCCATCATGGGAACCCTACATTCACAATGGAGGACGAAAATGGGAACCAGGAAGGCAAGTCGGTTGAGATTCTTCGAGAGAACCCTTCCATTCCAGCAAACATGGCAAATGATGGTCATGATGATGGAGCTATCCATGAAAATCCAGCGTTTTCAAGACAGGACGGGAATGGAAACGTCACAAACTGCCCAGATGGAAGTGCTCAAGACAACGTGAAGGATGGACTAGGAGAGAGGAGAATTTAATACTTCATGTTTCAAAGTGGAGTGTATTAAAGGGAATTAGAAAATCCGACGATAATGAAACAGATTTTTAAACAATAAGAAGAGAAAATGAGAAAGAACCATACATGATAGACAGAAACAGCTAGGAGAAAGAATGATAGAAATAATTTAGTTTCGTGTGTCCCAAAAATATAGTTATTTTTCGGAACATAGTAATAGCCGAAGAAGCAAGGACAGAAATAGATTCAATTCTAAAGTCGTTAAACGACTGAAATATTTACATTATCTGCCACTGTATAACTTTTAAAGGATTATACAATTTTTTCTTAAGCAAAGCTTTACATCGTTCTAGATAAAGTAGTCAACTTAATCAGTGGCAATTCAATGAAAATCAGAGACGATCTGGCATGTAAATCTCAAATTCTGTGAAATAAAAATCTTATCTTTTTAGCTTGGGAATGTGCAAGTAGATAGTAGGTGCATAATAGAATACAGATAATTTATGCAAACTCTTCTGTTATGAAAATGATGATGGGAAAGACTTCTAGTGCTTTCTTTCTGTGGGATTCGTTTAGAATAATCAATAACAACTCAAAATCAGAGACTATCTGGCATGTAAATTTCAAATCCCATGAAAAAATCTTATCATGGTAGCTTGGGTATGTGCAAATAGATGGTAGTATATACAGAATACAGATTACTTATGCAAACTCTTCTTGATGATGGACAAGGTATGACTTCTAATGCTTTCTTTTTTGTGGGATTTTTGTATTTTTTGTATTTACCAAGCGGTTTATAAAGCTCTCCGGAATAAAAATGATTATAATGCAAGACAAAAGACAGTACTTCCATAAGAAACAAGCTTTCAATGTGATTGTAAAAGAAGAACAATGTTTGCTCTATATTATGTACAAAATCCCAATAAATAGCAGTGATAATAATAATAATAACACTTATAATAATAATAATAATAATAACATAATAATAAAAATAATAATAAATTCTACTTCACGTGCTATTAGCATTTTTTTTGTAATGTATCTCTACACAAGACAAAAAAAAAACCCCACTAAAATATGTTCCATAGCTTAAATGCTTTTAATAGAATTCTCCACAATGCACTTGTAAATTGTTGAATATCAATATGTATCGAAGAATCGACATCCTAATTGCACTTGCGCCAGATGTTCGTAATTATCGTTGCAAGAAAGTTTTTATATCCACCAAAAATATTAAAGCAGAAGACACACACACACACACACACACACACACACACACACACACACACACACACATATATATATATATATATATATATATATATGCAGTATGTATTTTTAAATTACAAATCAATCGTATAGTCAATGCTATTTAAGTGGTCACAAGGATAAAAGGCATTTTGATGACATTAATGTTGATGTAAGCATGATATAAATTATAAATTATAAACTACCCTTTATCTATATTTCATCATGTTCATGATGACAGCTTTAGAATTTTTGAAGGACACACACCTTTCTTTTATAGCACCTATAAGACCAACAAAACAAATACCAACTAGCAACATTAACAAAATGTTGATAGATGAAACATTGATAGGAATCCCATATCTTTCTTTCTGTATCTCCCCCCTCTCTCCATTTCTTCCCTTCCCCATACATATCAAAATTTCTTTCATAGCACCTAAGCCAACAAATGTCACATAATTTTTTTGATACAGATGACATAGGAATCCCACATCTCCTTCTCCCTTTCCCTCTTTCACTTTCTCTTTCCATCTCTCTCTCTCTCTCTCTTTCTCCCTGTCTATCCCCTCACAGCAACTGACCCATTCCATCACCCTCCCATACAGTTCATTCAATTATCTTTCCTGTTCCTTTTCTCCTTCCTGCCAATCCTACCGATTAAACATTGAATACAATTCAAATTTTATCTGATAATAAGTTTACTTTTCATCCTCCATGCTGAAAGCAGGGTTGTAATGAACGGTTTCAGCAGATGTATCGTTCTTTTCTCCATCATTATGCCCGCTCTCAGCGATATACCCCTTCGATTCGTAAGCCTCATGATCAGACACCTTTTCCTTGAAGCTTTCGTCATCTTCAGTCGGTCTGCATGGGAGAAAATAGTGGAAAACGAAATAGGGTGAGAGAGGTTAAACATTATTGTTATTCACTAGATGGTAGACACCATTCTATATGAAAAAAGAACATAATACTAAAAGTGAAATGTTAAAATCTTTCTTTTGAGTTTACATCGTAAACACACTTTAATAGTATTCTTTCTAGTGAACTAACGTTCAGTTTCTTGTCACTGATGAAACTCGTGTTCTATTCTGTGAAGCAATATAAAATCAACTCATGTTTTTTTTTTTTTTTTTAAAGCAACTGGTTTATCCCATCATCAAGGATCAAGTTCATTTCAAATTGATTTTCTAAACAAAGAGAATTACCATAAATCTCCAAAAAGACCAGTCGACTGAACATTTCGGAGAAATCTGAGATTCTATTACTTACAAGCCGAATCGTTCTCCTTCTTCCAATGTCTCGGGAAGTTTCTTGCCTCGTGTCTCGGGCAAGGCAAGGGCAGATAAAGAAGCGATGACCGACAGAGAGCCATAGATGACGAGAGGCAGAGGATCCCAGTATTTAGCGAGGATGAGGACAAGAGGAGCGGAAATGCTAGCTACCCTAGAGAACATGGAACAGTTGCCAATGGCAACGCCCCTTTAAGGGAAAGAAGAATCGATTTGCATTCAATTCTCAGTTAAAAAATTAGTTCGTCCAGGGATTCACATATCAGAAAGCCTGCAATCTCGATCTCACCAGCCGAAATTTATTCCTAAGCAGGTCTCTTGTAAAAAGTCCTCACACTAAATCGTCCTAGATGTTTTTCAAAATTCTATTAAATTTTCACTTGCAATTGTAAAGTATATTTTGTACATCATCAATATCGTTATAATCATTACCATCATTATCATCATCATCACCATCACCATCATCATCATCACCACCATCACCACCATCATCAACATGACCATCATCATCATCATCATCATCACCATCATCACTATCATCATCATCATCATCATCATCATCATCATCACCTTCATCAATAACAACATCACCTTCATTGCATGAATGAACGGAATGTTTATTAGCACTATCACATTGAAATTCATTAAGTGAATCGTTTAACTTTGACTGTCGATTACCTTATATTTGTAGGATAAAGCTCCACAGTGTAGAGATAAAGGACAGCGAAAGAGCCAGAGATTCCAAATTTACCTATCATCGCAACAGTAGTCAGGGCAACGCCAGGTGCTGCAAGGGATATAACATGTACATTTTATTGAGAAAAAGTATCGATTTTAAATGACTAATTCACTCAAATTAAATATAATGAGAACTATAAACACTTTTAAAAAGTATCATCAGGACCCCGTCTTATAATACGTTGCGAACTATCAAATCAATAGCAAGTAATCGCCATTTATTGGCCAAAGTTATACGCAGAATTGCGACTGATGTGAAATCGAGGTAGAGTTTGATTGGATCGATTCGTATCAACCGGGAGCTTAGGTAAATCAAGTAGGACAAATAAAAACGCTTCATGATTAAATCCCGTACTTCCCAGCTCCATGTTATATGGACAATACTGAACATGCTGAAGTGCGCAGTTGCGAAATTGAATGTTAAGTTATTAAAATGAAAGGAGGGAAAACAAAACTTAAATTCCACTCCTGCCAATATGCCAATATATAGATGTGCAGAAAATGATGGTAAATGACAGTTATCATACATTTTACGCAGGTCTTCCACCATGAAATGTTTATATACATGGTGACAGTACTAGCCTTTCCTTCGCTGCCCCATGGAATGTTTATAGGATGATACTTGCAAAGAAGGTAGACAAGACAAAGAATGTTTTTTTTTTTTTTTTATACGGGGCAGTACTTCGGAAAAAATAGAAAAATAACAAACATGTAAGAGCTTACGTATGAACGCCGTTGTCAGACAGGCTAGTCCTCCCAACATCAAACAGAAGAAGAGACTGAGCTTTCGACCAAAGAACTCGACGATGAAGATATCCATAAAGTAGGCTGGGATCTCGATGCCGCCCGTGATGGCAAAAGCAACGTAGTCGTTGACGCCGAGATTGGAGCTGTTTAGTGACAGACCGTGATACACCATGGCATTCACCATCCTGTAAAACGCAAATGAAATGAAGGAAGCAGGTGAAGGCATAAAGATCGTCATTGGCGTAAATCCAGGGGCGGATGGGGGGGGGGGATATATCCCCCCACTTTTTGGAGAGGGGGGGATGGCGTGTACAAATATACCCCCCACTTTTTAAGAAAGAAAATATATTTTAATTAATCCGTTAGTAAAATCTTTGAATATCTGTCATAAACAACCATCATATTTTAGAATTTCTATTTGAAAATGCGATTGAAAACCAAAAAAGTGGTTATTTTTGACTCGCTCGCTTCGCTCGCTCGCAAAATAAATATTAAAATGTGTGTAGGGGGGTCTGTGGGGGTCAGTGAGGGTGTGTGCTTATACTTAAGTGTGAGATCGACAGAAAAAAAATCGTCAAAAAAGTCAATCACTCCTCAGAGTGAATTTACGCCGGTGAAGATCGTTGAGAGTTAGCTGTAAAAATTCCCAAACTGAAAGGAACAGTTTGATTACGAAAATTGACTTGTGTTTTTGATGAATCTGCATCATCATCATCACCCTCGTCATCATCATCATCATCATCATCATTATCATCATCATCGTGAAAGTGAATTCGTGCGTCATATAAGGGCGAGAACAGGGGGCGAATTTGAAGTAGATCATCTGGGAATCTTGTAAATGCAACATCCAGTCAGCATGGTCAGCACCAACAAGAAATGTCCTTCGGAGGGGACTTAAAGCCGTCGGTCCCCTGGTTGCTTACTAACAAGCATGCACACGTTTTCTTAGCAATCAGGTGGAATAACCAACCAACCAACCAACCAACCAACCAACCAAATACGTACATAAGTGCTTAGTTACGAAATGTTACAATCAGGAAAAATTGTGGAGGTGAACGTGAACGTGAAGATATTTTTAGCTTTAAAAACCACGTATATGTTATGATATGTACAATCATCATGATTCATAAGTTTACCATATAAAGACGAGGTTCAGTGTTCGTAGCCTCATCCTTGGGGTGCGAATCAGATCAAGACCTGTAGGTCTGTGTTCCTTGCGGATCCGGTCCTGTGACATTGTATTACGTAAGAAACAATAGAAAAGAACAGAAAGTTTGCAGATTAGGGCATACAAGAGAAGGGAAAATGTTAAAGAATGAGCTAAACAACAAAAATCAACAACAATAAATTGACAAAATGACAAAAATTTAACGTTCCTCCTCGCAAAAGCAGAAGAACAAAAATGGATGAACCTTTCAATCGAATCTTCATTTACAACGTAAGACAATAATCATTTTGAAAGAGCGATCGTCCGAGCATTAACTTTGGTAAAATCCAACAATAAAAATTCATTATCTGTACTAATACATGTAACATGCTGATCGAAAACGATCTGCATTAAATAAAACCGAAGTCTTGACCACAACTGCACTTGAAGACAGCCATCATCTTCTACTCAGTTCATGCAAACTGGAATCCCTGTCGGACATACACATAACTGTCAAATGCCAGAATTCACCAAGGTTCCTGTAAATGTGTTAAATTTTGTCTTAGCAATAAGATCAAATATAGCCCCTCAGTTTTTTCCTTTCGGTTCATTTCAGTTCATTGAGAATTGTTTTTTGTGAATATTGTATTGTATTTAAAACCATTTATTTCTTTAATTTTTTAGTTCAGGTGATGGGATATTATTGACCAAAATACGAAACAACTAGGGGTGGCACTTGGGTATATTGGTGGGGGGGGGGGGGGGGGCAGATGACCCACATGTTAGTTATTTACGTTTTAAATGAACAAATATGGCTATTATATTTGTATGACCCTGCCCTCTCTTGCCCATACTCTCATTTCCTCTTCTTCTTAAAAAATCACAGGGGCGGCCGCCCCTGTCTCTTAGCCGCCCCTTCAAATTTGCTATATATATAGTTGAATTGTATTTTCAACTTTAAAGTAAATGAATACTATTAATGACATTTTTACCTGTTCTTCCATGTATTCTTTAGTAAACAAGGGGTTTGGAAGTTCGGCCTTGTTGACCTTAGCTATCTTTTCAATGACCTTCTCGGCCTCGTCGTATTTTCCGTATGAGATGAGCCATCTTGCAGACTCAGGCAGCCATCTGTAGGAGGGAGGTGATAATACTTGAGTAAATTATGATTTATAGATTAAAAGTATTCGTGATGCGCCCCTCCATGTAATAAGTTTTTTTTCAGTGTGTGCATGGGGACGTTAAGGACTAAAATCCCATTGATTACTGTTCTGCTCAACCTTTATCAACCAGCCCTCTTTAGACCACCAACCGATCAACCCCTAGCCAAAATACATAAAATGTCGTGGGGCTTGCTGGAAAACTCTCCCCCCCCCCAAAAAAAAAACAAAAAACAAAAAAACAAAAAAAAAAGAAGTTCCCTCTAAAACATTCAACTTTCACTTTCGTTAAAACTCTGCTCCCTAACTGTACATATTGTCAATGGGGGAGGAAATAAAAAATGAAATCTGGCCTATTTTCATCGACGATTATTGTTCATTCTACCATGAGTTTTTTCAAGAAATTTGGCACATAACTTCCTGAGGTCACTAACTAACAGGATCTCACGCCAAATCAACTATCCGATGCGGCGCTAAACTTTGTCCTCATTTGCATAATTTTCTCGTCTCATTTGTTCACTGAAGCGTAAGAGATCGGGATTTCGATGAAAATCAAATCAGACAAACTCCCCAAGGTATGGTGGCCATGAAGTACGCTCGACAACAGGTCATGTGCGACGTGAATTTCGCATCCCAGGTCCTGAACTTCGCATCCGAGGTCATGAAATTCATGACTCGTGGCGCAAAATTTGCATCCCAAGTCGTGAAAATCATGACCCGCGGTGCGAAATTCAAGAATGGGATGCAAAGTTCGCGCCACGGGTCCTGAATTTCGCACCGCGGGTCGTGAATTTCACGACTTGGGATGCAAATTTTGCGCCACGGGTCATGAATTTCGCATCGCGGGTCGTGAATTTCACGACTTGGGATGCAAAGTTCAGGACCCGGGATGCGAAATTCACGTCGCACATGACCTGTTGTCGAGCGTACTTCAGGGCCAGCATACCAAGGAGACTTATCATTAAGACCTACATTAAGCAACTGAATTTTGGTCGATAACTGAAAGAAGAGCTTTTCCAGTCCCACATGCTCAATGAAGCGTGAACTTTCATTTAAATGCCAAGAGATCATTGATACATGTACATCGATCATATAAACATACTTAAAATGTTATCAATGAGATTTTTAGTGCACAAAAATAAAGCAATAATTTCTTAACAATTTCAACATGGTGATACTTTGTTTTTATTATGTCTTCATTTAACCGTGAATTGATAGGTATCATTGAAAAGTTGCAAACACATTTCCAAAACATGAATTCCTCTGCCTTAGAACAAATTGACCGCGCAAAAGATGTCAAAACTGCAGTTTTTGCCATTTTCACCTCTTGCTCACTCAAGCATGAAATTTGGTGCACAACTCATTTGGTATGTTTGGCAACGAATAAAATTTATGTTACATGCCTTCAAACGCAGAAAACTTAAAGCTTGTTCCGATACCGCTGCATCAAAGTCATGGCACGAGGCTTGTGGACTTTAAAAAATGACAATTTAGCATTCAGGCCGTGTTCACTGAAGCGTGATTGAAGGGTTTGCCCTGAATTTTACAGGAAATGTAGCTGAGATGTGTAGCTACATGATTCTGTATTCAGATTTCATCAAAGGTTCCTGATCGAAAAAAATACAGAGATATGTTTCAGGGGAACTTATATTCTGTTTTGTGTTTAGATAAAATTGTAATAATGATAATACTCTACAATAACAGAAGTACCAGAATTACATGTTTAATTATTACCATCTGTATGATTCAATGTGGTGAAGTAAGACTGCGAGGACGTACGAATCAAGAGACGTTCAAGAAAGTTTGTGAACAGAAACCAGTTTTATTTTTTAAAGACCAATTTCTGGATTAATTTTTAATAAGGCCTGGGGTGAATTCATTTCAGAGGGAATTTGAGATTAGGCAAAGGTTTCATTTTTTTTAACGGTTCATACACTGGATTCATTTTTATGCTATACAGACACACAGTTGACTGCAGTGACACGCAGTACTCATAAATTACCACGATACAGGAATTTCTTACATGAAAAGTATGAATAAAAACAGAAGCGGCAGCGTCACGGTTAGGGTCAAGATGCGCCAATCCCGGATGTAGTAGGCTGGCAGAGCAAGGAACATGTAGCCAATGGCGTAACTGGTGGAGATAAGGATTACCACGGATCGTTTGGATGGCCCAATATACTCCGTACCTGATGGACAAATATGTACAGGATGTAAGTAAATGGCGAATGCGAATAGGAAAGAAATATTAGAGGATGGCATTATTTCTTTCCGCTTTAGATTGGTAACTAACACAAGTTAGATTTATTTAAAAGAAAAAAGGGGGAGTGACGGGTATAGAGCTATATGGTGGCCCTGAAGTACGCTCGACAACAGGTCATGTGCGACGTGAATTTCGCATCCCAGGTCATGAATTTCGCATCCTGGGTCCTGAAATTCCCAACCCGGGTCCTGAACTTCGCACCACGGATCCTGAACTTCGCATCCTGGGTCATGAATATCGCATCCCGCGTCCTGAACTTCGCACCACGGGTCATGAATTTCGCATCCCAGGTCATGAATTTTGCATCCCGGGTCCTGCACTTCGCGTCACGGGTCATGAATTTCGCATCACGGGTCGCGAATTTCGCGACTGGGACGCAAAGTTCGCGTCATGGGTCGCGAATTTCGCGACTGGGGCGCGATTTTTTTGGCCGCAAAATTCACGTCACACTTGTCGCAAAATTCACGTCGACCTCTTGTCGAGCGTACTTCAGGGCCACCATATAGAGCACTACTGATAAAGAATACAACTCGTCGTAAAGCGCTCCAACATTTTTATTCCTGGTCATAGTTAAAAGATGAAGCGTTCTAACGTATCGGGTTACCATTTACACTTTGGTGCAAAACTGCTGAAGTACGATTAAGGTGCCATATTATTCAATACCCTGAAACATAATAATAATTCAGTCATTCTGATCAAGTGGTACATAAAATCTGATGGAGTATTACATCCTGCATTGTTTTTGAAAGCGTAAAGTATGGACAATTATCTTACCGATCACATACAAGGTGATGTTGAAAGCAATGTTGCCGAAACCCATGAAGAAACGCATGGTGGCAAAGAACCACCAAGTCGGTGAGAAGACAATGGCTACTCCAGATACAACGCATACGAGGTTAGTTAAGAAGAGAGTCCACCAGCGCCCAATCCTGTAAGGACAAAACTCTTGGTATTTTTTAAATGATCTCTTTGATTTTTTTTTTAAAAGCCACAGTGCATCGAGATCTTTAAAAAAAAAAGACAGCATCCATTACTTTGTGGGTATTAACATCCAAAAAGAAAAAAAAATACTAGAGAGTATTAGGTTAGAAACATGACTTTATTTAATCACTGAAGAATCAAATGCGTCAGCAAAATGAGTATCAGTGAAATAATCAAATCAACAGTTACAGGTGGGGTGGGGCAATGTTTCGTGACATTTGTTGTTGTTGTTGTTGTTTTTTTTTTGGGGGGGGGAGAAAGTAAATACTACTACTGCCACTACTTCTGCTACTACTACTCCTACTACTGGATGTAGAAGGCTTCACGGTACACCAGGTATTTTTCTTGAAGATGAGTATGGTCCTGAAAAGGACCTACTCACTCTCGACGTTTCGGCAAGCATGTTCTTACCGTCCTCAGGAGAGTGGTAAGAACATGCTTACCGAAACGTCGAGAGTGAGTAGGTCCTTTTCAGGACCATACTCATCTTCAAGAAAGAATACTTGGTGTACCGTGAAGCCTTCTACATCCATTCGTACTACCACCATCGATACTCCTACTACTACTATTACTACTACTACTACTACTACTACTACTACTACTACTACTACTACTACTACTGCTACTACTACTACTACTGCTACTACTACTACTATTACTACTTCATCTTCTACTACTACTGCTGCTGCTGCTGCTACAACAACAACAACAACTACTACTACTACTACTACTACTACTACTACTACTACTACTACTACTACTACTACTACTACTACTACTATTACTACTACTACTACTACTACTACTACTACTGCTACTACTACTACTACTACTACTACTACTACTGCTACTACTACGACTATTACTACTACTACTGCTACCACTACAACGACTAGAACAATTATCAACATCATCGTCGTCATTATTATTCTCATCATCATAATATTCATTATTAACAATGTCATTATCATGGTTATTTGTTCAAGTGTAAATATCATTATGATCCAGTCAAGAGCACTTTCATGTGTAGAATTACTTACACATCTGACAGAATGCCGAAGAAGATAGACCCCGCCAAGAATCCCCCATAGTAGATGGATTGCGATACCTGGGTGAGGTCACCCTTGCCACACACAAGATCAAACTATGAAAGAATAAGAGAAAGGTAGAAAGATAGAGAGAGACAGATAGAGAGAGACAGAGAGAGAGGGAGAGCCAGAGACAGAGACATAGATGGAGAGAGAGGGGGGTAGAGGGAGAGAGAGGGAGGGGGAGAGAGGGAGGGGGAGGGAGAGAGAGAGAGAGGGAGGGAGAGAGAGAGAAAGGGGGTGGAGGAAGGTGGAGTGAGAGATAGTGATAACATATATAAATCAGAGATAAACAATAAATGCAGGGAGGAAAGGGAGAGACAGAGAAGACAGAGAGGATAACAACCCGGAGACACTCTTAAACCTTGGGTATTTTTTTAAAAGTCTAGAATTGATCTGAAAGGTATTATGCATGTTCTGGATGGCTGAAAATGTATCCGAGTCCAACAAACATTGCATTTTATACGCAATACTGGGTTTTATTTTAGCATGCAGACAAACGGAGAAAAGCTGATAAACAAAAACGATCAATAATGACAGATAATCTTATGCCAACCTCCTTTTGGTTCGATCTGAAAGCAGAGAAATCAAGGTTTCACGATAAAATAATTATCTCTATTTAACCATGATAATATCACATTTTGTAACACTTCTCTTGAAATGTTACGTATAAAATGACACTTGATACGAATGCGGTTATAGTTATCTCTAATCAAAGTATCTGTTTTGGTTAATGAGATTGTTGCCATCCTTGCCTTAGTCCAATTGTAATTTTTACGCAACTCATCCCATCTTGTAGGGTTGATATTATGAAAATCAAAATTTCTACTTTAAAAAAGTGTAAAAAAAAAAGAAAGAAAACCCGTTCACTCTTCTCTCGCATTTATGTATGTATTTATATATCTTTGATAGTGTCTCTATCTACCCATTTATTTATATCGCTTCTTTATTACATACATATTGAGCTATCTATTTTTAGTAAATACCTCATGTATTCTTCAACTTTTCTTCTTCTTCTTTTTTTTTTTTTTTTTTTTGGGGGGGGTACTACAGCATGCAAATGAATATACAGTATGTATTTATGATATGAAAATGTTTATAAATCTTGTTACTTATAATCTTTATTCATCTCTAGCTTATATTCTCTCCTTTCCTTTTCTTCTCTTTTTTTTTTTTTTTTTTTTTTTTGAGAATGGGAGTAAGCGCGAATGACGTACATACTTCATATATCTACGATCTTACATCAGTCACGGTTGTGGTTTCGTACTGGCTGTCATCATAGGTCCATCCACTGTCACATGACATCGTTCCGCTGCTGTAATTGGACGGGTCTATCCCTGGCCAGAATCCCACTCCTGACACGTTATATTTCTCACATTGCGCATACTCCAGCTCGCCGTCTGACGTATAGTTGGACGGAATACTCCCTTCCTTTTGGGCCAGTTCACAAGCTTCCGCTGACAAGCCGTATTGTTCACAGCCCGAGTCCCATTCCGGGGTCTTTAAGAGAACAGGAAAGTTACCGTACGGTTAAAATAATTATGCTGTATAAAAAGATACAAAACATATTCCAGGTTTAAGTTTGGAGAAACTGTTGATTTATGCAGTGTTAAGTATCAGCCCCTCCCCCCTCCCTCCAAGAAAAATAAATCGTTTTTAATAGGAAAGAACAACCAAAGTAAAATCGTGTCACCGGTGTTTTTTTTTTTAATTAGGTGGGGGTGGGGGCGGGGGCATTGTATACAATATCACTGGATTCCCTTTTTTGTATTTAATGGGCATGGAGGTGTGGGGATTGTAAGACTGGATTCTTTTCATGTAATCCTTTTGTTACAGATTTAAGTTATTTTGTATTTGTACAGAATAACGAGCTTAACACTTTTTGCTCCATGCATAATTCAAATAAAAATTAACCCGTATTGAAATATGTCAAACGTTGCAATTAATACCTAAATTAGTAACCCTTTTTAAAAGAATATAAAAAAAAACAACTGAACTTCAGCTTGGTTTACCCCATGCCCTTCTCCTGTCTATAAAACAGGCTTCTGAGACATGCGATGCAACCATCTATTGCCATAGGGTTCAATGCCACTATGTACATATATATCTTGTCTTAATTCATGCTACTCTCAAACAGTACAGTATACTGTCTTAATATTTTGCCGAATCGTCATTTAGTTTGATAACCCGTATAATTTCAGTGATTATTGTTTCTAATGGCCATTTGGTCAAACAAAGGCTACAAAGCCTCGTTTAACCTTTGCTCCAGTTATTTTGATCACTGACCGTTTTGTGCATTTTGAATTTTTGCCCATTGTCAAGTGGTCAACATCGGGTAATGTACAACTCATATGAATTCAGATATTATATACTTTGCCTGAATCATAAAGCTTGTCTGAATTCAGTCAGCTCATTCCATTTCGCCAGCATCCAATTCGTGTAAAATTCATTAAAAGGATGAAATTAACTTTTTCTATTAACATTAAGATAACTATGGTATTTTCTGTTAGATTGCAAAGCTATTTCACCAATTATAATTATGGCCTGATAATATGTTGTAATTATTTCGATTTCGTTTTTCAAAAGTCATTGATTGCATTTGTAAAATCTCTTATTTTTAATGGTTCTGAACTTATATCATTGTTATTTGTAAAATGAATTATGAAATAAGATTTAAGAATTCATTATTTAAAAGATGAAAATAAAAATGTATATTCTTATACGAGATTCGATGTGAAAATAAAGAAACAAAGACAAAATGGAAGAAGTGCTCCTTTATCAAAATAAAAACATAAGCACACGAATCCGATTTCTCTCATCACTGTCCAAGAAAGAGTGACTAAGGGTATGCTTACGCTTTCATTATTTTTAGTCATTTTTTTTTCAATCAGTGTTTTGGTATACCGGTATATGCGTTGGAAAACGCAGTTGTGTCCGTAGAAACACAGCTACGAAAACTTGAAAAAAGAGGTATGGTTCACGACAATGTTAAGTTTTTTCCCTGTAATCGTAGTAATGGGCAAGGTAGCAGCATTTCATGACCATGACTGTGTTTCTAAATGAGGTTTCTGACTTCGCAATGAGCCATAAACGCACTTACCGCACACCAATGATCGACGGGTGCATTGATGAAGACCGATATCATAGACGCCCATGAAACCATTAATTTAAAAATCAACGAGATAATGTAGACTCTGCGTTGGTAGGGTCCGAATTCCCCAACAGTCTTCAAAATGTCGTCGAACTTCATTTTTCTTAAAACATCCAAATGATCCAAGCAAGTGAAATAGTGAACCCAGTTCGAAAACACAGATAGTTGATAAGCTGTACCTTCATGATAATCTATGTTGGTCGTAAAGACGGTCGGGCTTTGAACGTAAATGAATATTATCGCTAGTCTAAGACTTCTAATTTTATCTGATTTTTGTATTATTTGCTGCTCAGTTTTATCATGTTGACTCAAAGTGTTGAATTAAGGATCGCCATTAGAGTTTGACCTCAAGATATTAAAAGCTCTTAATGATATAACGATGTATCTTCAGTCTCATTCAGTGGCGATTTTTTGAAGAAAAAAAAAAAGATGAACATTATAGGTCTGCTTTGTAAATAGAAGGGAAGTAGCAGTGTAGCACAACCGCCCTAAACTGCTTTGATTACCCCATTGCTGAATTCCTCCCCCCTAAAAGTTTCAAGACGAAGGCATGTGACAAGGCCTAAGACAGTGGCTTGTGAGAGATTTTAACATAATCAATTAGAACCTACAAAATATGACAAACGTTTTCAGTTTTGTTGTTTAATTTCTTAATTCGATCAGTTTTTTTTTTTTTAGGTTTTAAATTTATCTAATGTGTACTCCCCCTTTTGACGGTACTCCAGATCCGCCCCTGTACTCAATGACATTAGAACAAATATTAAAGATAATGGATTGTCAATCACAGATTTGAGTTTGCGTGTCTACACCAATATTTTTCAACCTTCTTGTATCACTGTAATCACTGCATGAAATCCGCTAATAAACAGTGCGTTGCTTTTGGTCCAAACAATTTAACTTTGGAACAAATCTTGTAGATTCCCTGTCTTTTGTAATCGTATCACAAATAGAAAACCGGAAGACAGTATCAGCTGTGTCTGGAGAGAGACAACAAGGTGAAGGAGAAAAGACAATGATCGTTATTTGTAAAAAGTGCATTAACTTTAGTCCTGGTTTAACCCATTCGTGACAGAGGTCCACATTTTGTGGTTTGGCCTAATATCTTTTGATGCAAAGCCTTAAAAATCATACCAAATACATGATCAGAAAGAGCAAAAAATTCTACATAAACTGTGCTCATTTTGGTTGCGTCGATATTCGTTGTTTGATGATGAAAATTTTTTTAAAGGAAAATAAGCATTAAAATCCTTAAATTGGCAATGTGATAGAATGTTTCAAATCACGTTTTCCCCTTCAAATTGACTTCTCATCATAATTTCTGTCAATTTATATTCATTTCAGATACATGACGTTTTATAAGGAAAACGTAGCAATAAAATAAAAATGTTGGTGTTTGGTGTTGCCAGTTTGAAGAATAAGAGCTGATCAAATTAGGCTTTAAATAATTCCTGTCACGAATGGGTTAAACCCTCACTGAGTGGATGATTACATCAACCAATTTTGCGAACGGCCAAGTGTGAACCCATTCATTAGTTCACATTGTATAAATCCCCGTAATTCTCCAACTGTAGAAGAATTACGGAGATTCTCTAACTACATGACTTCCTCTCGCACACAATATCTCATCCTTCTCTCATTCCTTCTTCATGTATTCTTCTTTAATTTTTCTGCGTATCCTCATCTTTCTTATGTTCATTTTCGTGTTCAAGATTACCAGCTGAAATCGCAATGAAAATAAATCTATGAAATAAACAAAACTGCCCATTCATAATGTCTATTATGCTCTGAGGTTGCTGTTGATTATCCAAATCATCATACTCTTAAAGATAACAGTGTCATGGCGTTAAACTTTACACCTTGTTATACATTGGTCATGCCCAATCTTTATTTTTGCTTAAATAAAGGAAACAGTATCTCTAGCCTCGTATATGACAAAAATAGATGAAAGAAAAATGTTCAAAGTTCCCGACAGCGGCTTTCTCTTTAAAAATTTCCTTACATAAACATACAGAGAAAGATTTTAAGCCTCCACGTCAGTGCAAATTTTATCTGGCTTTTCGTATGAAATATAGGATTTTAGTATATACAAAACATTAAACTGCAAGAGACTTCAACAAAATGGATATGTTTTAGACAGTATGCCCTCTCAATAATCTTAGTGAATTTCCATTTTACATTTTAATTGCAGATTATTCGCTTGACATGTTTAATTCTTGTCTTTTCGTTGCAGAAGTCAACTGTTTATTTGTGCGTTGTTGCGCCAAGGGAACGAAGATTTGACTTTTGTTGAACTTCAAGCTGGGAAAAATCAATCAGATCACGCTTGTCATGACAGTCATGTTGATATGCTTGAAACAGTTCAGATGAGGTATCGTTTTGGCTTCCTTTCCCTTCCATAGCATTAGTCCCGACCTTGTTTAGCGTCAATTAAATTGCACTTTCCTTGAAATCGGTGTCATCTTCGGTTTTTCTGTAATGAAAACCATAGCAATGCAAAGGTAAGAATATCACCATCTTCTAATATTTATGTTTTCTTCTACTCTAAACTTTTCGTTTGTTGTATTTTATTTTACTTAATGCAAGAAAATTCTAAGGTGTCGTTGTTGTAAGCCTTTGAGCGAAATACAAATCAATACGAGATGAATAATTGATGTAATACTATGAACTAAAATTCAGTCGGAATGACGGACGTTTGTTTGTTTGTTTCTTTATTTTTCACCGCGCATAATAAACAATCATTTTGACAAGAACAGCGTATTACATCAAAATAGAACACATAGTAGGAACAAAGCATAAACATAAATGTTTAAAGCGCAGACTCCCCAGAATAACATAGTAGGTAATAAATTCGTTTCGTAAAACATGGCTTGAAATAAAACATTCATGATTTCGTTTAATCGACAGAAATAAAACCAAATAAAAATAAGGGAAAAATGTTAATCGTGCCCCTATATCGTACTATACCTCCTTACCCTGTCATAAAAAGACAGAAACACTTAGGTGTACCTCAAAAGCTATTACGATTAATATTTGGAGAGGAGTAATTCTTTCATATTCCTTTTACATGATGTAATAGTGCTACAATTTCGTATATGAGATGGTAATGCATTCCAAATGTCAGGTCCTACATATCTAATTGATTTATGCGCTAAAGCAGTTCTTGGCGTGAAAAAATGGAAATCAGAAGAATGTCTAGTTGGATAGTTATGAATGTCTCTATTCAAAGTGAATGATAAAGGCAATTCGTTTTTGTTTAAGCGGTACATGAACGCTGCAATTTGCATGAAATGAAACCTGATAATGTATCTTTTGATAAATTATCAAAAAGGAACAAAAGTTTCTCCAGTTTCCTTCTAAACCCCAATGCAGCCATGAAAATAACTTTCAGTCACACCGCCTTACCGGTACCGAATCTTTATATCGATTCCAAACAAACCAATTCCTGGCCATTAGGGGTAATGTATGTTTTTTGGTCGGCCCATTGTTCGTCCAGTGTCGGCCCCATTGGTATGGCTAAGACTAAAGGCCCCCTCACACCTGACCGAATGTAGGCGGACTAAGGGTGACGAATGGGAAAAATGCACGAAATGCACGCGAATTCAACGAATTCAAATAAAATTTCCGTCAAATCATGCAATCAGTAACTATTGTCAAATTTTATCAACGAACGGTAAGCGAAGGATAAATATGACATGCGAAGGATATAGATTTTTCGGTTCACCTCTTTGAGTAAATTGCAGCCGAAGGCGAGCGAAGGGTTGATATAACCCAATAAGACGAACGAACAGTGAGCAATGGTTTGATACGGCGTGCGATTAGAAACGAAGACGAGGGAATAGATCGGGCGTTTGTCACCGTGTTGCTTCGTTAAGGGTTCTTTCGAGATCGGTCCACTTTGGCCAAAGCCCGATGAGGGACTATGCGCGACAACACACGAACGATAAACGAACGATTACCGCAGACTAAATAAGAGATGCGAATTCAAACAGATGACCAACGATTTTTCAATTCGTCGGGAAATTTTAAACATGTTCAAAATTTCCGCGCGAATTTGAATAATCGCAGCTGTTAGTTCAGAAGGTGTACGAACCCAAACACGAAGGGTAAATATGATTTACTATCAGTTACCACTGAAAACGATTTTTAAAAAAATGCCTTTCGCCAGCCATCGCAAGGCATATTTCAGGCAATTCGGTTAGGTGTGAGGGGGCCTTAAAGCCCACCGCACACTATACGATCAGTCTGCAGGGCCGTCGCCAGGGGGGGTGCGGAGGGTGCGAACGCACCCCCCTTCAGAACCAAAAAAAATAAAAAAAATAAAAAAAAAAAAATAAAAAAAAAAAAATTAAAAAAAAAAAAAAATTAAAACAAAACAAAACAAAACAAAACAAAACAAAACAAAACCGGAGGGGGGGGGGGGGGAACAATAGGCATGTTGACCAGTATGTACTTTCTATATCCATTCTGGCCGGCGGGCTATATAACTGCATGAAATTGAGTTAATACGTTGTTTTTTGTGTTTTTGTGTTTTTTTTTCATAAAAAGCACCCCCCCTAGAAAAAAGCTGGTGACGGCCCTGGTCTGCCATCCGATTTTGGAAAAGTTTGTCATAGCATTTGATATGAACATTCTAACATTTAAAATCTTAATGGTTAAAGTTCCGTATAGTCGTATGAATAATAAAATCGAAATTCCGGGCTATAGCGAGCCTCCCTGTAAGAATGAAAGCGAATTTAATTCCTAGTGACGTCATACGGTCATAGCAATCTTGCGATCGGCTGTGATTTGAAACCGATTTGGCCTTTACTGGGACCACAAGACTTGCATTTAACCGAAATTTCGATTGTAGTTTTCCTATCATTATTCTGAACTTCAAATACGATAATTTTACTTCTTTAAACTTCCGTATTACATGCAAAAGGCTATTTGTTCGAAAATCAGGTTACAGTCGGATGGGATAGTGTTGGTACTATGTCATTCAAAATTTTGAATAATATAAACACAACAAAAAAAGTAACTACACCCCTAAGGAAAATGCTGTAACTTTTTAACAAAGAGGTTTTGAGGAAAATGATTTGGCAGAAATGTTCCTACACTTATTGACTAGCTTCTGTGTAAAATTGAGATTGATACGTCGAGTCATGGATGAGTGAACATACATTAAAGGCAAAAATGTCACTTTTCAAAAGTCACAAGAGTCATTTATGAGGGTCTGTGAAACAAGATTTTGGCAAATTCTGTTTCTGGTGTCTGTTTAAGTGCTATTGTTGTTTTATTATTCAATGTTTGATCGACTCACACCTATCCTGACACCTTTCACGCTCTTTCACGGTTGGGTGAGGACAGTTTTAGGGGGGGGGGGGGGGGAAATGGCAATGTTCAATCCTCCTTAAAATTCAAAATCCATTAAATTTATTGCAAGAATTGACATGAAATATTGTTACTAACAAGTATCATCACGTGTTGTAGGAAGCAATTTACTTATCATGTTTTGGCATATAAGTCCACCGAAGAGGATATTGCAAACAAGAAAAATAAAACTGAGAAGCAGTGGAGGTGTCATGGTGTAGTGGTTCTGTCACTTGACTCTTAATCAAAGGGTTGAGGGTTCGAATCCCGGCCTGGCACTAACGTCTTTTGGCAAGACATTAATCCACATTTGCCACTCTCCACCCAGGTGTATAAGTGGGTACCCGGTAGGAAGAAATTCCTGTTAGCGCCTTGCATGGCGGCTCCTTCAGCCGGGGTAATAATATTAACTTTGTAGAGCGCAGTAGAGTATATGCATATAGTAGCTGCGCTATATAAATGGACCATATTATTATTATTATTATTATAAAGTGGCCAAATATTAATAGTTTTTCTGTATTTCGTAATCGTAATCTTTCTATATGTTGAGATATTTTGTTGTTGTTAGTTTAATTTTGATACGGGATTTAATTCCATGCTTTGATATTTTGATGTTCTGTTAAGTTCTGTTTGTATAGATGTCAGACAATAGTTGTTTATTGACATGTAACATGTATCTACATGTATCGCATACTATGTATAATTTTATGTGTTTTTTCTGACCAATAAAATGCATCAAGATAAAAAAAAATTGTGTGCAGTGGGCTTAAGCGTAAGGTGCATTGCATAATATCTGGGGGACTTACAAGCGTTCACCTTCCTCCACATGTTCCAGCGTCTCTGGAAGTTGTTTCCCTCGCGTCTCTGGCAGTACGAGGGCAACCAGGGCAGCCATGACAGATAGAGAACCGAAGATGACCAGAGGTAGAGGATCCCAGTATTGACTGAGGAGGAGCACAAGGGGAGCTGCTATGCTTGCTAACCTAGAGAACATTGAACAGGTACCTATTGCAACGCCCCTTCATGAGGGGAAAAAAAAGAGTGAAAAGGTAGGGGTGTTAGGTGCGAAATGCTGTATTTCGATTACAAATTAAGTTTTGAATGGTTAAATGAAAGGTAAAAAATAAAGATAATTGGATCTTTCTAATCGACAAAAAGGCACATTCGGCTTCCATTCAAGTGCCAACATCAGCTAGCCACACTATTGGGTGTGATGAGAAAAACAGAAAGAAGAAAAGAAAGAAAGAAGAAAATTATTTCTGGGGAGGTATAACTTGGAAAGGAATGGGAAGGGTGTCCATGTCCAGAATATTATATTTTCAGCCAAATGAAATATTTCTCATTGATTATTTTGTTCTCTTTCGGAATGGATCGGCCCTTCCGGTTTGCAACCCGCCCTGTCTTCAGGTGCACTGTCACAGTTGACCGAGGGTTGTGGCTGCTGTACTTATTTCACTTTTTTCTGAAAAAACCCAAACAAGGGCCCATGTTTCACTTTTTTTCTGAAAAAACCCAAACAAGGGCCCATGTTCATGAAATTTATCTCACGGTAGTTATAGGTCTTTCACCATGTTCACAGGAAAATATCGAAATCCACTGAAATTGGCAAAGGATTTCGGCAGAAAGTAACTTTTAAAACACTCTTTTAGTATCACTTACCTTATATTTGTCGGAAAAATCTCCATAGTGTATAAATAATTTATGGTGAATGAGCCCGATATCCCAAATTTTCCTATCATGGCAACAGTTGTCAGGGCTATACCAGGTGCTACGGTTAGAAAAATACAAAGAAGAGAGGCATTCAGAAATGTAGCTGAAGTCCATTAAGATAGTGGTGATGAATATTAAAAATGCTGACAACAATGACAACGCTAGACTAGGTAGTTCACCAAACGGTTTAATCCTCAGAGAGAATTGATATCAGAAGGGGATTGACAAGTAAAAAGATAGGGAGAAAGAGAGAGGGAGAGAAAGAGAGAGAGAGAGAGAGAGAGAGAGAGAGAGAGAGAGAGAGAGACAAAGAGAAGTAGCAGTTATATTTCTCGTTCGTCCTGAGGAGTATACTTATCATCCTTAAAGAAAAGCGATGTTTGCATCAGTAATAATGATTTTGCAAGTACCAGAAAGAGGATTGTAAGAAAGAAAAAATAAAAAGAGAAAAACAAAAACCGAAGAACAACAATACAACACAACAACAACAACAACAACAATAACAACAACAACAACAACCATGATAACCATCTTACGTATAAAAGCTGTTGACACACAAGCTATACCGCCTAACAGAAAACAGAAGCAAAGACTGAGTTTTCGACCCATGTACTCTACGATGAAAACGTCCATGATATGAGCAGGGATCTCTACAGCGGCTGACACGGCAAACGCGAGGTAGTCGTTGACACCGAGATTGGAGCTATTTAGTGACAGGCCTTGATACGCTAACGAGTTCACCATCCTGCAATGAATGAACAGATAGATAGATAGACATATAAACAGATAGATGTAATTAACCAATCGACAAAAGATTTAAATACATACATAAATAGATAAAACTGCACAATGTGAAAAGAGAGAGATGAGTTTAGGTCAGCGGGTCAGAGTGTACAAAGCTCTTGATTATGTGTAGGTTTGTGCCAATGTTTAAGCCCAAAAGCAGTTGTGATGAAGTTTACAAGCAGGGGCGTAACAGATACCTGTTATCGGGGGGGGGGGGGGGGCAGAGCCCAAAATTTCCCGGTAACTAGTCTATGTCTAGAATCTGTGGCGTAGCTAGGACTGCATTTTAGGAGGACGGTAGTGCTCCACCGGCGTAAATCCAATTCGAGGAGTGGGGGATAAAAACTTTTTTTAACGATTTTTTTTCCCTCTCACACACATTTTGATATCTATTTTGCGAGCGAGCGAAGCGATCGAGCAGAAAATATACACTTTTCCGGTTTTGAATCGTATTTTCGAATAAAAATTCTAAAATATGACGAAAGAGTGAAGCGAGCAAGCCAAAAATAACCACTTTTCTCGATTTTAATCGCATTTTTCGGATGGAAATCCTAAGATTTTGACAAGCGAGCGAAGCGAGCGAGCCCAAAATAATCACTTTTTTGTTTTCAGTAGCATTTTCAAATAGATATTCTAAAATATAATGGTTGTTTATGATAGATATTCAGAATTTTTACTAACTGATTAATTAAAATATATTTTCTTCCTTCAAAATGTGTCCGCAGGGGGGGGGGGGGGGAATTTGTACACACCATCCCTCTCTCCCCCAAGTGGGGTGATAGATCCCCCAACCCCGGAATTTACGCCAATGTAGTGCTCCCTAGAGGGGAGGGTGCAGGGAGTGGGGAGTTTCCCCCTCCCGCGCGAAGCGCGGAAGCTCGACGTTTCTTTGAAATATCTTCTGCGGCGTAACTAGGATTTTATTTTAGGAGGGCGGTAGTGCTCCCTAGGGGGGAGGGTGAAGGGAGGGGGGCGTTTCCCCCTCCCGCGAAAAGCGCGGAAGCTCCGACGTTTTTTCGCTGTCAGTTCCTGCTCTTCTTACGCTCTCTGCCTGTTATCGGGGGGGGGGGGCCATACGCATAGCCAAAAATTTCCCGGTAATTAAGTCTAGAATCAGTGGTGTAATTCTCTGCCTGTTAGGGGGGGGGGCAGAGCCGAAAATTTCCCGGTAACTAAGTCTAGAAATAGAATATGCGGAGGTGAGCCCGCACCGCGAGTTGCTTGTTGCGAAGCCCTTAGTGGGTGGGGCCCAGGGTTCTGGCTTAGGGCCCCTGATGGGGGTATACAGGGAAAGCCACTGCGGGGGAGCCCCCGGAAACTCCGGGGTTTGGGTACTAAATTTTCCCTCGTGTCTTTTGTTTCCCTTTGCTCTCTTCTCCCCCCCCCCCTTCCCTCTTTTCCCTCTCTCTCTTCTTCTTTCTCCCCTTCCTCCTTTTTTTCTTTCCCTTTCTCCTTCCTTTCCCTTTCTCCTTCTCTTTCCCTTTCTCCTTCTTTCTTTTCCTTCTTCTTCTTCCTTTCTCTTTCTTCTTCTTCCTTTCCCTTTCTCCCTTCCTTTTTTCTTCCTTTCCCTCCCTTTCATTTTTTTCCCGGTGGTTTAGTGGATTTTCCCGCTGAAATCCTTCAGGGGGCACTCTGCCCCCCCCCCCTGCCCCCGGCTGTTACGCCATTGTTTACAAGCATTTATTTTAAAGGAATTATTGGCCTTCCACATGTAAGTTTATATAAGCATGGGCCATGATACTAGCATTTCAGTGGAGATTCTATCTACTGCATGCCTTACTACATCGTGATTACACAAGACTGTTCATGTGGTGTTGTTATGAGTTGAAAATGGAAAAAATAAATGAACATAAAAAAAAAATGAATGAATAAAAGCATTTGCGAAGCCGTTTTTATTTTTAGGGTAAATAGGTGGTCTGTAGATGGTTTTGATTGCTTGCTGAATGTTGTTGTTTTGTTTGTGTGTGTTTTATTTTTCATTTTGGTTGTATAGGCATGACTGACAATCGCTGATTCAATTTCCTATTCGCAGTCCAGGGCCCCGTTTCATAAAACTTATCAGTAACAACTGCCACATTTCTATGACAAATTTGCTCTCAGCCAATCAGAAGTAAGGAGTAGCTTATAACAGTTATTGCAACTTGTTATTGATAACCAGTTTTACGAAAAGGGGCTCAGATTATTTATGTTCCGAAATGTACTAGAAAGAGTTTAAATGCAAATAATCAAAAGTAGTTTTAAAAAAATCAAATCAAACACTGAATTGCGCTCTCACGGCAGCAAACACGTCAACTGGCGACGCTCCACAAAATTTGGATTATGCATTATACCTGATTTGTATGAACATTCAACGCAATTTGGTCTTCGGGCTGCCATGGATTTGTTTTTTTGTTTGTTTTTAAATAAATACTTTTAATTTTCAATCAAAAAAAAAAAACAAGCGAATAAAGATGCGTAGCCTGATTAAAGCATGATTGGAAAGAGAATTACCAAATGAAGACAAAAGTGATTGTTCTCCTTCTCATCCTCGGGTAGCGAATCAAATCCCAACCGTTTGGTTTGTGCCCTGTACGGATTCGGTCCTAGGACGACGAGAGAAAGGTAAAACAAGATGTTTTGATTGCACAACGGTCAAATACGATAAGAGAAGGGAAGAAAAATTACGCTGCCACAGAAGCATTTCGTACGATATTTTACGACAGAACTTATCCTGGAGGGAACGGAATGGGCATTGCGTCGTATAATATATAAATGTAAAAAAAAAAAAGAGAGAGAAAAAGATAAGGGTGCCGTTGCATAAAACTTGATATTATAGTAACTTTGCCGTCAAGTGGTAACTTTCATGGAATACTGGATTTTGATTGGTTGTTCAGCAACGTTACCATGGTCATGATGGTAGTTACCATTGATGGCAAAGTTACTTTAATAGCAAGTTCTTATGCAACGGCACTAAGAAATTTCTTTCTCTATGTGTCTGTATTTCCTTCTATTGTGTTGGTTAGCAAGATTTTTTGAAAAGAAATGATAAAATGCAAACAATTAAAAGCTAATCATTTATACACAACAACTACATAACCATCCAGAAGAATCTCAGTGCGTCCACAGAGTACAGTGATTACTACTACATTTGCACCGAGGCGTTGAACATGTTGAAAGTATTCACGGAATAGGTTCCCACCAGCATGACCAGTTACCCTTTTACTGCACCTGGGTGGATAGTGGCAAATGTAGATTTAATGTCTTGCCGAAGGTGCAATGAGGGGACTTGAACCACGAACTATGTGATCCATAGTTCAGTGACGTATCCTCTTTAGACATATGGCTAAATACCATGAGTTAACTGATATTTACTGTCTACGATTGCAAAATGATGAAGCACTTCTACCTGTTCCTCAATGAAATCTTTCGTGAAGAGAGGCACGGGTAACTCGGCCTTGTTAACTTCGGCCACTTTCTTAAGAACCTTCTCGGCCTTGTCGTATCTTCCCATGGATATCAGCCATCTCGCCGATTCGGGAACCCATCTTTGGATAAATCAGCGTAGAAGATGAAAATATAAAGGAAAATGAAATACATGTATAAACATTACTTTATAACATGTGTCGAAAATCTTCTAAATAATTAATAAGAATGCGCTTATTTCTGCAGGAGGCAGGTAATTTAATAACATTAGTGTAACAAAAGTTTGGATTGTAATTTAGAATTTTGGGCTTTTTATAACGAAGAAGATTTCTTGGCTCACACAACACGTGGAAGGCAAACGAAATGCCATTATTTTCTCGTCAATATGCATTGTACTTTGCAAACGCTCCTTTGCAATTTCGAGTCCGATACATTCCCACTCAACCAGTGTCAACTGAGTTAAATATATATATATTTTTTAAAGTATAGAAAACAGGAATTTCTTACATGAAAAAGATGAAAATCAACAGGAGGGGCGAGGCCATGATAAGTTGCAAAGTGCGCCAGGATCGGACGTAATAAGCCACTAGAGCGAGGAGCATGTATCCAAAGGCATAACCGATCGAGATTAGGATCATCAAGTACCGTTTTGATGGTCCAATATACTCCGTACCTTATAGTCCAAATTGAAGATGGGGGGGGGGGATAATGGAAATCAGAAAATGAATATTTAGATTTGACATACTTAGATAAACGCAGAAACAGGAAGATGGTAATACATTTTTTTGCGGTAGTAAATGATATCAAAGAAAACCTTTCATTCACTCGCAAAATGCATGACCATTTCCTTCCTTTTTAGAGGACCGTTTTACCTAAAGATTTTGAATTGTGGTCACCTTCATAAGAGATGGTGATTAAGTATTAAGTATATTAAACAAAACTATTTAAAAAACAAATAGATATGCGAACTGGTAAAAGATCAGATAGTCTTTGAAGCTGTGGTATAGTGCACTGGAGGAGGGAGGCAGAGATAGGGGGCAGAGACATAAACAAAATAGAGATAATAAAAAAGGAGGAATAGAAACTAATATTAATGTTAAAGAGAGAATGAGAATGGGAGGAGGTAACACAGGAGAGGAACCCATTTACAAACACATTATAGACCCCAAATGCTTCAAAATTACATTTGGCAAAGATATTTTAAACAAATCTCATTCACTCTCCTTTGCTGTTGAAATTAATCAAGAAATTCATAAATCAATAAAGCTTTTACCTATAACATGCAATATGATATTGAAGGCCATGTTGCCGAACCCCATGAAGAACCGCATGGTGGCAAAGAACCACCAGTTGGGTGAGAAGACAATAACAATTCCAGATACAAGGCAGACAAGATTAGTTAAGAATAAAGTCCACCAGCGTCCAATCCTGGAGTGATAAATATCATGAAATTTTCTTACGCATGTATGGAGAGTACATAGTGAAAGAGATTCGCATTCCCATCCGTAGCATGTCCAGTCAGGGGCGAACTGGGAATAAATTTTGGTTCGGGGCTTTGATGTGACGACCGGCCTGCTCACCCTTTATCAATCGACCCTCAGACCGCAAACTGACCGCTCTTAATTCAGCCAAAATATAGGTCAGGCCCTTGGGGAAACCCGCCCCCAATTTTCCCATGGCCAGGGTTAAGCGTTGCCGTCTCCCAATCACTGTGTCCAGGGAAGTGTATAAACAAGTCGACTGCCGCACCTTAAAGGGCTACATGACTAATTCCTGGTGTCATGCAGTTACGCCATATTTTAGGAGCAAGCTGTTATGCTCTACTGTAAAATTCGCGTTATATGATTAAATTTCATCTATAAAACAAAATCAATGCCCTGTATTAGAGCTTTTCTTTTCGTACTCACAATTACCTTGTTCCTTTTTTACGGTCCTCGCTAAATAAAGCAGATTATGGAATTTATTCATCAAAATTTTACATATCAGCAACTTTTCAAGAAATATGGGGGGGGGGGGTGTGGAGGGGGAAACCTTCCTCTGATAAACAGCCTTTTGAAAAGTTTCCGGTTACACACTGTACCTTTTAGGGTACAATCTTGCACCCTACATGAAAAAGGTGCAAATTTAAGATGTACCCTTTTGTACGTGTTTGCACTCGGAAATACCCATCTACACCCTTAAAGGTGCAATTTTTGCATTCAAAAGGGTGCAAATGTGCATCTTCCTTAAAGGGTACAACTCTGCACCCTTAAGGGTGCAAAATGTAGCTCACTGCACCCTTTAATGGTGCACAATGCTTCTTTGAGTGTAAAGTTGTACCCATAAAGGAGCTCCCAGTGTTGCATTTGAGGGGTGCAAAATTGAACCTTTTATTCTTAGTGTGTATAGGCATAATATTTCTTTTTAAAAAAATTATTCAAATTAGATTCAGTAGCAAAACAATCTCAGCCATGTTAGCATAAAATGATTATTACTTACATGTCTGACAGAATGCCAAAGAAGACAGACCCGGCCAAGAATCCCCCATAGTACAAAGACTGAGATATCTGAGTGAGATCGTCCTTCCCACATACAAGGTCAAACTGTAGTAATAATGTCAGAGCGAAATTGTAAAAGATACATGGTCAACCCGCATGGACCCCGTTTCATAAAAGCTGCTATCAATAACAAGTTGCAGTAGGCCTAACTGTATACAGTGTTATACAAGCTACTGAAATCCTTGCATCTGCTTGGCTGAAAGCGAACTTGTCATAGAAATGTTGCAGTTGTTACTGATAACAAGGTTTATGAAACGGGGCCATATCTCAGTTTTTGAATCTGAGATTTATTAAATTAATGATGATTTTACTTACACTATACGGAAGAGGTATACTTGTCAGGTTTATCATGCTAATGTTTAAGCTTTTCAAATGCTGTATTATACTGGGGGCGCAGTATTTAGCGAGAGGCAGATGAAACTTATGAAAGCGAGCAAAGCAACGACAACTGCACCATTATTTTTCAAATTTTGAACCCCCTTAAAACATGTAAAAAGGGCTATTCAAAAAAGCCCGTGATATCCTGAATGGAAATTCATGCGATGGAGCAAAGCGACCGAGAACTAGAAAAATGTGGTATTTTTATGGCATTTTAAACCTTCAAAAACTCTATTTCTGATGCATTTACCCCGTACCTGCGGATGGGGGAGGGAGCGCATATGACATATCCTTTAAAGATTATGATTTTTCTTCCTCGTTTCTCCTTTAACTCTTTCTCTTGCTTCTTTTGCGCCCCCTCAAAGTGCCTCCCGGGACACTTGCCCCCTTGCCCCCCTCTAGAAACGCCACTGCTTATTATTATTATTATTATTATTATCATTACTATCATTATTATTATTATCATTATTATTATCATTATGTGTAGATGATGGATGGATTTAATGTATGGGGGAGGGAGGAGGTGAACGATATCTGCATTTCAGTATTTTTAAATGCAGATGTCGACAACTCACCTCGGTAACAGTTGTAGAACTGTATTGGCTGTCATCATAGACCCATCCACTATCACATGACATCGTTCCGGTGCTGTAATTGGACGGATCTATCCCGGGCCAGAATCCCACTCCTGACACGTTATATTTCACACATTGTGCGTACTCCAGCTCGCCATCTGACGTGTAGTTCGATGGAATGCTTCCTTGCTTCTTTGCAAGCTCACAAGCTTCGACCGTCAACTCGTATTTCTTACAACTAATATCCCATTCTGGGGTCTGTAGAAAGAATGCAAAATGGCGATTAATCTTAACAATTAACAAATAAATATCTTTAACTTGGGTAATTTCTTCGTGGGATTTCAAAAGTCTAGGGTAGACGTGAATACGAAAAGAATATGAGATGACCATGCTGATTGGTAAGGGTCTGGAAATTATTATTAATTTTTTATCGTTACTTATGAAAATTGTAAGTCAACGTAGCTATTCACCATTAAGTTTATCATTGATAGATTCTTACTTTAAAGGAATAAAGAAAAAAAAAAGATTATTAAAACCCAGAAATCGATACGTTCGCAAGCATTTGGCCAATGTGTGTCAAGACCTTAAACGATAACCCTTCCTATACGATAACCACACCACCTAAGCTTGTAGGAAAAAAGTTCAGTGTACGTATGTGAGCGCGATCGAGCGAATCTATAGACGATCGATCATGGCGTTAATTATGTTTACGTATATCATCCCGCGCGGCCCGGACCCAACTTCTTTTGCAATTTGGCGAAAGTTTTGTGAAATTTTCTAGGTATTGTAATTGATTTCAGCACTATTTAAATCTGAGTGGGCTTTTCAGAAGTTTTTAACGCTAGTCATGAATCGGGAAAACGGAACTTTGAAGTTGTTTTGTCTTTTGCTGATTATTCATCTTCATGCGACTCGCAGTCACTGCTCTCTGTAGATATCTATATGTAGAGATCAGTGGTCGCAGTCAACCAACCCGCCCACAGGCACAGCTAAGCGGAGAGGGAGACCTAGAGCAGCCGGAGGACCATCCTCGGGTGAACGAAAATGTTCATATAAATGTATATGTTTCCTTTTTATTTCATTTCTTTTTTGGACATTTTCTTAAATGTCTGTAGTTTCGGTGTCAATAACGATAACAACAATCATTGTCACTGATTGTCCAATAATTCGTTACTTTAAATGCCTTCAAATAGATCAGTAAATGATTTGTGCCTAATTTCCTTTCATTCCATTAAACACTGCTTGCGGAATTAAAACCTCCCAAAATTGTTAATTTAAGACTTTATTTCACTTTGTCAAAGGAGGTCTACACAAAAATTCGGGGTATGTGGCATTTATGACAGTAGAGTAAAACTGCTATTTATATTGGAAACATCACTGGATGGATTTCGAAAGCATATGACACTCTGTTTCCCAGCTCGATTCTATTTCCGTTTTGTCCTTGCCCAAGACTGGCAACTGTTCTTTTTCATTTTTAATTTGTCTTTTTGGAGACACTTTTCCCTTCTTAATTGTCCGCTAGCTTCATTTTAATGATCTTTTTTTTCTCCCTACAAGCTTAGGTGGTGTGGTTATCGTATAGGAAGGGTAATCGTTCAACATGTTTTTTTTAAGGTCTTACCAAACGTGTGCACGAACTTTGGTCTCCCTATCAGTGGCGTAGACAGGTTCTTACACCGGGGGGGGGGGGGTGATTTGCCGTTCACGAGAAATCGAGGATCAATTTCGTATACAGATAACACACACGCACACGCACACGCACACTCTCACACACACATATACCCACACACACCCACCCGAATGCACAGACATAAATAGAAGATATACGCACCGTGACAAACGAATATAGAATATGGACTGACACACATTATGCATATTTGGCTTATTTTGTTGTTCCACCACTTCAGAAAAACTTTGACGGCGCCAAAATACCCAAAAGTAATATAAATAACTACATAAATCAGAATAATGATCGATGTAGTTAGGATAGTAATCATCATTTCAGTCACATTAACGATGATGATGATGATGATAACTATTATTATTATCATAAGCATTAATATAATAATAATACATTACTAATTATTATTTATAATAATAATAAGAATTAATAATGTGTTATTATTATTATTATTATTATTATTATTATTATTATTATTATTATTATTATTATTATTATTATTATTATTATTATCATTATTATTATTATTATCACTATTATTACTGTTGTTGTTATTGTTGTTATAATGATAATAATTATTATCATTATTGCTGTTCCTATCATTTCTAAACATGTTAATTCAGTTTAATTGTAAGCAAACATCCTTCCATAAAACCTAGGGGGATGATTGTACATGACATCCCCCCCCCACCTTGTGAGGTGGGAGGGATGCATACCCTTCATCACCCCCCCCCCCCCCCACTGTCTACGCCCCTGCTCCCTACTGTAAAAGGATTGAGTGTAGATTCTCACTCTCTAAACTGTAGTTGAAGGTCGGTTTTCAAAAAATTATACCCACGTTATTTTAGACATTCACACGAGTGTTTGGTTTACAAGTATATCTATGTAAAATAAGACGTACAAAAGTATGATTATAATGATGTGGATCAAATGTCCTTACCGCACCACACAGTGGTCGGTTGGTGCGTTGATTGATGAGGACGGATATCATCGAAGCCCACTGATATAGTGAATTTAAATATTAAACCAGATAGCGTAGAGGCGTCGCTGGTATCGTTCCAAACTCACCTACGTTAGCCAACAATAATCGTCAAAACTTCAGTTTATTCCTGACACCGAGGTGGTAGAGAAAGAAGAAGACATTAAAGAGAATGTTTATGACGCTCAGCCAAATCTTGTCTGTCCTTTCTAGGATATCCCCAAGCAGGACGGCAGACAATACTGACGATCGTTCCTGAGTCCGTATCCTATTTTTGACACGCGCCTACTTAACGGATTGTGAATCGGCTCACAGGGCTTTCTTTTTACAGCTTTGAGCCACAGTTACCTGAAGTTGGTTTTATTCGTCCCCCAATTTCGCCAGTCGGCTATTGTCAAGCTACAATACAAGGCCCTCTGAGTGCAGTACAGGCAGTGATAATGTTCAGTTTCCCAAACCTGGGGCCTATTAAATTCATGGAACAGCCATTTCAAGCAAAGTAGCTATAAGTTTTTTCCCTAAGGAGGCCGAAAAGGATTGATGTTCTGTAAATCAAAGGGACGTCCATGAAACTCTATTTCATGAACAGATAGGTCATGGGATTTTTTAAAGCTTTCGAATTATCACCCCGATTACTGAAAAAAAAAATTGAGGAAAGAAAGATGAACATAAGGATGGGGGGGGGGGTCGATAGCACAAATCTACGACACCTAGGCTCAAAAATCCGTGTACAGTGCCGTACGCAAAAAAAAAAAAAAAAAAAAAAAAAAAAAAAAATCGGGGGGGGGGGGGCCAGAATTAATACATAAAATTTTCGAAGAAACGTGCAAGCGAGGGAGCGAGGAATTTGGAAAAATTTCAGTACAAAAATGTAAGGCTTAAAAATTTAGGGGGGGGGGGGGGGGGAGCGCTGCGTACGGGCATGTTCGTGTATACCCCCCCCCCCCAGTATGTGCCCCTATATTGATAAGTTCAAGTTGATAGTGATTCAAGCAGATTTAATCAATGACGTACAGCCAAGTCACGTTCCCAAATATGCAACACGACTTGAAACTTCGAACCTCAAGCAAGTGAACGTACAACCACGAGAACCAATCCCCTTCTCAGGGCGTAGACAGCGGGGGGATGAGGGGTATGCATCCCCCTCCACCTCACAAGGTGGGAGGGGGAATGACACTCATGTACACTCATCCCCTCAGGCTTTAGGGGAGGATGTTTTGCTTACAATTAAACTGAAATAACATGTTAAGAAATAATAGAGAACAGCAATCGTGATGATAATAATTATTATCATTATAACAACAACAATAACAATATTGATAATAATAATGATGATAATAATATTTGCTTATGAAAATAAAAGTTATCATTATCATCATCGTCGTCGTCGTTAATGTGACTGAAATGGCGATTACTATCATAATATATTGATCATTATTCTGATTTATGTAGTTATTTATATTACTTTTGGTTCATTTCGGCGCCGTCACAGTTTTTCTGAAGTGGTTTGTAACAACAAAATTTAAAGAAAGGATAAATAGCGTGATGTGATGCAAATATGCAATAATGTGTGTCAGTCCATATTCTATATTCGTTTGTCACGGTGCGTATATCTTTTATATCTGTGCATTCGGGTATATGTGTATGTAAATTAACCATGATATGCATTCACTAGCTGAAGCCATGTTTGATTGTGGATGCAACCTAATCCTTTAAAGTTAAATCATTCTCTGATATCTGATGATTGAGAAATGGTATCAACATATAACGATTGTTTTTTTTTATAACAGAATGTTTGATTCATGCTCTACCGATTGGTATAAATTAACCCTGATATACATCCACCTGCTGGAGCCATGTTTGATTGAAATCTCCTTATCTGTTTGTCGTCTTACGTAACACCTGCCCAGAAGAGGTTATCCAGCTAGTTCATTCATCTCTGATATTTGGTTATTGAGGAATGGTATCAACATAACGATTGCTTTGTTTTATAATAGAGCGCTTGATTCATACTCTACTGATTGGTATAAATTAACCATGGTATGCATTCACTAGCTGAAGCCATGTTTGATTGTGGATGAAACCTAATCCTTTAAAGTTAAATCATTCTCTTATACCTGATGATTGGGAAATGGTATCAACATATGACGATTGTTTTGTTTTATAACAGAGTGCTTGATTCATACTATGTACTCATTGGTATCAATTAACCATGCAGACGCCTAATCTGTTAGTCACGTGGATGCAACACCGGCGCAGAGAGAGTTAATCTTTTAATTAATTCATCTGATCTGTGATGACTGAGAAATGGTATCAACACATAACGATTGTTTTGTTTTATAACAGAGTGTTTGATTCATGCTCTACCGATTGGTATAAATTAACCATGATATACACCACTTGCTGGAGCCATGTTTGATTGAAAACTCCTTATCTGTTGTCGTATTTACGTAACACCTGCCCAGAAGAGGTTATCCAGCTAGTTCATTCATCTCTGATATTTGATATTGAGGAATGGTATCAACATATAACGAGTGCTTTGTTTTATAATAGAGCGCTTGATTCATGCTCTACTGGTTGGTTTAAATTAACCATGATATAAATCCACTTACACTGATTAAAAACACCTGATCTGTCAGTCGTGTTTATACAACATCTGAGCAGGAAGTGTTTGTCCAGCAAGTTCATGGACGTCAGTCAATGGGGGGTTGGTAGGGGCACACATAAATAAATCATGGAACCTTTCATTTCGTATAAGAGCTTGTCAGCGTTTTTTTTAGGATAAAAAGGCACGTGAAAAAACCGAGGACCTTTTCTTTTTGCTTGCCAGCGAACTTTGTGGATTAAGGATACATCCGTCAGAAAAAACGGCTAATGTGTCCCCCAAAAATATCAGAACGGGTTGACGCCCTGATCAAGTTCATTCATTTCTGGGCGCCGTTTCAATAAAAAAATAACTGTTATTACCTACTGAAATCCTTTCATCTGATTGGCTGAGAGCAAAGTTGTCATAGAAATGTGGCAGTTGTTACTGATAACAAGTTTTATGACACGAGATCTCTATTTATCTGATCATTAAAGAATGGTATCAAACATCGACTTTGACCATTTCCTCTTTCGCCTGAAATTGGGGTCTGAAGGTCAGCTTTTATATCGAAAGGATTTTCATAATAATACAAATCCGGACACGTGTTTGCCATGGCGTTAAGATTGACTTTTCCGGTCAACCACGTCAAACAACCACTGCTAGGTTT
>CM057160.1:7090533-7123055 GCA_029962745.1 Echinometra lucunter
ATATATATATTTTTTAAAGTATAGAAAACAGGAATTTCTTACATGAAAAAGATGAAAATCAACAGGAGGGGCGAGGCCATGATAAGTTGCAAAGTGCGCCAGGATCGGACGTAATAAGCCACTAGAGCGAGGAGCATGTATCCAAAGGCATAACCGATCGAGATTAGGATCATCAAGTACCGTTTTGACGGTCCAATATACTCCGTACTCATAGTCCAATTGAAGATGGGGGGGGGGGGGGGGATAATGGAAATCAGAAAATGAATATTTAGATTTGACATACTTAGATAAACGCAGAAACAGGAAGATAGTAATAATTTTTTGCGGTAGTAAATGATATTAAAGAAAACCTTTCATTCACTCGCAAAATGCCATGACCATTTCCTTCTTTTTAGAGGACCGTTTTACCTACAGATTTTGAATTGGTCACTTCATAAGAGATGGTGATTAAGTATTAAGTATATTAAAAAAACTATTTAAAAACAAATAGATATGCGAACTGGTAAAAGATCAGATAGTCTTGAAGCTGTGGTATAGTGCACTGGAGGGGGAGGCAGAGATAGGGGGCAGAGACATAAACAAAATGAGATAATAAAAAAGGAGGAATAGAAACTAATTTAATGTTAAAGGAGAATGAGAATGGGAGGAGGTAAAACAGGAGAGGAACCCATTTACAAACACATTATAGACCCCAAATGCTTCAAAATTACATTTGGCAAAGATATTTTAAACAAATCTCATTCACTCTCCTTTGCTGTTGAAATTAATCAAGAAATTCATAAATCAATAAAGCTTTTACCTATAACATGCAATATGATATTGAAGGCCATGTTGCGAACCCCATGAAGAACCGCATGGTGGCAAAGAACCACCAGGGGTGAGAAGACAATAACAATTCCAGATACAAGGCAGACAAAGATTAGTTAAGAATAAAGTCCACCAGCGTCCAATCCTGGAGTGATAAATATCATGAAATTTCTTACGCATGTATGGAGAGTACATAGTGAAAGAGATTCGCATTCCATCCGTAGCATGTCCAGTCAGGGGCGAACTGGGAATAAATTTTGGTTCGGGGCTGGCTTGATGTGACGACCGGCCTGCTTCACCCTTTATCAATCGACCCTCAGAACCGCCAACTGCACCGCTTCTTACTTCAGCCAAAATATAGGTCAGGCCCTTGGGAAATACCGCCCCCACCCAATTTTCCCATGGCCGGGTTTAAGCGTTGCCGTCTCACATATCACTGATGTCCAGGAAGTGTATAAACAAGTCGACTGCCGCACCTTAAAGGGCTACATGTGACTAATTCCTGGTGTCATGCAGTTACGCCATATTTTAGGAGCAAGCTGTTATGCTCTACTGTAAAATTCGCGTTATATGATTAAATTCATCTATAAACAAAAATCAATGCCCTGTATTAGAGCTTTCTTTTCGTACTCACAATTACCTTGTTCCTTTTTTACGGTCCTCGCTAAAATAAAGCAGATTATGGAATTTATTCATCAAAATTTTACAGATCAGCAACTTTTCAAGAAATAGGGGGGGGGGGGGGGGCGGAGGGGGAAACCTTCCTTGATAAACAGCCTTTTAAAAGTTTCCGGTACACACGTGTACCTTTAGGGACAATCTTGCACCCTACATGAAAAAGGTGCAAATTTAAGATGTACCCTTTGTACGTGTTTGCACTCGAAATACCCATCTACACCCTTAAAGGTGCCAATTTTTGCATTCAAAAGGGTTGCAAATGTGCATCTTCCTTAAAGGGTACAACTCTGCACCCTTAAGGGTGCAAAATGTAGCTCACTGCACCCTTTAATGGTGCACAATGCTTCTTTGAGTGTAAAGTTGTACCCATAAAGGAGCTCCCAGTGTTGCATTTGAGGGGTGCAAATTGAACCTTTATTCTTAGTGGTGTATAGCATAATATTTCTTTTTTAAAAAATTATTCAAATTAGATTCAGTTAGCAAAACAATCTCAGCCATGTTAGCATAAAATTATTATTACTTACTGTCTGACAGAATGCCAAGAAGACAGACCCGCCAAGAATCCCCCATAGTACAAAGACTGAGATATCTGAGTGAGATCGTCCCTTCCCACATACAAGGTCAAACTGTAGTAATAATGTCAGAGCGAATTGTAAAAGATACATGGTCAACCGCATGGACCCCGTTTCATAAAGCTGCTATCAATAACAAGATGCAGTAGGCCTAACTGTATACAGTGTTATACAAGCTACTGAAATCCTTGCATCTGCTTGGCTGAAAGCGAACTTGTCATAGAAATGTTTGCAGTTGTTACTGATAACAAGGTTTATGAAACGGGGCCATATCTCAGTTTTTTGAATCTGAGATTTATTAACTTAATGATTGATTTTACTTACACTATACGGAAGAGGTATACTTGTCAGGTTTATCATGCTAATGTGTAAGCTTTTCAAATGCTGTATTATACTGGGGGCGCAGTATTAGCGAGAGGCAGATGAAAACTTATGAAAGCGAGCAAAGCAACGACAACTGCACCATTATTTTTCAAATTTTGAACCCCCTTAAAACATGTAAAAAGGGCTATTCAAAAAAGCCCGTGATATCCTGAATGGAAATTCATGCGATGGAGCAAAGCGACCGAGAACTAGAAAAATGTGGTATTTTTATGGCATTTTAAACCTTCAAAAACTCTATTTCTGATGCATTTACCCCGTACCTGCGGATGGGGGAGGGAGCGCATATGACATATCCTTTAAAGATTATGATTTTTCTTCATCGTTTCTCCTTTAACTCTTTCTCTTGCTTCTTTTGCGCCCCCTCAAAGTGCCTCCCGGGACACTTGCCCCCTTGCCCCCCTCTAGAAACGCCACTGCTTATTATTATTATTATTATTATTATCATTACTATCATTATTATTATTATCATTATTATATCATTATGTGTAGATGATGGATGGATTTAATGTATGGGGGAGGGAGGAGGTGAACGATATCTGCATTTCAGTATTTTTAAATGCAGATGTCGACAACTCACCTCGGTAACAGTTGTAGAACGTATTGGCTGTCATCATAGACCCATCCACTATCACATGACATCGTTCCGGTGCTGTGTAATTTGGACGGATCTATACCGGGCCAGAATCCCACTCCTGACACGTTATATTTCACACATTGTGCGTACTCCAGCTCGCCATCTGACGTGTAGTTCGATGGAATGCTTCCTTGCTTCTTTGCAAGCTCACAAGCTTCGACCGTCAACTCGTATTTCTTACAACTAATATCCCATTCTGGGGTCTGTAGAAAGAATGCAAAATGGCGATTAATCTTAACAATTAACAAATAAATATCTTTAACTTGGGTAATTTCTTCGTGGGATTTCAAAAGTCTAGGGTAGACGTGAATACGAAAAGAATATGAGATGACCATGCTGATTGGTAAGGGTCTGGAAATTATTATTAATTTTTTATCGTTACTTATGAAAATTGTAAGTCAACGTAGCTATTCACCATTAAGTTATCATTGATAGATTTTACTTAAAGGAAATAAAGAAAAAAAAAGATTATTAAACCCAGAATCGATACGTTCGCAAAGCATTTGGCCAATGTGTGTCAAGACCTTAAACGATAACCCTTCCTATACGATACCACACCACCTAAGCTTGTAGGAAAAAGTCAGTGACGTATGTGAGCGCGATCGATCGAATCTATAGACGATCGATCATGGCGTTAATTATGTTTACGTACTATCATCCCGCGCGCCCGGACCCAACTTCTTTTGCAATTTGGCGAAAGTTTTGTGAAATTTTCTAGGTATTGTAATTGATTTCAGCGCTATTTAAATCTGAGTGGGCTTTCAGAAGTTTTTAACGCGAGTCATGAATCGGGGAAACGGAACTTTGAAGTTGTTTGTCTTTTGCTGATTATTCATCTTCATGCGACTCGCAGTCACTGCTCTCTGTAGATCTCTATATGTAGAGATCAGTGGTCGCAGTCAACCAACCCGACCACAGGCACAGCTAAGCGGAGAGGGAGACCTAGAGCAGCCGGAGGACCATCCTCGGGGTGAACGAAATGTTCATATAAATGTATATGTTTCCTTTTTATTTCATTTCTTTTTTGTACATTTTCTTAATGTCTGTAGTTTCGGTGTCAATAACGATAACAACAATCATTGTCACTGATTGTCCAATAATTCGTTACTTTAAATGCCTTCAAATAGATCAGTAAATGATTTGTGCCTAATTTCCTTTCATTCCATTAAACACTGCTTGCGGAAATTAAAACCTCCCAAAATTGTTAATTTAAGACTTTATTTCACTTTGTCAAAGGAGGTCTACACAAAAATTCGGGGTATGTGGCATTTATGACAGTAGAGTAAAACTGCTATTTCCATTGGAACATCACTGGATGGATTTCGAAAGCATAGACACTCTGTTTCCCAGCTCGATTCTATTTCCGTTTTGTCCTTGCCCAAGGCTGGCAAACTGTTCTTTTTCATTTTTTAATTTGTCTGTTTGGAGACACTTTCCCTTCTTAATTGTCCGCTAGCTTCATTTAATGATCTTTTTTTCTCCCTACAAGCTTAGGTGGTGTGGTGATCGTATAGGAAGGGTAATCGTTCAACATGTTTTTTTTAAGGTCTTACCAAACGTGTGCACGAACCTTGGTCTCCCTATCAGTGGGCGTAGACAGGTTCTTACACCGGGGTGGGGGGGGGGGGTGATTTGCGTTCACGAGAAATCGAGGATCAATTTCGTATACAGATAACACACACGCACACGCACACGCACACTCTCACACACACATATACCCACACACACCCACCCGAATGCACAGACATAAATAGAAGATATACGCACCGTGAACAAACGAATATAGATATGGACTGACACACATTATGCATATTTGGCTTATTTGTTGTTCCACCACTTCAGAAAACTTTGACGGCGCCAAAATACCCAAAAGTAATATAAATAACTACATAAATCAGAATAATGATCGATGTAGTTAGGATAGTAGAATCATCATTTCAGTCACATTAACGATGATGATGATGATGATAACTATTATTATTATCATAAGCATTAATATAATACATAATACATTACTAATATTATTTATAATAATAATAATACTAAGAATTAATAATGTGTTATTATTATTATTATTATTATTATTATTCTTATTATATTATTATTATTATTATTATTATTCTTATCATATTATTATTATCACTATTATTACTGTGTTGTTATTGTTGTTATAATGATAATAATTATTATCATTATTGCTGTTCCTATCATTTCTAAACATGTTAATTCAGTTTAATTGTAGCAAACATCCTTCCATAAAACCTCGGGGGATGATTGTACATGACATCCCCCCCCCACCTTGTGAGGTGGGAGGGATGCATACCCTTCATCACCCCCCCCCCCCACTGGTCTACGCCCCTGCTCCCTACTGTAAAGGATTGATGTGTAGATTCTCACTATCTAAACTGTAGTGAAGGTCGGTTTTCAAAAATTATTACCACGTTATTTAGACATTCACACAGAGTTTTGGTTTACAAGTATATCTATGTAAAATTAAGACGTACAAAAGTAATGATTATAATGATGTGGATCAAATGTCCTTACCGCACACCAGTGGACGGTTGGTGCGTTGATGAAGACCGATATCATCGAAGCCCACGATATAGTGAATTTAAATATAAAACAGATAGCGTAGAGGCGTCGCTGGTATCGTCCAAACTCACCTACGTTAGCCAAAATATCGTCAAACTTCATGTTTATTCCTGACACGAGTGAAAGAACTTAAAGAGAATGTTTAATGACGCTCAGCCAAATCTGTCTGTCCTTTCTAGGATATCCCCAAGCAGACGGCAGGACAATACTGACGATCGTTCCGGTCCGTTATCCTATTTTGACACGCGCCTACTAACGGATTGTGAATAGGCTCACAGGCTCTGTTTTTTACGCTTGAGCACAGTTAATGAAGGTTTATTCGTCCCCAATTTCGCCAGTCGGCTATTGTCAAGCTACAATACAAGGCCCTCTGAGTGCAGTACAGGCGAGTGATAATGTTCAGTTTCCCAAACCTGGGGCCTATTAAATTCATGAACAGCCATTTCAAGCAAAGTAGCTATAAGTTTTTTCCCTAAGGAGGCCGAAAAGGATTGATGTTCTGTAAATCAAAGGGACGTCCATGAAACTCTATTTCATGAACAGATAGGTCATGGGATTTTTTAAAGCTTTCGAATTATCACCCCGATACTGAAAAAAAAAATTGAGGAAAGAAAGATGAACATAAGGATGGGGGGGGGGGGGGGTCGATAGCACAAATCTACGACATCTACGACACCTAGGCTCAAAATCCGTGTACAGTGCCGTACGCAAAAAAAAAAAAAAAAAAAAAAATCGGGGGGGGGGGGCCAGAATTAATACATAAAATTTTCGAAGAAACGTGCAAGCGAGGGAGCGAAGCCACGCGAGGGCGCTTTTACGTTTTAAATTTGAAATTGAAGGTTCTGAAGTACAATTTTGGAGGAATTTGGAAAAATTTCAGTACAAAATGTAAGGCCTTAAAATTTATGGGGGGGGGGGGAGCGCTGCGTACGGGCATGTTCGTGTATACCCCCCCCAGTATGTGCCCCTATATTGATAAGTTCAAGTGATATTGATTCAAGCAGATTTAATCAATGACGTACAGCCAAGTCACGTTCCCAAATATGCAACACGACATTGAACTTCGAACTCAAGGAAGTGAACGTACACCACGAGACAATCCCCTTCTCAGGGGCGTAGACAGCGGGGGGATGAGGGGTATGCATCCCCCCTCCACCTCACAAGGTGGGGAGGGGGAATGACACTCATGTACAATCATCCCCTCAGGCTTTAGGGGAGGATGTTTGCTTACAATTAAACTGAAATAACATGTTAAGAAATAATAGGAACAGCAATCGTGATGATAATAATTATTATCATTATAACAACAACAATAACAATATTGATAATAATAATGATGATAATAATATTTGCTTATGAAAATAAAAGTTATCATTATCATCATCGTCGTCGTCGTTAATGTGACTGAAATGGCGATTACTATCATAACTATATTGATCATTATTCTGATTTATGTAGTTATTTATATTACTTTTGGTTCATTTCGGCGCCGTCACAGTTTTTCTGAAGTGGTGTTGTAACAACAAAATTTAAAGAAAGATAAATAGCGTGATGCAAATATGCAATAATGTGTGTCAGTCCATATTCTATATTCGTTTGTCACGGTGCGTATATCTTTTTATATCTGTGCATTCGGGTATATGTGTATGTAAATTAACCATGATATGCATTCACTAGCTGAAGCCATGTTTGATTGTGGATGCAACCTAATCCTTTAAAGTTAAATCATTCTCTGATATCTGATGATTGAGAAATGGTATCAACATATAACGATTGTTTTGTTTTATAACAGAATGTTTGATTCATGCTCTACCGATTGGTATAAATTAACCCTGATATACATCCACCTGCTGGAGCCATGTTTGATTGAAATCTCCTTATCTGTTTGTCGTCTTTACGTAACACCTGCCCAGAAGAGGTTATCCAGCTAGTTCATTCATCTCTGATATTTGGTTATTGAGGAATGGTATCAACATATAACGATTGCTTTGTTTTATAATAGAGCGCTTGATTCATACTCTACTGATTGGTATAAATTAACCATGGTATGCATTCACTAGCTGAAGCCATGTTTGATTGTGGATGAAACCTAATCCTTTAAAGTTAAATCATTCTCTTATACCTGATGATTGGGAAATGGTATCAACATATGACGATTGTTTTGTTTTATAACAGAGTGCTTGATTCATACTATGTACTCATTGGTATCAATTAACCATGCAGACGCCTAATCTGTTAGTCACGTGGATGCAACACCGGCGCAGAAAGAGTTAATCTTTTAATTTAATTCATCTGATCTGTGATGACTGAGAAATGGTATCAACACATAACGATTGTTTTGTTTATAACAGAGTGTTTGATTCATGCTCTACCGATTGGTATAAATTAACCATGATATACACCCACTTGCTGGAGCCATGTTTGATTGAAAACTCCTTATCTGTTTGTCGTATTTACGTAACACCTGCCCAGAAGAGGTTATCCAGCTAGTTCATTCATCTCTGATATTTGATTATTGAGGAATGGTATCAACATATAACGAGTGCTTTGTTTTATAATAGAGCGCTTGATTCATGCTCTACTGGTTGGTTTAAATTAACCATGATATAAATCCACTTACACTGATTAAAAACACCTGATCTGTCAGTCGTGTTTATACAACATCTGAGCAGGAAGTGTTTGTCCAGCAAGTTCATGGACGTCAGTCAATGGGGGGTTGGTAGCGGGGCACACAATAAATCATGGAACCTTTCATTTCGTATAAGAGCTTGTCAGCGATTTTTTTTTTCGGATAAAAAGGCACGTGAAAAAACCGAGGACCTTTTCTTTTTGCTTGCCAGTGAACTTTGTGGATTAAGGATACATCCGTCAGAAAAAACGGCTAATGTGTCCCCCAAAAATATCAGAACGGGTTGACGCCCTGATCAAGTTCATTCATTTCTGGGCGCCGTTTCATAAAACTCGTTATCGATACAGGTTGCTATAACTGTTATTAGCTACTGAAATCCTTTCATATGATTGGCTGAGAGCAAATTTGTCATAGAAATGTGGCAGTTGTTACTGATAACAAGTTTTATGACACGAGATCTCTATTTATCTGATCATTAAAGAATGGTATCAAACATCGACTTTGACCATTTTCCTCTTTCGCCTGAAATTGGGGTCTGAAGGTCAGCTTTTAAATCGAAAGGATTTTCATAATAATACAAATCCGGACACGTGTTTGCCATGGCGTTAAGATTGACTTTTCCGGTGTCGGTGTTACATATGTGCGACAAACTAGGCATCTTTTTTTATCACTCACCATGCTCACTTTTCCACTATGCTGGCATTGTGGGCATGTGATGGTTAAGTTTCGTTTTTATCCTGTAATGAATATATAGCTCTGTGAACGTTAGAAATTTGTTGATATAATGGAAATAGGTAACTGGTAACCATACACAAAATGTATAAACGAAGGGAATTGCCACATGTTCGTTATGCAAGGGATTATAATAACACGCAAAGAACATCCATGCAAGAGTTTATACCATAATAACACGCAAAGACCAAAAATGCTATAAGTTCGATTTATTCAAATTCATTTATGGAAGTTTGCAAGGTTCAACAGGTCTTGAATTATTTACTTTCAATTATTATTTGGTAAACTGCAACAGTGACTGAAATAGAACTAGAGGCTCGTTCAGATATGAAGTAAACCACGTCAAACAACCACTGCTAGGCTTTGTGTACTAAACTTGGAAGAGAAATGACGCCGCAACAAAGGACCTACGTGTAAAGTATTATTCAAGGGGGGGGGGGGCATGACCCCATTCGCAAGGAAAAAAAAAACACTCTGCATGACATCCCGGGGGTACTACTCAGATTTGGTTCGGACGAGGGTGTGAGGCTGAAGCATCCATACCCGCCCCGTTTTTAAGGGTCATTTTGGCAGAAAAAGGGCACCCGTTATTACGGATTTTGCATCTCGGGGTGTACTTCAGCGACAATATGGGCAAGAATATCACTCTGAACAATAAAGTTATCCATGTTTTAAAAAGTGAGGGCATGCTTAGGGATTTTCCGGCACAAAACCATACCCCATGTTTAAGATTTTTTTTCTTCAAAAAAGCGACCCATTAGAGCTACACATCCCCTTATATATTAGGCGAGTAACCCCCCCCCCCCCCCTACAGTGTAGAGGTAAATGATAGAGAAGGGTCCGGTGATTCCAAACTTTCCGATTTTGGCAACGACTGTCAGAGCAAGGTGCTGAAGATATTGAAAACAATAAGGCATGAACAGAGCAACAAAAAAGTAAAGATTTACCCTGTGTTGTTCTCCAGCGGGTTAGAAGAAGACTTTAGGAAAGTTGAGGTATTCGATAATGGTTCGGTTAACATTCACCTATTCCGCATATCAAGGTAAACAAAGCGGACTGTTAAGTAACGTCATACTCTTTTATCCTGAACCGCAAAAGCCTGTTGAGTTCAAAAGTTACTGTTGAATGGACAAAGAAAGTATGTAGTCATGTAGTTAAGGCATAAGTCCAGTACCTGGGGCTTCTCCAATTTAGCAGATGTTTGTGCGTGTGTGTGTGGGGGGGGGGGGGGGGGGGGGAGAGAGTTTGTATAGCTAAGGAAAGTGCAACAAGATAAATTCCTGTGAAAAAATGGTAATGGGATGTCAACAATGGATTTGAACCTTATTCCGTCAGCCTTCCGAGGACAGGAAACAATAGTTGTCCTTGGGAGTAGAGTGATGTGAAGCTATGCGCGCGTGTGTGTGGCGCGGGGATGCACGTTTGGGGGTGAGAAGAATTTGGGTGGAGCAGTTTTGTAAAGATAGAGATACTAGTATTGACAATAAGAGGAATTCAGGGTAGAACAAGAGTTTAATATTGAGAGAAGCAGAGTGTTCGCTTTTCTTCCTCCCTCTCTCTTGAGCCAAGCCCTCTTCTAATTATTAAAGGGTCACTAAATTAGAAATGCATGTTGACTTCGATTGATCTGTAGTAATGTATGTACCACAGAATCTTTGGACCTCTTAATGTACATTGGTGTCATATATTTTCAAATATTATTTATATTATTTTTGTTCTACCTGCTAAGCTCCACCCACAAAAAAGCCCTCCAAAGCTAATCGCCTCTTCTCACATCCTCAGTCATTCATCAGTCAGCACGATGAACATGAACAAAAAACATAGGCAGGTCCTTTCCCATCAACTGACCACCTCTTCACAATAGCATTGCAAGTTTTTATACAATGCCAGTTCACAAAATTCAATTATATTTTAAGCTGTTGCTATTTCAGAAATGCGAAGTAACATCATGAAAAGAAGTCACGGGGAGCGTTTCATGAAAGGACTTGTCGGATGTTTTATCCGACAAAGTCTGTTTTATCCGACAGTTGCCATAGTAATGATGCTTCTCAGCCAATCAAAATCAAGGAAAGATGTCAGATCTGTCAACTTGTCAGACAACAAATGTTGATGAAACGCTCCTCCGTAATGGGCTATTTATATGACAACTTGCAATGCTATTCTGAACAGGTGATCAGTTGATGAGAAAGGACCTGCCTATGTCTTTTGTTCATGTTCATCCTGCTGACTGATGACTGACTGATGATGTCAGTAGAGGCAATTAACTTTGGAGAGCCTTTTTGTGGGTGGAGCTTATTAAGTAGAACAAAAATAATATAAATAATTTTGAAAAATATATGACACCAATGTACATTAAAAGGTCCAAAGATTTGTGATATATGCATTAACACAGATCAATAGAAGTCAACATGCATTTCTAACCTAGTGACCCTTTAATTTTCTTACCATGCTGTAACTTTCGCGTTCCGATTTAAAAAAAAAAGTCTACGACCACTTTTATTTCGACGTATCATTTTTAGGTTACTGCATCAAAATCAATCATTTCTTTTAAAATATATATAAATGCAGAGCCTGAATACAAACCAGTCTCTGTATCTTCTTATAGATCATTCTCCCTCAGAAGAGATAGCTCTTCAAAATCATTAGTTAATTGTGGGGGGAAAATTGTTATATGAAATTATTTTTTCGCCTTTATTAAGTTGTACAATCAAGAAATATTTCAGCTTGGTTTAACTATCGATTCTCACTATCACGTGAATTCCTGAAGAATGCAATCTTTGCATTCCATTCTAAGGAAACAATGAACTCCATATGGAAAACAGTTTTTCAAGAAATAACATAAAATCCGCCTTCGGCAATAGGTACAAAAGACAATTTCCATTGTGCACGAATTCTGTGGGTTTTTTTTTCTTAAATCGCTTTTAAATCAGCTATCATTTGGTGCAAGAAAAGTGATTGAATAAGATCAAGCACATTTTTATAGTGACCTTCTAATCCCTATAGACATGACTGACTTATTTACTTTCTTGCGTAGTAACTGGAATCTGAAAACTGGGTTAGTTTCGCCATGATGAAAAGTACGATCTTCTACTTTCTGGTATAAATACATACTCGTGATATTTCCTTTCTTGAGCTGAAAATCAATAAAACAAAACAGACCAAGAAATGAAAATATATTTCCTTTCTTGAGCTGGAAATCAATAAAACAAAACAGACCAAGAAATGAAGAGTCTTCCCAACGGGCAATGAGCTGTTGAATGCAAAGAAGATTTTGTTGCCGAACAATGAGGCATCGGGTGAAGTGCGCCATTTTAAGAACAGTTGAGAAGCGTGAGCACTAAGGCATGGTAAGGAAATCTGGTGTAGCGGTTCTTTCTGTTCCCTGTAAGGAAATAGACTGTCAGGAAAATGAATTGAAATAAGAAGAGATTTAATGTATACAGAAAAAGAAGTAAAGAGCAAAAATGTCGAGAAAGGTCTTTATTTCGATGAAAAATTCTTCGTGGAATTTATTGAAGGCATGAGAACTAGTCTGCTTTTCTTTACTCAAAGGGTATATTTTTGTCCGTAAGTTTGCATTGTGGTCTGAAGAACTTTTTGAAAACTAATCATTAATCTATTTTGTCATTCTATGAAAATAATAAAAAGACACTGCCTTAGATAATTCAATAAAAGTCACTTGGAATTTGTAGGCCACTAAGAAAAAGTAAACTGGCACAACTGAAAAAAGGTCATAGAAGGAAGGAAAGAAACTGGAACATGTTTTGGGGTGCTAATCAGATTCTCAATCATTTACATGTAGCACAAGAAAATCACCAGTCGTGTGTAAAGTCGTGCGTAACTTACGAACAGCTTTATGATACACCCCCTTGGTGAGAGAAAACAAAGAGGTTTAATTGATTACATAAAATTCATTTCGCCGGAGATGGAAATATTTATCAAATAACTTCCTTGTTTGTTCAAACCTTATGATATTAAGGGGGTACACAGCATGTGAATAAATGAAGCAGTTGTATAAAATAATTGACACGAACATTCAAGGGCAAGGTAAGAACGAGAGGAAGAGAAAGAATCAAGCTATTTAGTAACAAACTTAATATGCCAGTAGCGTTGAAGATGATATCAAATTATTTTAGAGAATAAGAATCATTTTGAATGAACTTGTGGAATACCCGTTTTAAAAAAGGGACGTCATTCCGTCTTATATTTTGGGGGACAATTTTTTTTTCTTTATTTATTTATCTGTCTATCTTTATTTTTATTTAATTATCTTTTTTTTTGGGGGGGGAGGTGGGATATAATATTTGTAGGGGAAATACACACAAAAAGGAGGAACATACTCTACTGTGTTCCCCACCTTTAGAAAATTTCGGAGAAGGGGATGTGCCCCCCCCCCCCTCTATTGACGCCCATGTCTTAACATGGCTCATATCCAAAGCAATATCTCACAAGATTCATGCTAGGAATATCTAAATAGCTTTTTCATTATAATTTTAGACTACTGAATTAATAGAAACGCGAAACTGAAGTCTGGCTACACGGCTTTGTTGTTTTACAGTTACCTGACGCAAATTTGGTGTTTTAAATTCTGGCAATAAAAACATTTTTTATCGGACAATTGCTTAGTGTGAAAAAGAAAATCTTACACCAGTCTGGAAATGTTACTTTCTTTGCCATTTTTCAAATGAAACAAACTGAGAGGCTTGCCAGGGGTTTCCCGAAACAGCAACAACTAATGTATTCAAACTGAATTCCATATATGTGACCCGTCACGTCAAAATCAGACAGAAGTCGCGCGAAGAAAATGGGCAAAATAGTAAAAAACTCCAAATTTTTCGAAATTTTGTTTTCTTTATTTTCTGGATCTTCCATGTTTCAAGTATGCTCTGTAAAAAAAATCTAGCGAAAACAATAAAGGGAAAGGGTCGAAAAAGCAAATTTTCTGCGAGTGTTTTTTTCGGTCAGTCAGATCTTTTTCGGACACACGAGCGAGATCCAAAGATCAAATTTGGCTCCGCGCTAAGCTCCGCCCCCTAGCGACACACGCCTTCGCTAATTGGCCATTCATAGTCACGTGATCTCAGCAAAGAATGACGCAATGTTGTGTGGTTTTTCAGAAGCAAAAACGTGATTTATGAAAGCAAAAAAGGAAAACCTGAGCGGGTTGGGATTACTATTATTTTGACGGAGATAACAAAGATGTGTCTCGTCGTGTGCTGTTACTTTTTAAAAATGGAAATATTTATAGAATTTTTTAACAGTGATGAAAAATAAAAGTAATTTTTTTTTTCTGAAAAGGGTAAATGATTAAACGGAAGGAAGTACAACTCGCATGCATGCCCTCCTTCTAAACTCGTGTTTATGAGAGTTGAGAAAATGGACAAACCTTGATTAAGATTATTTAAATTTGAATTTTAACATGATACCAGATTGAAATGAAAGAACAAGAGAGAGAGAGAGAAAGGGGAGATAGAAAGAGATAGAGAGAGGGGGAAAAGAAAGAGAAATTACCAAAGGAGGGGAGTGGGCGGTCTGTAAAATAATGTCCATGATTATTGTTGCGTGATTTTAGACCGGAGTCAAACTAATAAGACAAAGTCTTAGTTGTGGTTTGGAGGTTGGGAAGTTAACGGAATAGACTAAAGAAAAGAAAGAAAGAAAAAAAGCTCGTCAAAATTTACTTCGGTATTTAGGTTTTGGCATGGTTGGTAAGGGCTCTCTTGAACATTTGCAAATTCCCCGGAAAGTGTAAAATGAAATGGATGACAGTATTGAACAAGGAATCCATGGGCAAGGGTGTTTGTGGGTCGGGATGGGGCCTGGCCGGGAGGAAGATAAATAAACGCGTGGATAAAAGAGTGAAACACTTTGGAAGGAATATTATTTACCTGCGTTACGTTTGTATAGCAGGTAAATGTTGTTTGTCTCGTTAATGTATGCATACATTGCGCTGATGTTAGATTAGGTTGAAGCATTGTCAGAGGTTTCCTAGGAATGTAACTGGTGCATTGGAGCATGGGTATCTAGGGTGTGGTAGAAAGGGAATGTACGTAGCACTTCATTCTAGCTTGCGTTCTTCATCAAGACAAAATGGAGCCGTCCGCTGTGTCCGATCTTGTCAACGAAAAAATAAAGGAGAGTCAATCTGGTCTTTTGAGCAAATTAGATGATTTAATATCGGCGAAACTTGGAAGCTTTCAGCAACAGATAAATGATAACCAACGAGAGCTAAGTGATGTCCAGTTGGCTAAGATAGAGGAGATAAATAAAGACGAGTATAAATTTCGCAGAAAAGGGCATGAGGAACAGTACAAGGTGAATGCAAAGGTGGCCAGAAAGGTAAAGGAAGCTGATGCTTTACTCAGTGACGAACGTGCAGAAGGAAGAAGCTTGCGGAAGGTATGCAGATATTAGAGTCAAGGCAAAAATTGATCAAGTTGGCGGACAGTTCGGAAGGTGGTTGGACGACGGTAGATGAGTACGTTCGGAACGATTTAGCGGATGATTCGGACGATGAGAAACGGATGATGCGAGCTGAGGCAAGGGCGCAGAGGAAAAGGAAGGCTAAGTCAGTCCAGTCGAAGAGGAAATTCTCAAGATTCACTCCTTACCACCCAAGTGCTGCTTCTGCTCGGCAGCCAGTCAGTTCCTCCGAAGGTGTACCAGGTTCCTTCGGTTCCCAGAGCAACACGTCGCCATTTTCGGGGAAGAAGCCGGGATGTTGTTTCGCCTGTGGCAAGCAAGGGCATTGGAGGGCTGAATGTAGAGAGGTGGCTGGCTCGAGGAGCAACATGCCGATTACAAGCATGAACAAGCTAAGTGATATCTCATTTTCTTTGTGTGAGAGATTAAATGAGCGTGCATGTAATAGTGAAGGATCGGCAAACGTCGATACAGAATTGCTAGGTTCAAGCAAAGCTCCTTCACCAGTAGGGAGATTGAAAAGTGGTCAGCAGCACTGGGAAGACATAGGGGCCAATCCCGAGGTATTAACCATAATAGAAGAGGGTTATCGATTACCATTTATCACAATGCCGCCTAACGCCGATTTGAAAAATAATCGTTCGGCAATGCAAAATTCTGAATTTGTAGAGGAAGAGATTGAAAAATTGAGAAAGGGTTGTGTCAAAGAGGTGAAACAGAGACCGCGGATTGTAAACCCACTGACTGTATCAAATAATAAAGGTAAATCGAGAATGGTTCTCGATTGTAGACACATTAACCCACATCTATATAAACAGAAATTTAAATATGAAGACGGTGAAGTGGTAGCGGATGTGTTTGAAAAGGGAGATTTGGTATTCACATTTGACCTCAAATCAGCATATCATCACGTTGAAATACATAGTGACCATCGAGAATATTTGGGTTTCTCATGGGATTTTGGTGGTGTAAGGAAATACTTTGTTTTCAATGTACTTCCATTTGGTCTGTCGACTGCAGGATATGTTTTTTCTAAAGTTATGAGGCCAGTGGTAAGTTATTGGCGCAGTCAAGGGCACAAGGCTATAATGTTCCTGGATGATGGCATAGCAGGGCATGGAACCCTCGAAGGGGCTAGGAGATTTAGTAGTCAAGTTCAGCATGACCTAAAGTGTTTAGGGTTTCTCTTGGCTGATGAGAAGTGCGATTGGAAGCCCAAATCACAAGTAAAATGGTTGGGCTTAGATTGGGACCTTCGGAATTTCCTTGTAAGAGTATCAAACAGGCGGGTCATTGAATTAAAGGATTCAATATCAGATTTTGTAGCGAAATCTCAGTTAAATCCACTTGTACCAGTTAGGTTTTTGGCCCGCATAGTTGGAAGGATAGCTTCTATGCACACTGTTGTGGGTTCGTTAGTTCAACTGAGAACAAGAAACTGCTTCCAGTGTATTAATACCAAAGCCAGTTGGGATGCACCCGTGCTCGTTACCTCAGTTGTTTTGGACGAGCTAAATTTCTGGAAGAATAACATTGATCGCTTGAACGTAGCCCCCATGAAGTTAGCATTGATTTGTCATTTGTCAATATATACTGACGCCTCTGATTTTGGTTACGGCGGATATGTTGAAGGAGATGATGATACAGAGATCATGGGAACATGGTCTGAATCGGAAATGATTCAGAGCTCTACGTGGAGAGAGCTGGAAGCTTTGGTCAGAGTGGTAATGACCTTGGAGAGTCGCCTAGAAGGGCGCAGTGTACGTTGGTATACTGATAACAAAAACGCTGTGAGGATTGTCAAAGCAGGGAGTGGAAACCCTGAGCTTCAGAGGAAAGCTATGAATATGCAGAGCATATGTGAAGAAAAAAATGTGAAAATTTACCCTGTTTGGATACCCAGGGATGAGAATAAGAGAGCAGATAGGCTCAGCAGAGTCGCTGATAGCGACGACTGGCATATAAGTTGGGCAAAGTTCCTTAGGTTTGATGAGAAATGGGGTCCCCATGTTTGGGACAGTTTGCTTGTAATTACAATGCGAAGTGTGAAAAATTTAATTCAAGGTGGTGGTGTGTTGGAACAAGTGGCATTGATGCACTTTCGCACAACTGGAGTGGTACGCTAAATTGGTGGGTTCCACCGCCTCGACTCATTGCTAAGACTGTGGATAAGATAGTACAAGAAAAGGCGAGCGGCACACTCGTTGTGCCTTTTTGGAGATCTGCCTATTTTTGGCCTAAGGTTTGGGATGGTGAAAGGTTTTGTGACTTCATTAAGGACTATGAAGTCTTTTCTTCTAAGTCTGTAAACAAAGGCAAAGGCAGGAATGGAATTTTTGGTGGGAGTAAGAGGGCATTTAATCTGATTGCTTTTAAAGTTCGATTCTAGATATGCACCCTACACATGTTTATTTCATTTAATCACAGGTCTAAATGTCAAGGAAGCCATCCAGAAGGCTCTGTTGGACACAGGTGTCCAGTCTTCCAATCTCACAAAATTGACTGATGTGATGGCTAGCCAGCTTATCGGAGCAAAAAGCGAAGGTACAACCGGTAAATATTATGCAGCTTTCAAGAAATGGGAGAGTTTCATCGTAGCAGAAGGGGGCCAGGCTCTACCGGGAGAGCCCATTCACGTGGCGCTATATATCTCTAATCTGATAGAGCAAGGTTCGTCAGTTAGCACGATTCAATCAGCCATTTATGGCATAAAGTGGGCTCATAGCATCCGTGGATTGTTAGATCCTACAGACAATGCATTCGTCAGAAATCTCATGGAAAGTGCTAAGCGGCAGCATTCAAGGCCGATCATCAAGAAGGACATAGTAACTTCTGAGCAGATAATCGAGATATGCGCTAAGTACCAAGATTCTTCGGATGTTTTAGTTTGGAGAGATCTTGCTTACATAGCTATCAGTTTTGCTGGTTTTCTTAGATTCGACGAGGTTCAGTCTCTTAAGGCTTCAGATATTACATTTAACGATTCTTTTATTTCTGTGCATGTCCGAAGGAGTAAAACTGATCAATACCGAGGAGGTAATGTTGTATTGATAAGTAAGGGTCATTCTTGTGCTTGTCCGATTAAGGTATTGAAGAGGTACATTGACCTTGCTGGTATCGTTATGGGTTCAGATCAGTATTTGTTTAAACCTGGTTATTGTAATAAAGGAAAGAGTAATTTGATGAAGAAAAACAAGCCAATCAGTTACACTAGAGCTCGTGAAACCGTAGTAAAAAGGTTGCAAGAGGTGTGTGGCCAGGCAAATTTGGGTCTGCATTCACTTAGGGCTGGAGGTGCTACTGCAGCAGCAAGGGCGTCTGTACCAGACAGGTTATGGAAAACACATGGCAGATGGAAAAGTGAAAAAGCCAAAGATGGGTATGTTGATGACAGTGTTAGTCATAAATTGCTGGTAACCAAATCTTTGAATCTGTGAGTTTTGGTCATTAATCTTAGGTTATTTTTAAAAACAACAACAACAACAACAACAAGAAAGAAAAGAAAAGAGAAATTTGTACATTTCACGTTATACTTTCGTTTATCGAAACGTCGGGCGGGCACGACGAAATATTCTATTATTTTCTCACGCAAAGGTGGACAACGTATGCCTCATAATATATTGAAAGTTTAATTCTAGAAAATAAATGTCATGAGGCATGAGTATTCTTACGTTCAAATATGATAAGAAATGTTTAAGCGGAAGTTAGTGTTCATAAACTCGGCAGTAATGGAATATGTGAAGTCGAGTATTTAGGAAGATGTTTTGAGCATGTGCATAATCAAGGTGATTCTAAGGAAGATCACACATTACTGGTATATATTGTGGTATGCTTTTCTTTTCATATCAGATTCAAGTATCGATATAAGCTTTAAAAAGTCCTTGTAAGGGGACGAAGCAGATACTGTAAGGGTGAATTTCTTTGAATTAATGTCAAAGATAGCCTAGTGCTGTTTATTGTTATTGTAGATTTTATCTCTGGAAGATTGCACATCATATAACTTTGGGCATGGGGCCTACTAAATTTATTCACAATCACATATGTTAAACGTATGTTAATAATGACTGAATTGATGGAACGTGGAAACGGAAGAGATTAAAAAGCAGGTAGAGAATAGAGAGTGGTGGGGTAAAAAAAAGAAAAAAAAAAAAAGAAAGGTATTTGTTAATATGACTGGTTGACATTTAAACCGACATTTAAATATTTTTAAATGATTAAGAATCATCCTTCTTTGCAGTATATTCACAATGCTAGTTATGATGGTAACCTCGTTAATAATTCTTGCGGCTCAAAATTTGTATTTTATTAATGCTGCCTGTAAAAAAAAAAAAAAAAAAATCATTGTAACAGTATTTCCATTTAATTCCGCTTTGCCCCCGTTCTTTGAGCTCTAGTCGTCGGGCAAGCGTTACCCTTAATGTTTAATGTTACAAAGAGTTTTTCTCTGGTATTCAATGAGTTTATGTGAGATATTATCGGGTGTAGCAGAAATTATAGAAAAGACTATTACATGTATTTACCTGCGTTACGTTTGTATAGCAGGTAAATGTTGTTTGTCTCGTTAATGTATGCATACATTGCTCTGATGTTAGATGGGTTGAAGCATTGTCAGAGGTTTCCTAGGAATGTAATTACGGGTGCACTGGTGCATTGGAGCGTGGGTATCTAGGGTGTGGTAGAAAGGGAATGTACGTAGCACTTCATTCTAGCTTGCGTTCTTCATCAAGACAAAATTTTGATAACAAAGGTGTTCAAGATGTTCGCAGAAGATTTTTTGGTAGTTTATTTTGCAAAAGTGGATCCGAAGGTTTTCCAGAGCTTTTTGCTCATCGAGTTTTATCTCTGGTTTTTTACCCTGGACCTACTTGTCGCAAATTTAGAATAGGGATAATAGTGTTTTACAATAATATTTGTTTTAGTACAGAATTTAAGTATGGAGAGAAGTAAGATAGTGAGGAATGTACTGAATCAAAGTTTATTTGAAATTAATGTTTATCTTGAAACAAGATTGTACATTTTCTGAAATGTCGAATAAACAAACGGCTCCTAGTCGTCGTCGGGCAAGCGTTATAGTCGTCGGGCAAGCGTTACCCTTAATGTTTGGTGTTACAAAGAGTTTTTCTCTGGTATTCAATGAGTTTATGTGAGATATTATCGGGTGTAGCAGAAATTATAGAAAAGACAGAAGTTTTCCAAAGCCTTGAGTGTTTTGTGATGTATTAAAGCTATTAACACGAGGACATCGGAAAGACAACCAAAAGGACCTACCCCTCCTCTCCCCCTTCCGGGCTTTAGAAAGACAGAACAAAGCCATAGCTTTCAGCGATTCTGATCAAAGCCGTGCCTTTATACATCTACAAACGGCAGCGAATTCTATAGTAAGGGTGGGGTGGGATGGGGATAATAGATCTAGAGTGACCTCTAAAAGAAAGTAAGGAAAAACGCTTTCAAAAGGCGGTTGACAGTATGGATTAAATTTTATTGAAAGTTGAAATGAAGATGGGTATAGTGAGAATAGCCATTATTCTGTTCATGATCATGCTCTTTTCATTCGCATCAGTGTCTAAGGTTGCGTTCAATCGATTTTTCGCAGGTCGTAAAAATAAACGGCTTTCAAAACGCAAACATGAAACGCTGAAAAAGGTACGTTTTGAATCATGATTCTGCAGAACCACGGTCGCTAAAAATCGATTGAATGCAACGGAGATCTCAATCATGATTCTACTGTTGCTTTCACACCAAGGTTTGAAGAAAGATAAAACAAACAACATACAGAAAGCTAGAAAAGAAGATAGGAGAAAACAACGAATAACATAAGAAGAGACTGAAAGATAAGGAGATAGAAGGAATAACATAGAATAACAGGGAAAGACAAAAAGAAGAAGATAGAAGAAGAAAACAAAGAATAACAAGAAAAGATGGGAAGAGAAAGAATAACAAGGAAAGATAGGAAAAAGATTAAAATAAATGACATAAGGAAACAGAAAAAAAGGTAGGAAAAAACAAAGAATAACATAAGAAAAGATGGAAAGAGAAGAAGATAGAATGAAAAACAAAGAATAGCATAAGAAACATATAGAGACGAATAAATGATGTGAGTAAAGTTGATCTTCCTGGGTCAAACTGCGCAGTACGATGCGCAGTGGATGGGCTTGAAATGAGCAAGAATCGGCGTTGATGAAAAATCGCTTGAACGCTCTCTCGCAACAGCGTTTTGATTTGTGATTCATGTTGATTCTCGCTTCAAAAAAATTGCTTGAACGCACCCTAAAAAACCAGATAGCACGTTCAAGAAAAAAAAAAGATCGATATAAAACGCTACAAAGTTGAAAGGAAGTGATTTTTGTTGATGTTGAATTACAGGGATTTGCTAGTGTTATTTCTAATCCTTTAAAAACACCTAACTGCCAAATACTCAGTGTATTGAGTGTAGCTTATTTAAATCGGGCAGAGAAGAAAATGGGACTAGAGATAAAAAAAGCCGAGAGGAAGAATAAGTAGAAAGGAGAAGACGGTGTCGAGAAGACAAATGTCTTTGGTTGCGTTTCTTTGGTTGCGTTTTTATGAAGAAAAAAATGTAGCTTAACAGCAGTGCACCAATAATTACGATTACCTTGAATCACCGGCTCAATAATGACGCAATCGTAATGACGCCTCGGCTAAATTCAAGTAGTGTACGTTTCAGATGAAGCCCACTGCTGGAAGAGATGGTTAACAATTTACATAGAAGTGTCACAGTCGGTATGCTCTTTTGAATACTTTCTGTAGCGTTGGAAGGAAGATGATGGGAAGAAGGAGGACTAGGAGGAGGAGAAGTAGGGGAAGATGAAGGAAAGAGACGAATATGGAGGAGAAGACGAAGGAGAAAGAGAGGAAGAAGGAGGAGGAGGAGGAGAAGAAGAAGAAGAAGAAGAAGACGAAAATACAGAATGATGATGATGATGATGATAATATATAATAACAATTAGAAGAATTAAAAGAAGAAGAAGATGATGATGAAGAAGAAGAAGAAGAAGATGATGAAGAAGAAGAAGAAGAAGAAAATACAGAATGATAATGATGATGATAATAATAATAATAATTAGAAGAAGAAGAAGAAGAAGAAGAAGAAGAAGAAGAAGAACAACAACAACAAGAAGAAGAACAAGAAGAACAAGAACAAGAACAAGGAGAAGAAGAAGAAGAAGAAGAAGAAGAAGAAGAAGAAGAAGAAGAAGAAGAAGAAGAAGAAGAAGAAGAAGACGAAGAGGGAAAATGCCTTTCCGGTTTCTGCATGACCGGAAAGCATGAAGCTGTGAATTAATTTAAAAAGTAAACTCTGTTCCAAGATGTCTTGCAGCCTGCAATGTGTGACCATTAGGTTTCGTACGAGAAGGACCAAAACACGCAAACAAGAAATAATTCAATTTGCAAGCGTTTCATTTTGTCCGCTACAATAATATCCGGCATTGTTTTTAATTCTTTTGCGTTGAGAAATTAAAGCAGAGGAAAATGAATTTATTTTTATCTGCCTGAACTGCAAGCATGAAATTAAGGTTTGATTAAATAAATGAAGTTGCATTTTTTTCAATTATAATTATATTTGTACGTTTTTTTAAAAAGACACTGCCGATAGATATAAGGAATCAGCTTTACGTGAACTGAACAAGTCACGCATCGATTTTGTTACTTTAGGATAAGAAATATACATAACATAGGAAGGAAGAAAACAGTGTATGACAGTATGACACAAGAAAGCTTGCTAACAACAATAATATTTTTGATAATAACAACAACAACACTAGTAATGATGATGATGATGATGATTATAACAAAAAAAAAATGATAACGATATGCAACGGTCCACCCTGGACAATAGATAGTAAATGAAGAAGCTTAATGGGAGTCATTTATAATTTGTAAACAATTTTTTTTTTAATTTGTTTACAAATTATAATTCCTCCTCTTAATGTTCTTAATTTACGATTGATATCATTGTAATTTATCATAAATGACATAACTGATATCATTATCATAACAATTATGATAATAATGAAAACAACTACAACAACAACAGAAATAACAACAATATTCTATAGCACCTCTATGACTGAGCTTAGAAAAAGAAAAAGGAAAAATAAAAATTAGTGCAATGATTTGCACAACTAAAGCTCAGTTCAAAATACATTTAAACAAATACGCTTTGAAAAAAGGGGGTTTTAAAGTTAGAAACTGTGAATGTTTCCTTCATTTTGATATGGATAAGATAGTGATTCATAGTGCACGATAAGATTTGAACTTTTTTTTCTTATTAGAAAAGAAATTCGGTTGCCTTCAAATCACTACCAACATGAGCAAGCGCATCGTACTATCACGTGTCTCTTTTTTTTTTTTTTTTTTTTTTTTTTTTTTTTTTTTTTTTACTGAGCTAAAAATACTTATGTTACAACTTGACCCATCGCCTACAGGTATAAGGTCTATGGGAATGAGCCAATTCAGTTGTCAACGGGGTAAATGTCTAAAAAAAAAGGGGCCAGAATTTTTGTAATAAAATTTGAAAGAGAAGCACGCAGTTGATAATAGTGACAACAATAATATTCCGATCTTGTATAGAGGCATATCACGTTGTCATCTAACATCTCTATGCGCTTCCAAAGGACTTTGGATTTAATGGCTTTAGCCGGCAGCCTTTACAGTGCACAAGCATTTCAAGGAATTAATTCCTGCCAGGTACCCACTTACCTCACCTGGGTCGAGTGTGGCAAATGTAGATTAATGTCTTGCCAAAGGACATTAGTGCAGCGACAGGGATTTATGAACCTACAGAAATAGTTTGCCGTTACTGTAGAGGCTTAAAAAATAAGGAAGGACCAAATGCTATGAGAATTTTGACAAGTATATACCTACAAGAACTTCTGAAAACGACGCATGCGCATGCAGATAAGATCGACTATAAAAACCATCTTCAAAGCATTTACGTCTTCTATACTAGCATCAAGAAGACAGCGAAAGTAGTTTTCCGTATGACTAGCCTCTCGGTGATGCTGTTTTTCCTAGAAAGGAATTATCTACATGTATTTGTTAAAACGCCATAGAGTTTGGGGTAAGTCTATCATACTTTTTTCCACAAACATGATCATTCTTTTTATTTTTTTCATATTCTTGAATATATTCAATACAGTTTGGTCTTTACCTTACTGTAAATAATAAGATGAGTTCCACTCACCCTTGAAGTGTTGTTAACATGCTCTAAATGAACGAAAAAGATACTTTAACAATGTGTGTTAGTGGTTCTCTAATATTCCTCAAATTTACTGCTATTATTTTGCTTGACTATTTTGCTTGAAGCCATGTCTCCATAAGCAAGAGGTTTCATTTACACCTTGCATTTTTAGATGATGCGATGCGACTAATGGTATATATAGTAGTGAAAGAATCACTATACTTATCTTTTAACACCTTTAAGAATTGTATCTTATGTTGTATCCTTGATCTGTACATGAATGTCAGTAATAGAAATGTCGATTTCCATGGCTTCAAAGTAAGAGCTATTTTCGAAATGATGAAGCGCTTAATCGGGCGAATTCTTTTTGTTGTTTTCTATTCTTTTTTTTATCATTGCATTAGGTATCTCTCAGAAATCCTTACTTTGCAATTTGGCGGCGCATGTTGAAGTAAACATAAAATCCGCAAAGTGTCTATAATCCATAGACAAATATTAAACCTTGAATATTGATTGCTACACGAGGGATTTGATTATTAAAGCACCATTGCAAAGACTTCCGAAAGATCAGATTAATGCTCTGCAATGCCTTCCCCATCACCTTTTGAAATCTACGATATTTCAGTGACGAATCATTCAATCTGAGCATGGTTTCTGTGGGATAAACAATAGCGTATTCTTAAAGTTTGGTTTTGTTTGTTTTGGTCGTTTTTTTAATGTAATGACTGTTATATCTATGTAAACATGGTAAAAAAAAATGTATTGATGCGCCGACCCAAACACACTTTCTCTTTTGTCATAATACCATGTTTGTATTCTTTTCATCATGAGACAGAAATAAATGTGTTTGAAAAAAATAGAGAATATGAAAGATGATAAAATTATAATCACCTTGACTAGATTTTTCGAAATTAGCAGTGATCTTGTGTAAGAAAGTATTAACCAACATGTATGAGATCACATTACCATACCCTGCGACGAAATTGAGAGACATGTCTCTGTCTTTCGATTTCAGTTGCCAAATGATTATTTCGCTCATCCGATTGATTTTCATTGCGATTTTAGAATTTTATTGCCCTTGCATTCTTCAAATCCATTTTCGTACGAATATGATCTTTATAAATATCCGTACATTTTCAACCTTTCTAAACTTAACATGGCTTGCGTTTTTCATAGTTGTTAAAAATGTTAAGCAGGCTATCATAACTGTTAATATTTCACTATCAAACTCCTTGTGCTTTAAACTTGTAATTCATTTTGAACCGCATTATTCTCATTTCATTTTTGTTTGTTTTACAGATGCATGAATAAAACTTCTCCGTCGGCCGAGTAAACTGATACGCCTGATTAAATTTCAAACTTGGAAGTGGACTATTGCAACTCGGTATTTATGTATCTTCTTGCTCTGCCTTCTTCTGAGAACTTCGATTGCCTCGTATAACCCACAGAAGATTTGAAGCACTGTCAGAAAACTACTAGAAGCTGTCAAATGAAAATTAATACAGCTGCATTTTATTTCCGTTTAATGCTCCATTGGTGATCGGACCAAAGAGTGATGCTTTGCTACCATTGAGAGAACGCGTTCATTAACAATTCTTAAGGGAGGAGTGTGATATTATTACTGTAGTGCTCTGCCACATCTTATATGAACTTAACCGTATCGTAAAATTTATAAGCGTGATGAGCGTTAGCCTTAGATTATTTATATTGTTGGCAACTTTAAGCTTCGGTCTGCATGGTCTCGCTGAGAGAGATACATTGCTTACGACAGAAATCACTGTAATGTCTGTACTGAACTCGTCTGCAGCTCGGGAGGATATCACTGAGGCGAACACTGATTTTGTGTATGGAGACGGCTTGAATTCTTCACCGAATCAATCTACCACTCCACACAAAGAAACCTGGCCAACATGGCAAATGGGCAGTGCTGTATCTTACTCTACTGGAAGCATCAGTGATCAAGTGTCAACCGAAGCTGGTACGGTAGAATTCTTAGATGTACTCCAGAGTACGGCTGTAGCGATGGAGTCGGTTCAGTGGAGATGGGGCCCAATAACCTGGTCTTGGTGGACCTCTCTAACATTGGTGTCCTCCATCCTGGGTATCTTAGGCAACCTTCTCGTCATATTAGTTATATGGCAACGCAGAATGATGAGTCGCTCGACCGATACTCTCATCGGTTCTCTTGCGGTTGCAGATTTCTGCACCTCTCTTTTCATCCTCCCCCTACCACCGGCGCTATCTGTTCCTTCTACAGTTCTTGGGGAACTCTACTGCCGCCTGGTTTTCCCTTCCTACTTCTTCTGGTTGTCTGTTGGATCGTCTATCTACACCCTGACCTTGATCTCGTTAGAGCGCCTCATAGCTGTCAAGTATCCGATCGAGTTCAGTCGCTTCTCTAGTAGACGTTACACATCGTTAGCGGTCGTCGGAGTCTGGTCAGCAGTGATGATCATAGATCTCTTCTTGATTGTGACCGCCACCGTAGAGGGCACACAGCACATATGTGTCGTGCGGTTCAGCTCCTCGGCAGGGCAGTTGTCGGTTGGCATCTTGATCTTCATGGTGTACTTTCTAGTCCCTGCAACTATCATGCTGTTAGCCCAGGCCGTCACCGCGTACATTCTTCACAAGAAGTCCAAACGGTTCCAGGGGGGTAACGACCGTAATAACCGATCCAACCCATCCTACAACCTTCTGGTCGCCAAGAACCGAGTCCTCAAGATGCTCTTCATGGTTGTAATGATATTCATCATTTGCTGGGGCCCGAACAACATCGCATACTTTCTCTTCAACGTCGGTATCATCAGTCCTAGCTACCATCTCAGTGCTATCAATTACATTCTTATATTGCTCGCCTTTTACAACTCGTGCTTGAATCCGATCGTCTACACAGTTCGGCACCCGAAGTTCCGTGCAGCTGTTCGTGGATTGTTTACAGGATCCAAACCGGATAATGAGGCTCTTTTCGAATACAAAACCGACACCAAAGCTTCGTCTCAAACCAAGGAGTATGAACCAAAAATTTAAACCTCTATTACCCTCACAAAATTTACTCTAAATGAAGTGATATGACTCGAGTTTACCATGCTAACACCTAGTTATAGTGACCTCAGTGACATCAGTTACATTTAGGGGCGTCAGCACATTCTACATTATTCGCAGGGGGGCACTCTAAAACAGTCCTCAGCTTATGATTTTGGTGGGGCATAAAGTTAGGGGGAAACAAAACAGATCAGCAAACATTTTAAACGAAATAGAACACCGAATAAGAAAGTTATGGTTATATGTAATTTTCTATATGGATTTTTTGACACTCCCATAGCTATTGATGACATCATTTTGTTGACACCTCTCAATATTTTCTAAACACGCATAATAAAACATTTTCATTTTGCTTAAGATTTGCACATTTTCGTAAGCCAAACTCTCGATATATAATGTAGGAGTGCTTTCTCCCCAGCATGTTTGGGAAAAGGACAATGAAAACATGTGTTCTTCAAGAAACTGAAGAATAATTGTGTAAAATTCTGATAAACAAAATATAATGAGAGTGTTTTCCCCCGCTGATCTGTCATGTCTGTTTTATTCTGATTAGATTTGATTTGATAACTACTTGACTTGAGGTTATGGATAGATGAAGAATTTGTATAGTTACTTATACTTTGTTACAGATGTTGCACTGGAAAGTTTCAATACTCTAAGTCTCTTCTGTTTTGTTAAACTCTTTATAGAGTAAGTAATCTCCTAGAAAAGAAATATTTGCAATAATTGTGTTGTTGCTATGATAATAAACGTGGTGAATCCATCGTCTTACATAGAACGAACCAGTTTTGAAGTTTATGAAAGACACTAAATTAGCACACGCCAGACTAGTGTAAAACTGTGTAAATTTACACGCCCTCTACTTGGCGCCATGTGAATGGCATGAATGGTCTTACCCTATCAGCATGATCAGTACAGTGCCGCACGGTGAATTCATTGATTATTTATAACTTTCTGTTTACATCTTTTATTGTTTTCTCTGTTTTCAATATAACTTAAAACAGTTGTAGAAACATCACATTGTGTTCCATTGAACCGACCTTATTCTTATACTTTATTTAGATATTACAGTTGATAATGGCAGCCTAAATGTAAAACTGTGTAAATTTATACGCACGCCCTCTACTTGGCGCCATTGTCATGATTGTGAATGGACTTTACCCAGTCATTACACTGCTGCACGACACCATCGATAAAGCCACTGATTATTTATAACTTTCTGTTTACATATTTTATTGTTTTCTCTGTTTCCACTGGCGTAAATCCCGGGGGTGGGGAGATATATACCCTCACTTTTTCGAGGGGGGGGGGGGATATTCCCCCCTCATTTTAAGGAAAAATGATATTGTAATTAATTAGTTGGTGACTTTTTTGTAAGAATGAATGTCATAAATGACGGTCATATCGTGGAATTTTTATTTGGAATACTCTTAAAAACCATAAAAGTGGATATTTTTCGCTCGCTCGCAATATAATGATATTAAATGTGCGTAAGGGGCTGCGCGGGTAAATGAGGGTGTGTGTTTGTATACTTAAGTGTGAGTTCACGAGGAAAAAATCGCTAAAAAAAAAAGGCTGATCATCCCCCCCCCCACTCCTCAAAACGGATTTACGCCGATGTCTGTTTCAGTATCACTTAAAACAGTCGAAGAAACATCACCTTAAGTTCATTGAACGGACCTTTTTTTTTTATATTTTATGTGGATATTACAGTTGTTCCTTTTATGCTGTTTTTGTTCTCGTGCCCTTCCTTTGATATGTTGATTAGAAGACCTGTGTAAAAGGGAAACCCAGAAGCCATTTCACTGCTACGGAGGTTGGTTGGTCCTTGATATGATGGCGCTCTTCAATCTCTTATTACTATGCGCGCCAGTTACTTTCTAAGTTTTTTTGCGAAGGTTTGGCGCCTTCTATTTTTGTGGTTTGGCGTGGGCACAGCTATCATGGCTATTCTGAACGTAGATGGAGCTGTTGGTGGACGTAAATCTAAAAGAATTGAGTAGATCTGGGCCCCGTCTTAAAAAGAGTTACGATTGATTCAAATCTATCGCAACTTTGAGATTGATCTCAACTCCTATATCTCTTAAATACACAGTTGAGATCAATCTCAAAGTTGCGATCGGTTTCACCAATCCCATCTTCTTGTAAGACGGGGCCCTGGTACTTTTATACTGTCATTATTTCGGAGGGGTTTGAATGAATTGTGAAGGTTGTTTTATGCAAACCACTTCCTTTAAGCACTAATTGTTTAACACAAATAAACCTGTCCGAGTAAATAAAACTGTTATAAAATTAAGTAATCAGCGTTCTTAGGTAACATTCATGTATAATGTGTCTGGTGTGTTTAATGGGATAGGAGTATACGTCCTTGCCACTTGTTTGTTGTTGTAAATAAATGATAGATGTTATTGCATATAATCTACTAAAACGTGAGGTGAGAAGAAAATGGCTCCATAGTTGAGTTGCAATATCACTTGCTTCTATGTAGTTTCCTTTTAGGTACCAGGGCCCCGTTTCATAAAATTTGTTATCAATAACAAGTTACAATAACTGTTATAAGCTACTGAAATTCTTGCATTTGATTGGCTGTGAGCATTTTGTCATAGAAATGTGGCAGTTGTTACTGATAACAAGTTTTATGAAACGGGGCCCTGATCCCACGTATTTGAAATTCTTCTTGTACCCTTCTTTCGAACCTAGCACTGTCTAAATGTTTTCTTTCTGTCAGGTTCCACATTTAGCTTGAGATCAAGGGAAAATTATTTTCTCTGTTCATCATTTCAAGGACCACATTTCACCAGGAATATATTTATTGGAATGACGAGATCATGGTTTCGAACCAGTCGGTCAGTCGCACAATAAACATGAACATGAACATTGCTATTTCATTTCGTCTGCCCCACCTCCTCCTTCCTCTGAGAAAGAACAAACTTCTTTGAAAGAATCAATGATAACAACTTGTGATTCATAATCCTATGATTTGATATCTTTAAACATTTTGCTGCATAAAGCTTTGTATGTGAGCTTTTACTTTAATTCAGTAACCACGTTATATAATGTTTACAACTAAGAAGTGATATACTGCTACAGTCGAACCTTTTCATTTTTCGTTATTCTTTCATTCCTATTGTTCCAAATTCTCATTCGGTTGAACGACTCTTCGGGACCGGATCCAGCATTTTTCAAAAATAGGGGGGGGGGGGGGTGGGGTCGGCCTTTTCAGGTGTCTGTTTTTCTCGAAAAATTTGCTGGCAAGCAGAAAAAAAAAGGTCGCCATTTTCAGGTATCTACTATACCCTTAAGATTCACTGATTAGCAACAAAAAAAAAAAAAAGCATTTAAAAAAATGAATAAAACGCCTAATAAACATTAAGGTAAAATGGGAAGTGTTTAACAAACAAAAATCACAAGATTAAAGTACAAAGCCATTGAAATTATGAGATTTGTTCGATCAACAACATAGTTACTTGTACTCGACAAATGCATTATACAGCTTATCTTATTATCGAGCGCAGTTGATTACCAGGAATATTCTGCTCCATTGCAATAAAATTTGTTTACATCCACAAAGTGACATCTGCTGGACATAAATATCTCTTTTACTTAATATTCATTTTATTCTCCTTTATCCTTTCAATGATGTCAATTAATAAGATGGATAATGTGAGAACTTCAGCAGTGCCAAAACTAAATAAGAAGAAGAAATTTAAAGGAAATTAAAAAAAAAAAACCTGTCTCACGTAAGCAAATACAAAAATCGACAGCAAGGGCGGGGCGGGTCAAACTATCCTTGTCGAGGTGATCTGGGGCCACTATTCTTAGCCCCGAGATCCTTCACAGCGGCGGACTATAGCTATTGGGAGGTCGGGAGTTTTCCCCATGGGGGCCGCTCAACTTCATTCATGGTTTCAATCACCGGATTTGTATAGGTTAGAGGGCCGGTTAAATTTAAAAAAAAAAAAAAAATCTCATAAAAGCCCGGTTCACACATGGACCATTTTAATTGCGTCACTACCTGCGTTATTCGAGCTTGCGTTCGGAGTAAAGGTATTATGCTTACTGCGCATTTTGTACTCACTTTTTAAACGATGTATCGCTCTTTCATGACGTGTGAAAGAACACTGAGGGAGTCCTAACGTCAGCAAATGACGCTTTGTGTGAGGCGGGTCGTAAAGCCTGTTACGTTAATGTTTGTCTCTCGAACTCGATAACTTAATCTTGGTGACCCAAATTGGACGACCTCTGGTAGATGGACCCTCAACTTTGATTTGGCACTGCCATATACAGATAGGAACTGGAGCAAAGTAGAGAATGTGCTTGCTGCTGACATGGAGCTCATTGCAGACTACCTCGAGATGGGGAGACTCGATCAAGCTAAGCATAGCCAAAACTACTGTAACTGCCTTTCACCTCAACACTAAGGAAGCAAATCGACAGCTGACTGTTCTCCATTATGGGACACCCCGACCAAACAACCCTCACCCAACATACCGTGGAGTAAAACTGGACAGAGAGCTGACCTACAAACAGCACCTCGAAGCCCTACGTGAGAAAGTCTCAGCACGGAACAACTTGTTGCGTCGATCGCTTGGCTGGTACATCATGGGGTGCATCAACATCCACCCTTCGCACAGGAGCTTGCTCTAGTTTTCAGCACTGCTGAATATGCTGCACAAGCATGGTGCAGGAGTATACACACCAGAAAGCTGGACTGTACACTTAATGACACCACGCCCTATACACCCACAGATCTCCTCCCAGTCCTTGCAGGAATTGCGCCACCAAGGCTACGCCGAGAGAGTCTGACTGACAAGCTGACGGGAG
>CM057160.1:7123555-7220098 GCA_029962745.1 Echinometra lucunter
TTGAAAATGCTATTGAAAACAAAAAAGGTGGTTATTTTTGGCTCGCTCGCTTCGCTCGCTCGTCAAAATCTTAGGATTTCCATCCAAAAATGCGATTAAAATTGAGAAAAGTGGTTATTTTGGGCTCGCTCGCATCGCTCTTTCGTCATATTTTTGAATTTTTATTCGAAAATGCTATTCAAAAGCGAAAAAGTGATTATTTTCTGCTCGCTCGCTTCGCTCGCTCGCAAAATAGATATCAAAATGTGTGTGAGAGGGAAAAATTCGTTAAAAAGTTTTTCATCCCCCTCTCCTCAAATTGGATTTACGTCGGTGGAGCACTACCGTCCTCCTAAAATGCAGTCCTAGCTACGCCACAGATTCTAGACATAGACTAGCTACCCGGAAATTTTGGGCTCTGCCCCCCTGAAAACAGGTACCTGTTACGCGCCTGGGTGGCGGGGGAGGGGGGGGGGGGTAGAAAGTAAAGAGTCGGGTGATTAAATTCGATGGCGTTATTTAATTTATATTATGTTATAAACTTAAAATCTGGTGGTGGACATTGAAAAAGGGGGGTGGTTCGTTTGATTAACACTGTTTTGTCTCTTTGCAGCAATAATACTGCTATTTACTCTCAAAGCAACCGAAATAAGTCAAAGTTCGCTTTTATGCACCCTTTTGGTCCTCTAGACTGACAATCACGTTGAAGCTATAAAATGAAAGTGAGATGAGAACTAGAAGGACGCAACTAAACCTAACAAAGTCCATGCATTGACGCCCTTTCAGGGCTTAAATTTTTGGGTCAAATAACGGGGTCCATTGCAGCGGCAATAATGATTGGTCCCTATATTGTGCTGATGCGGTAATACTCTTTGCTAACATTACCTGCCTACCACTTTGCACTTAGAAGGCATTAGTTTACAACATTTGCCTTCAGATTATCAAGTAGTATACCTCATTGGCGTGATTTTATATGTTCATTTAACTTTGGTAATTAACCATGATCAAGCTTGACGATATTTTGGTGGAGATCGGCGAGTTCGGGCCCTATCAGAAGAGGGTGTTCGCCATCGTCTGTAGCTTCGTTTTCACCGCCTCGTGGCAGTCGATGATCACCGTTTTCCTGGCAGCATCAGTCGACCACTGGTGTGCGGTGAGTCTTGATACTTTTATAGGTATTGGATGTATTTAGGGCACGATCGTTAAAAAAAAAACTTTTGAGAAATTAACTCAAAGGTATTAAATAATTATGAATATTGCACATTTCGAGAAATAATGATCAGATTTCGTATACGTAATTTTCGCGCAGTTTGATGAGTGATGGACGAGGCCATCGAAATAGATTCATGGAGTCTTTGAGAGAATATGTTTTAAGGTGTTGATGATGATGTTGATGATGATGATGATGATGATGATGATGATAAAGAAGAAGGAATAATGAAGAAAATGATACTCCTCATTTCATGTATTGAGCTCCTTACAGTCATTCCAAAGAGTCATTATCCTGGCTCTGGCTGCGTAATATAGGCTAAATCCCCAAATCTGCCTGCTTGGCGGCCGGGCGGCAAGTTTTTAGCAAATTTCGCGCGGGCACTGGGCGGCGGCTGCCCGGGCACCGCTGTTTATTAGGGCAGCGCATGCCCACTCGCTGCCGAAATTAGTCATGTTAGTCAAGCGGTCGCCGTCGAGCGATTTAGGTGAAAAATCAAAGCCGCTAGATCAAAAGCTGTTGAGTGGTCGTCTCCTGGTCACCGCTGGGAGATCGGTCGGCCACTGGTCGGCGAGTTCAAAACAGATCGGCATCCAGGCGGCGCCTGCTTGAATTTTCGCATGGTCGCCGTTGTGAGATCGGTCGGTCACCTGTCGTCGAGTTCTTTTTTATTTTGCATTTTTTTACATTCTAGAAAGACTTTATTTATTTATTTATTTATTTATTTATTGGCAAAAATGGTATGCCAAAACAGATAATCAAAATCTGAAAATTTACTCTGCAGTCCCTCCAAAGTTGATACAAACCAGTGTTCATTAAAGCAGGTGATTGATCCGTCACTTTTAGATCTCTAGTTTGTTGTGTGAGCAATGAGGTGATCTAGAGTCTCTAGATCGTCTCACATCTGACACAAAAATAATTCAAATAATATCTATAACAATTATTGTGAGCTACTAACAATCTTAGGCCCGATAGCCGATTTTTTTTAAACCGAAATTTGAAGTACTTAAAAATCAATTACTACAAAGCCTCAAATTAACTTGCCTCTTGAATGAGCCCATGCAGAAAATCCATGACTGAAAGAAATGCTTTTTGGAGCCGTTAGTCTAGACGTCTGAAACACATTCCTGAAATACAAAGTTAATATCAATCAAAGAAAATGAACAATCTTCGTCAATGTCATAGATGATGATGAGTAGTCATAAAGAAACATTATTTTGTGTAAAAGATATGTTTTCATAGAAAGGAATTAATTGTAAATGTGCATGCTTTGATATGATATCTCACTGCATCATATGTTGTTGATGGCCAAGGGCCAGTCAAATACCAAGGTCACTCGCGAGAAATTCCCGACGGAGACCGGCGAGCCGCTGCCGGTATGCCTACGGGACACCTACAGATGCCCCGCCGATCATCGGCCGGCAGCCGGGCGATTTCTTAAAAATCCGCAGGTGACCGTTGAGAGATCGTCCGGGAATCGGTGGGTCATCATTCGGTCACTGCTGGACGCCGCGCGGGGAAGATCCCCGATTTCGCCACGTTTTTACCTAAAATCGACCGGCGACCGACGGGAAATCGACTGGGCATCGCCCGATTCGCCCGGGCATCGCTGGTGATTTACAACCCGCTCGACTTCTCCAAAATCGTTTGGCGATGCCTAAATTCCAACAGGCTGCACATCGGTTGGTCGGCGCTCTGAATTGCGATTATAGCCAATAAGGCTCTGAAGCAAATCATACAACTTCTATTTTGGTGTCACCATAACGCACAGGCCCCAACTCGAGTCAATCTCGGGCTTTAAATATTCAATGGATTGAATCAGCCACCCTCCTGGGTTGTGGGTGGCTGATGTGGATTCGTGCTTTTCCCAGGGGCGTTAATTACGTGGTAGGTGTGACTAGAAAAGCGATCCAATGTCTAGTGACGTGTCCACCACAAGTCATATCCATGTCAGTTCTTTCTTTTTTTTTTCTTTTTTTTTCTTAGAAAAGAGGTGCAATAATTTAAGTATTTGTTTGAGACCCAAACTGCTGCTTTAGATGTAGTATGGTGATTGAAAAAAAATATTGATGCCGCATGTGAAGACAAAATGTCATCGCAGTCCAGTCGACACAAAGATGCAAATAATCAGTACATGGCTATAATGATAATGATAATAATAATAAAATAATGTTAAACTAAACATTCGCAACAAGACTGTATAACATTGAATCATTTTCAATGCTTCCACTGCACTCGCAGTTTTCTTCTTGCAGTCAACATTCATCCGAAGTCGCTCATTTTTTTTAAAAACTGCATCAGAGAAAGAGAGAGCATTTCTCAACAATGATGAGAAGAAATGAATTCTCTTCAGCAAAATTCGATGTTTTGTAATATATTGCTTACTTTGGAACCTTACGATATGAATAACTTTAGGAATGACTCATGGAAGAGTGTCTACGAAAATAGAGTATCTGGACCAGGGCATGTCTTCTACTTCTTCTTCTTCTTCTTCTTCTTCTTCTTCTTCTTCTTCTTCTTCTTCTTCTTCTTCTTCTTCTTCTTCTTCTTCTTCTTCTTCTTCGGTGGCGACCCCAATGGAAATAAGTTCTCGAGGACCCCTCTGGAAATAAGACCTCGAGCTTTCGTGGGCTATCCAGCTCAAGCTTATTCAATTTTGATTTGTTTTCTTTTTTCCTTATACTACTCTATTGTTTGTTGCATGTTCGAAGCTTGACGAATAAAAATCAGTTAATCAATCAGTCGTTTATCTTTAAAAAAAAAACCCAAAAAACATCTTTTGTGAGGTTTTATAATTCAGCTCACTTCCTGCCCGGAATGTAAGTCATGCTAGAATTGACCCCGCTAAAGTGCAGGAAGAATTGGCATGGTTAAAGAGCGTATAACGTTTAATCAATTAACAGACCCTAATCACCTTGTTCTGTTTTTTGTTTTTTGTTTTATTCAGAAAAATACAAACGCCCTGTCAACTCTTGATAGGACCATGAGATCTTTGTTCCGACTTCGGCTGTCATTGTAATCCCTATTCAATGTTCAAAATCATTTCTAAAACTTATGATGGAGGATCCATGACCCTTTGCCCGCAGCTATACACTGCAATGAAAATTTGACAAACGCAAATATGATTAATATTGTATATCTTCTAATATTTATAAAAATATTTTCTATTTTGCCCCCTCCCCTATTCATAGTCGCTGTATACTATAACCCCATACTATGTAGATGGGTCTTTGGCTGTACGTGTAGTTGAAGAATAACTCACTCTTGCGTCTGTATTAATTAAAAAAACCTTTTGTTTCTCAGTAATTACATTTCTAGCATCTTCAGTTGTCATTTTGATACTAGGATTAAATGAAATTTAACCATATCCAGGCCATTCCCCTCTTCAATATTTCGTTCTACTCTAAACATCGTGTTTTAGGTCAGTATCCCTTCGTTCCCCCAAGTGTTTTTAGATCGTCTTCCAATGCTGATGCATGCTACCGCCAAGTTTGCAGTTCATACCTCAAACTGTTCTCGAGTTATCGCATGATCAACGAAAAAGTGGAACGGACGGACGGACAGACAGACGGACAACCCGAAAGCATAATCCCTTCGGTACTTGCTTCGGTTGGCGGCGGCATATCTTTTTTTTCTATCCATCAAATAATTAGAGAAAAACCACAATGCATATTTGTGACTCTCAACAAATACTAATATCCAAAGAGTCCCTTCGTTGCACTTTCTTGCCCTAGCTTTAGAACGGACAATGCTGACCATTCACCACCCAACTGGTGTTCTCGAAGATAAATAATCTATAAACCAAACATCACTGGGCGGTCAACTCTATCTGTTTTTTTTTATATACAGACACAAGAATACATGATATTGCTCAGGTCATCGATTCTATTGAAGTGTCTTGTATATTCTGGGTCGAAGTTGTGTAATCACCTTCCTCAGAGGTCGCATTAAGCTATATTTCCTCAGTAAATATTTTACCTTCAATCTGATGGGGGGGGGGGCAAACACCACAGAATGATGACCCCTTTTCTGCTGACCCTTTCCTTTCTTTTCTTTTCTTTTCTTGTTTTTCTTTTCTAGCTCTTCTTTTCTTTTTTTTTTTCTTTTCTTTTCTAGCTCTTCTTTTCTTTTCTTTTCTTTTCTTTATTCCTTTCATTTTTCTTTTTCCCTTACATTTTCTAGTCGAAATCAGGTGTCATTTCCCATGTTTTTTAACCAAATTCACGTCGAATCGGACAAAGTGTTTTTCAGATTAGTCATGTCAATGATAGGTTTTCTTATACAGAAAATCGGAACCGAATTCTAATTAGCCGGAAGCGAGCCCTCAATTTTTGGACTTTCGATAAGTGATGATAATACTGATGGTTTTACTCTCTGAGAAAGTTTATTTAAAAGACTCAGTGCAACAAAAGGCCAATCTAGTTTTAATTAGTAAAACCTATTAGAATCTCTTGATTAACAGACTGATCATCGCTAATGTTGAGATTTTGAAGCTTCAAAAATAGGGAGACCCTTCGTAGACCGTTTATTCGGCCTATATACACTGTGGCTTTTGTGGAAAGCGCATTTAGACGAAGGAGCTAAATCGCGCCTTACCATACAGCCTATTTATCACCTCCCTTTCCCCTACCTAATTATCTTAAGTTAAAACACAAAAATGACGATGCAACACTCACTGAGGTTCTATATGTAGAATTCATTGTGGCATTACCCTATGTGTTACCGCTAATTGAAGATTGACTAGGAAAATTGCGGTCGTCGTTATCAAAACAATACAAACGAACTGTTCACATGGTACTTTCATTTCCTCCTGCTAGCTAGGGAAGTTCATATTTTGATTACCAGTTACCGCCAAGGCCGTACGCAGAAATTATTTTCTGGGGGGGGGGGGGGGGGTCACACGAGTTGTAAAAAAAAATTAAAGATCTCAAAAGCGAGGGAGCGAAGTGACCGAGCTGGTTACGGGGGCGCTTTTGCATTTTTAAAAGTGAAATTGAAGGATTTAGTGCACACTTTTCGTGAATTTTCAGTACAATAATGTAAGTTTTCACAATTTCTGGGGGGACAACTGCCCCCCTGCCCCCCCCCCCCCCCCCCCGCTGCGTACGGCCATGGTCATCGCTAACTGATAACGTTACAGACATTTTGGAATATTACACTTTTGTTTGCATGTCCGGATGGGGCCTATGCATTAGTGTGGGCCTACCGTACAGTGGCTGCCCCTTCATCCCCCCACAATATTCGCAAATTTTCCTCTAAAAACCGCCCCTGAGAAGAGGGCATTTTTAGCTTGTATAGTCTACCAGGATAATCTTCGATCGTACCTTTGAAATTTATTTACTTGTACAGAATGTGTTGAATTATACCTTTTCTCTACATTTGTTGTCCCGGACGACTGAACTCTAGTGTTTTTAAAGGAAACCTGCCGATATTGTGATTACCAAACAGTGAGGGAAACCGACATTATGGGCAAAAATGTACTGCAAGGGTCAATATAAACTCTTACATAATCCGCATATTTATAAAAGAACTTATCCTCGATATAACAACATAATTGTACCGAATATTTACCAGGAAAGTACTGAAGGACATTTTCACTAAATTTTAAAAGCGTTTATTTCAAACACTATCTCTTAGTTAGTGACATAATGTGCATCCACCAAATGAGAGGGTGCCAATGTAATGGGGGAGAGGTGACGTTCTGTTCCCCGTTTCATAGCAGTCTTGTTATCAATAACTAGTTGCAATAACTGTTATAAGCTACCGAAATCCTTGCATCTGATTGACTGAGAGCAAATTTGTCATAGAAATGAGGCAGTTGTTACTGATAACAAGTTTTATGAAACGGAGCCCAGGTCCAGCTTGGTGGATTATTGTGACAGAATGAAGCCATTGAGGGAGGGGAAGGTTTGTGTCTGTATTTGGGGGATCCCACCACCCCTCCCCCGGTTTTTTTCTCTCTCTCCCTTCTTTCTCCATCTCTCTCCATCTCTCTCTCTCTCTCTCTCTCTCTCTCTCTCTCTCTCTCTCTCTCTCTCTCTCTCTCCTTTTGTCATTCGATTTGAGAAAAGGATCGGGGACGTGCACGAGGGGGTACTATCAAGCCCCCGTAGCAACATGACATGACCTTGATTGTCTAGAAGAGACAATCTACCATTGTTCACCTGATATAGGAAAAGAGTACTTGGTTTAGAAAGTCAATATGTGTCAAAGAGGCGTAAAACGATGTCTACGTGCCTCTGTAACAGGCAGGGATAGCAGTATAATTACCAGATGAATTTGAAAAAATAAAATAAAATCATCCTGACGGATGAATGAGGCGTGGGTGAATATAAAACAAGAAAATAATAATTTCATTTGTTGTTTTTTTTCTCATAACATAACCCTGTCATTCTATCCCTACCATCGGCGCATACAAATCTAGTATACAGGTGTAGCATAAATATTCATGCATATGAAAAAAAAAAAACCTGTTACTGGTAGACACGTCATCACTCACTGATAATTTAATTATTACGATTATAACTTTGATTATTATCATTATTTTTTATCATTTCTATTATCATTGTCATCATTATTATCATTGTTATCACTGTTGTTAATATCGTCATCATCATCATCATCATCATCTTCATTATCAGCCGCAGCAGAATGTATTAGCAGAAAACATAGTCATAGTCACCGTTATACTGGTAGCAGTAGCAGTAGTGGAGGTGTTGGTAGCAGAATTATTTAGCTGTAGTAGATTTGATTGATTCGATTTCGTTTTATTTCAGCAGGGTAGCCCCTTCAGTAAACGCAATACTGTTCTTCCAGGGGGCCCTGTATAACATCAAACTAACATTCAAATTACAAAAAGACTTACAACAAAATTCAAAAACGTTATACAAATTATACATGCACTGTGATACAGGTTTAGTTATTGATCCATTATTTTGAAGAGGAGAAATGAATTGAATTATATATAATTACACAAGAAAAAACAGCAACAATAACAAAACAATATTTCAACTATTCTTATGCTACTGTATATAGTTCATGACTATGTATAAGACGAGGATACAATATAGGGGCAACGTTAGATATTGGTTATGATATAAACCATATTACGAGGTCTCACTACTATCTCACGAGTTTGGAAAGGAGTAACCCTTAATTACAAAAGCAAAAAGCAAAAAGTAGAAGCAGCCACAGTCTAATTATCATCATCATTACTGTAATAACTGTCTAACTCATATCAACAACATTAGATTTAGCAGCAAAACCCCTAACAATTGAGAATTTCAAGGTAGTTTTAGATATATTAAAGACACAGAGTACTTTTCGTCAAGAAAAATGGTAAAATCTCAGAACATAGAAAAAGTGGAGGTTTGATATATAATTGTGTGTTACTGCTCGTAATAGATTTCAAGGATCTTCTCTCTCTGATTATATTTTATAAAATCATTTCTATGCATTATGACTTGATTTATTTGATCAGTAAAGGTCTTTAAAAAATCACTGTCGTCATCATTCCAGGTACCACAATGGGAAGACTTCGACTGCAACGCCGCCGGCCTGAGCGAAGAAGCCTGCCTGCTCTCCATGAAGAACGCTAGCATTCCTGCCAATTACACAACCGACAATGAACTCGTATATGAGCAGTGTAAGATGTACAACGTGTCCGGGGTGGATTTCGACCCGAACATCGACCCGTTCAACAACCCCAGTTGGCCGACGTCGCAGGTCGTCGAATGCGACAACGGATGGGTGTATGACAAAAGTCAGTACAAATCGTCCATTGTCACTGATGTAAGTAGTTGCCCCCCTCCCCCCCCCCCAAAAAAAAACACATGAAGAAATGATGATTTTTTTTATTAGTGTGTGTGCGTGTGTGTGTGGGGAGGGGGGGGGTGATTTTTAAATGATAACAGTACAAACTATTCAGTCAACGAAGGCAACTGATTGATTACGCCTAAGATATTTTCCGGCGTACACTGTGTTAAAACGACTATTTCATTAACAGCAAGATGTAATTAATCATAGGTCCTTTGCTTGAAAAAAAAAACAATATTAGCATTTTTATTTTTGATACTTATTGTGATGAAATGATGATGTTTACAATGCAGTACTACATGTACTACAAGGGATGATTCTTCCACCTTTTTATCCTTCTCTCTATCTCTCTCTCTCTCCCTGCGATTTGGAAAACGAATGCTAGCATTACTTGTCATTCTTGCTTTTTGTCCAAACGTCTGTCTTTTCATAGCGAACTTTGTTCTTTTCTGAATAATGCTTTCTTCTTCTAGAAAGTTAATATTATTTCATTATACTCCTTCTGAATGGTGCTATTCTGCCATGTCTGCTAAACTCATTGACGCGATTGAGATCATTTAGCAAAACTACCATTTCATTTTTGATTTGTGCGTGTTTGAGTGTCTTCATAATAAACTTTCAGTAGTTACCATGGTAACGGTTGTTGCTCTTTTAAATTGTTTCTTTTCCTGTGAATCTTTTCTACTACTTGTTCTTTTATTGATGGTATTTGCTCTCACAAAAAAGTGGCAAAACCAACAATACTAATCATTCTTCTACCCTTTCTCTCTCTCTCTCTCTCTCTCTCTCTCTCTCTCTCTCTCTCTCTCTCTCTCTCTCTCTGGATTTTTTTTTTGTTGTCCTCATAACTCTCCTGCTTTGGAATGCTTCTGCGGTCCGTATATCTATAACTTTCTCTTGTCTCTCTTTCTTACTTGCTTGATGCTCGAATCGTTTTTTTACTTTTTTCTTTCTCTGAAAAGTAAGGATTTTTTTTTTTTTTTTTTTTGCTTTGGATAAACAATACTAACTTATTTTCCTGTTAATTCAGTACATTTACCTGTATTGCTCATAGTGATACTACTTCTGCGATTATTCTACTACGATTATTAAAAACTGATAATAAAAATTGTTCTAATACTACTAACAATACTAACAATATTTATCCATGTTCTCTCTGTCTTTCTATCTGATAATTTTTTTTCTTTATTCTGAAAATTCTTCTCGTTAGAATGCTTCCTTGTCCCTCCTTCTCTATCTCCGTCTGTCTGTTTGTCTCTATGTTTCTTTGTCTGTCTTTCTGTCTCTGGCTTTGTCTCTCTCGTTTGCTTGATGTTTGAATAGTATGACCTTGTATGCGGAACAGAAGACCTCGGACAAGTGTCGCAGTCGGTTTTCTATGGCGGTTACCTAGCCGGATCAATTATCAACGGTACCCTAGCCGATATGTAAGCGAAACCGAATTCGGAAAAAAAAATTACATTTTTGTGCGCTTCCATATACACTTTTCTTCTTTCCCATGCGTTATGAAAACATTATGTTAACGTCGTTTCAGTTTGATCTGGTGTGTGGAGACGGAGATCTAACCCAGGTGTCCCAATCGGTTTACTACGGCGGTTTCCTAGCTGGCTCAATCATTAACGGAACATTGGCGGATATGTAAGCATATCGGTTTAAAGGGATCCGAAGTTTATGACCTGTTTTAGTTATTGCGCGTTGTCTGTTTTTCGAAAGTTACTAGTTTGTAAACCTTTTAACTTAGGGATAAGGGATTGATATTCATGTTCAAAGATACAGTATAAACTGGATTAAGTTTCAAATCTAGATTTTCATGGGATGACCTAAATTTTGATATTTTTAAAAAATTTACAACGTATGTTCTCTTCTTCTGAACAACAACAAAAAAGTTGTGTGCTTATGTTCATAATTGCGGTATTTATCAGTTATGTTTTTATCATATCTATCATCTACATCACCAACTCAATTATCATCATCATCATCATAATCATCATCATCATCATCATCTTCATCATCATCATCATCATCTGTCATCATAATCATTGCCAACGCTCTCATCATCATCATCATCATCCAATGGCGTATCTAGGCACTGTGGCGCCCTGGGCAAACAGTGAATTGCCCCCCCCCCCCCCCCCCCAGTGCCTAAACGTATCTACATTATGGTACAAGCAAGGGAGTGAAGTGACCAAGTGGCGAATTAAAAAGAAAAAATAGTCCGTAAAAAGGCAATTTCTTGCTCCTTTACCCTGGAAATTTGGCAATTGACCACTGAAATTGAACGGTAGAGAAGATTGAAATTGGGTATTGATAAACAGTTTTCTAATTTCTCAGTTTTGAAATTGGGAGTAAGATTAACGAAAAACCCATGATAAATAGTCGAGGCCTCTTTTAATAGCAATAAAGGCGACAAAAATTGGGATTTCTTTCTAACGTTTAACCGAGCTTTAGAATTTTTTTGCACTTTAAACCCTAAAAAAACTCTATTTCTGATGCATTTACCCTACGAATTGAGGGGGGGGGGCGCAAAATCCTTGAAAAATATATTATTTTTTCTTCATTTTCCTTTTTTTCCTTCTCTCTTTTGCGTTTTTTGCGCCCCCTCAAAGTGCAGCCCGGGGCACTTGCCCCCCTTGCCCCTCCCTAGATACGCCACTGTCATCATCATCATCATCATCATCATCATCATCATCATCATCGTCATCATCATGAGCTTTGTTGTCGTCGTCATCTCGAACATCATCATTCTCATTATAATTTTACTATGCTTGGTTACATACTGGATTATCACCTCCACCACCACCAACATCAGCAACAATATTCATGATCACCATGATCATAAATATCGCCATCGTCGTCGTCAGCATATCATTATCATTATCATCATGATAATGGTCGTCCTCTTCATTGTAATCATGCATGACAACCTAGGTAATAATAATTATAATAATAATACTAATAATAATAGTAATAATAATAATAATAATAATAATAATAATAATAATAATAATAATAATAATAATAATAATAATAATGATGATGATAATAATAATAATAATAATAATAATAATAATAATAATAATAATAATAATAATAATAATGATGATGATAATAATAATAATAATAATAGTAATAATAATAATAATAATAATAATGATGATGATAATAATAATAATAATAATAATAATAATAATAATAAATGATGATAATAATAATAATAAATGCGACTTGTATAGCGCCAGATCCACTCTGTGGAGTGCTTAAGGTGCTTTTTAAGAAATTGGGAATTGAACATTAACCGCCATGTCCATGAAAATTAATATTCTTGCATGATTTTTTGTCCTTTTTTGACTCCATACACCCGTAGAGTTGGCCGATGGTGGATGCTACTGGTCTTGATGGTGGTGCGGCTCATCTCTGGCGTTGCTCTTGCCTTCTCACCCAACTGGTGGGTTTTCACCGTCATGCGTTTCTTCCAGGGATATGCAGCCATCTCCCTGTACATCATCTCCTTCATTGTCGGTGAGATACCGGACCGATTCATCCCCACCCCCCCCCCCTCTCTCTCCCCCGTCTGTTTCTGTCTCTGTCTCGGCTCTGCTTCCTTTATTTTCTTCCGTCTTCCCCTCCCCTACCCCCCCCCCCCCCCCCCCTCTATCTTGTTTCTCTATTCTCTCCCCTTCTCCATCTCGCTCCAACCCCCTCTCTTTCTCCCTCTTTCTTCCTCATCTTCTCCTTCCCTGTCTAATTCTCTCTCTCTCTCTTTGTCTCACTCTCTTCACCTCCCCCTCTCAATCTCTCTCCCTCTCTTCTGAAGAGGTGACATCATAAGCTGACGTAGTATTGTGTCAGCGATTGGCGGCACTCCTTGAAGTGCCTGGTGAGAGGGCAGACTGTGATTACGACATGAAAAAAGTAAAAAATTCTTTGATAACTAGTAAAATGATCCAACCTAAACTACCTTAACAGATTTGATCAGTGCATCTACAATGCAATCTGAAGTGACGCTTCGTTTGTAAGGGCCATCCATTTTGATCGATGGTGGGCTGTGGGTTAGATGGCTGGATTCACTGGCAAATGATACTATTTAACCATTTCACATCTCTTCTTTTCTGTAGGAACCGAGTTCGTTGGACCGTCTAAACGCAACGTCACTGGTATAGTCTTTGTCATCCCTTTCGCAGTCGGCTATGTGAGCCTCGCCGGGATTGCCTACTTCGTGCGCTACTGGAGGACTTTGGAATTGATCTGCGTCTCTCCAGCGATTCTCTACCTTGGCTTGTTATTGTAAGTATATACCGAATCAATTAACTTTTGTTACTGTAGTGAACATTTTATCAGGATGCAATTTACCCGACTTAGGATACTGTCAGTGTATGACTGGCAAGCTGGCAAGGCCTTTGACGCTTAATTGTCTTGGCTAAAGCACAGATAAATCTAAAGCAAAAAATTGCTTGTGTGCGAGGCGCACTATAGGCATGATAGGACATGCAGTATAAGGAGGAGGAGGAGGAGGAAAAGAAGGAGGAGGAGAAAGAGTATGAGAAGGGGAGGAGGAGGAAAAGGAGAAGGAAAAGGAGTAGAAGGAATAGGAGGACGAGGAGAAGAGGAGGGGAGGAAAAAAGTTATTTAATTGGTTCGGTAATCCAACTCCAGAGCAAAATGTTTTATTCAGTTATGGTTCATAATCTCATATTTAGCATTATCATGTGCTTACTTTTTCCTGTCTATAATACTTTGATCATGCCGCAAAGAAATTATTGTTATATTCATGTTTATTATGTTGTACGCTTTTATGCTCAAATCGATCCTCATTGTGTAGTGTAATAATGCTTTAGATTTTGATCGCTTCACCTTGCATGTTTACTAATCCGTTTTCATGTGAAATTTTTATACTATGATTTATTTTCTATTTCGTCCATTATTGCATCTTTTTATCTTTTTATTTAAACAAAACTTTGAGGAAGACCAGCTTGTTTTATCAACGTATTTTGTATCTTGCCATTTTTATTCCGAAATATTTCTGCTTTATATTATCCAATATTATCTGGCATTCTATTTTTTTTTCATGCTGATCAGGCCACTCTGTATAAATATTCGAGAATAAATGGATAAATGAATGAATAAATAAATGATTAAATGAATAAATGAACAAATAAATAAATAAATAAATGAATAAATGAATAAATAAATGAATTAAGAAATAAATGAATAAATAAATGAATGAATAAATAAATGAATGGATAGATAAATAGATAAATGCATAAATAAATAGATAAATAGATAAATAGATAAATAGATATATAAATAAATAAATAAATAAATAAATACATAAACAAATGAACAAATAAATGAATAAATAAATAATTAAATAGATAAATAAATAAATAAAGACATAAATAAATAAATAAAAAAAATATTGACGGTTGCCTGAATTTTTTCCGTCAGCTTCCTCCCGGAATCGGTACGTTGGCAGATATCCGTCGGAAGGTATGAGAAGGCGGAAAAGACTCTGGCGAAGATTGCCGAGGCAAATAAGAAGCCTCATTCTGGTCCGTTCTTCGGGGATGATTTCAAGAAAGAACAGGTTAGTGGTTTGAGAGGGTGAAGTAAAGTCAGTGGTGAATACGAAAATCATTGAACCAGGGGGGGGGGGGGGGGTCATTGCCTTTTTCTGGTTTATAATACCCAAACTTGCCCATAAACAAGCAAGCCAAAAAATAAAAGGAATTGGAAAAGAGCAAAACAAAAGAGACAGAAACAGCTAAAAGGAAAGAAGAAGAAGAAGAAAAAAAAAGGCCTTGATTTTAGCACGCGTACCACGTCCCACATCTATCCCCTTCCCCAAGATTTCTGTCCATGTCGGGCAGAAATGGAGGCTTTTGTCTTCTTCTTTTATTTTTCTTTTTTTTTTGGCAAGCATTCAAAATTGACTATTTTTGCCACAACTTTTCTAACTATTTTATATATTTTCAATGATACTGGTATATATATATTTCTTATTTTTTTATTTTTCATTTTTTCATATTCTTTTATTTTTCTCTTTTCTTTTATTTTCTCTTTCCTTTCTTTTATTCTCTTTCTTCTTCTTTATGTCTTGTTTCCTCTTTTTAATCTTTAATCCTTTGTCTGCTATTTTTTTCCTGCTTTTTTTTTTCATCTTATCATTTCTATTTTCTTTTCTCTCTGCATATGGCTTTTCTTTTCTTACTTTTCTTTTTTTTGTATATGTTTTCCTTTTCTTTTCTTTTCTTTCTTTCCCCCTTTTTCTCTTTTTTTCCCCTTCTTCTTCGTTGAATCTGCCAGTGACCTATTACAGTGAGTTGTAAGAGATTTTTTTTTCATTGCGCTTCAAAAGAAAATATATTTGGAACTTTAGTTTATGTATTTGATTTGAGACTCAGAATAATTCCCTCGGGTTTTTTCTTTCGTACAGGAAGCTGCGCCAAAGGAGAAAAGAGCTACAGGACTCGATCTCTTTCGCACGCCTCGAATGAGACTCCGAACCATCAATCTCATCTTTAACTGGTTTGTTCTCTGAATTTGTATCCCTTATGTTGACTTTCCTAATAATGAACCATTTCTGAAATATGGAATAAGTACAATTTTGCGCTTACCAAATGGGCGATGTGAAAAATAATTCCCTTTTCCCGATTCCATTTATAAGAGCAGATGCTGTCAGAGACAACATTATCAACATGTTATCATCAATTAGAATGGGCTAATGGATATGCTCACCCACGTCCTGCATGCCACAAAGTCCACTAAAGTTATTTGAATGTGATCGGATGATGATAATGATAATAATTATATAGATAACGATAATAATAATACATGTAGTGATAATAATAATAATAATGTTTTATTTGCCCAGGGTAGCCACGTCATTATTAATATTGCTCTTCTTGCGGGCACTGTATTTATTTTTACTCCAGCAATTTCAGGTACCCATTTCGTAAACCTGGGTCGAGAGTGACACGTGAGCAAAACCACCTTGTACAAAATTTTAAGCACCTGGCAAGAGCCTTATGAGTGGCAAGAACCTTGACCGCTATACCACAGTGTTCCCACTGGGAAAAATGGAAGAGTATCATAGATAATCACGATATTGTTTAAAGGATGGCAGTCACCAAAATATGATTCGGCTCTGTACGTTTGAGGGTACTTCTCGCTGTAATAGATACAAAATATGGATGGGGCTTCAAATGTTATAAAGAAATAATGAAAGATTGCATACATTTCAATAAACATAAAGGGACTTGCAGTTAGATGAGTCGACGATCCCGCACGTGTTCGCCAAGGACCACGCACGGAATCCGACTCCGACAATGTCCGAGTTGGGTTCCGCCGTGCGCGTATTTTGGGGCTAATAGGCGTACTCTTCATTATCATGAACGCTACCCCTTGGAAATCCCATAAAAACTTCTTATTTGAATCTTGATATTTAGGTCTGATATATTATTTTTTTCAGATGGTTGATTTAACGCAGATAAACATTTTCTTTTACTTCAGGATGGTGAATTCCATGGTCTACCATGGCCTGTCCCTCAACACCTCCAACCTAGGTGTCAATGACTACCTGGCCTTCGCAATATCTGGAGCCGTTGAAATTCCTGCATACCTTCTCTCCGTTGTAGCGATCCAGTACAAGCTGCTGGGCCGAAAGTTCAGCCTGAGCGGTTGTCTGCTGATCGGCGGAATCGCTTGCCTCTGTACAACATTCATACGTAAGATAAGGGGCGGGTCTAGGAGCTTGTAGAAAAAGGGAGTGGCTGTTTGCCAAAAGCCACAGAAGTTGTCCAGCCCCCCGCCCCCCCCCCCCAAAAAAAAAGGGGGGGGGAAGAGACAATTCGAAGAAAGATTCGAGTAAAATAAAACCCTAATAACGCCATACATGACTGTATGCAGCTAACCCATTTATCAGAAATTTGAACAAAAATCTTCCAAAAATTCTCCCTTTATTATTATTATTATTCCCTTTCAATTTTTTCTAATTCATTGTATTGTGCACATTTATATGTATGTTAATATGTGAAGTAAATTGTACCATCATTGTAAATCTGAAAAATTGAAAGAAGAAAAATAAATGAATTGAATTGAATTAAATTATCATCATAACTACTACTACTACTACTACCACTACTACTACTACTACTACTACTACTACTACTACTACTACTACTACTACTACTACTACTACTGCCACTACTACTACCACTACTACTACTACTACTACTACTACTACTACTACTACTACTACTACTACTACTGCCACTACTACTACTACTACTACTACTACTACTACTACTACTACTACTACTACTACTACTACTACTACTACTACTGCTGCCACTACTACTACTACTACTGCTGCCACTACTACTACTACTGCTGCTGCTGCTGCTGCTGCTGCTGCTGCTGCTGCTGCTGCTGCTGCTGCTGCTGCTGCTGCTGCTGCTACTACTACTACTACTACTACTACTACTACTACTACTACTACTACTACTACTACTACTACTACTGTTGTTGTTGTTGTTATTATCTACAGCACCCGGAGCAGCACTTACCACTATTGCAATGATTGGTAAATTTGGTATATCAGCGTCTTTTGCCATCGTGTATCTCTATACTGCAGAACTGTACCCGACCAGTATCAGGTAAAACCGTAGACTACAACCATAAGGTGCAACAGCCAATTGTCACACTTGTTATAGTTACAGGTTTAGCATATGGAATCGGAGGGGGGGGGGGGGGGTCATAAAGCTGTTCGTAAGGTTACGAATGACTTTAAATACGAACGACTTGAATATGGCAAGCCAAATGAAATACTCAGTCTTATGAAACGCATCACGTAAAGTGAAATATGCATACGTAGATTATCATTAGTTTTCTGTACAAACATTTTATTGCGAGGTATATTTTTGCCACAATTTTATTGAGATTATGAAAAATGAAATGCAGTCAAACATTATTAAAACGTCGTGAAAAACTTTGGGCATCCCATTTGGCACTTCATATTCAAATCGTTCGTGAAGTCATGCGTAACTTTACGATCAGTTTTATGAAACACCCCCCCCCCCCCCCGTACCAATTCTCTTTAAACATTATCGGTGTGGAAATCCACTCCTTGAGGAGACATATGAGCTAGGGATCAAAAGTTCATTTTGGAGTAAAAATCAACACTGGGCAGTCATAGTGGAATCCAGTATCGAAAGAGTCGCCTCAAACAAAAGAGATCGACAGTCAAAACCCTCGATTGTTTCCAGAAGGACCACAAAGTCGGCATGTCCAGGGACGGATCCACCATTTAAAAAAAAAAGTGGGGATGGTCAGCTTTTTCATTTGTCGGTTTACCCGGAAAAAAAAATTGCTGACAAGGAAAAAGAGAGAAAGAAAAAAAAAAGGTCCTCAATAAAATTATTTTCAGTTGTTTTATTTTCCCCCAAAAAATTCGCTGATAAACAAACAAACAAACAAAAAAGTCTTCGGTTTCACTCGGTTTCACTCGGTTACAAAAAAAGTGGCCGATTCCTCCCCCCCCCCCCCCCCCTCCGGATCCGCCCTTGATGTCGAACTCTTGGCCTCTTGAACCCTAAACATTATTACGGCCCAGAAGATATCGCGGTCTGATTGGATGTCAGTCACTTTTGGCTGCAGACGTTGATTGTTATTTTTTCTTATATAGTTGTATGCTTGATGTACACTAGGATGCTTCGAAATAATGACAAACCAATTTGATTTGTGTCAAATCATTGTCTTGGAAAACACAGGAGTGTGGCTATGGGAACGTGCTCGATGTTTTCGCGTGTTTCCGGTATTGTGGCGCCCCTCATACTCACACTGTCCAAGCTTTGGACCCCGCTACCTCTCGTCATCTATGGATCAGTGTCGGTGATTGCTGGTTTACTGACTGTCCTCCTCCCTGAAACATTGGGTCAAAAACTCCCCGAGACACTTGAAGAGGGCGAGAATTTTGGAAGGTAAACCTATATAAATGTTATGTTTTCACTCCCGCCCCCTCTCTCTGTCTGCCTGTCTGTCTGGCTATCTTTTTTCTTCTACTTCTTCCTTTCTTACTCATACTCCGTCCCTCTCTATCTCTCCATCCCGTATTTCTATATGTACCTGCGTTCTCCCTCGTCCTCTTCTTGTCTTCCCCCCCCCCCCCCTCTCTAGTTCTCTCTTTCTCTCAGTAACATAATTTCCAGGAACATGTCGTCAACATTGAGAGAGAGAGTATTGCTATATAATGAATAACTGGCACAACCGCAAAAGCTGTTTCTTTTTTGTTTGTTTGTTTGTTTTGTTTTGTTGTTGTTGTTGATGGTTTATTCAATTGACCGAAATAGATATGTGCCTCTGTTTAAGGGTTTTCGCAATTGTTATGATTGTGGACTTGTTCTTTTCACTTAGAAATTCTGACGGAAAGAAGGGCCTATCGGCTAAAAGTGGCGTCTACGTTCTCAACCCGGATAACAGTGATGTCAAGGAGATTAAAGGAGAGAATGGAGGGGTCACATCATTGGATTATGTTAATCCTTCCTTTAGCATTCAAGATGAGAAAGACCATGCTAATCTCGAAAATGGTGTTCAAACAGATCCATCTGAATAACACTGAACGCCATATCAATAGTGATACAATTACCAAGGTTTTGGTAATTGTTGTGAAGCATCTCTGCTAGAATTCTTTGGGTCGTATGTAGTAGGGGCCTACCGGATAGGGTTATGGGGGGAGGGGGAAGGAGGCGGGGCTGCTGAGCCTGGCCATTGTCCTCTCAGCACTGATCTGTCAGGATTGTTGCTGAGTTTTTAATGGCTTCCAACCATGCCAGCTGTACCAAATACCATTTTACTTTGTACCGAGTAATAGGCCTACATATTTTTAGATTTCACAGATTATCTCACCTTATGAATTAATTGTCTGCCTTCAGTACTATTCTATTCTTTCTTCCCCTTGGTATTAAGATATAACCCCATTAAAGTCACTGTAACAAGAAATTTGAAGAAAATTACAGATACAGCCAATAAATCATCACTTGAAAGCAGGAAGTGTGCAGATGATAACCGTAATGTTTTACATCAACCTTATATACCGGACAATAAAAACTAAAAAAAATATGAGTAAAAGTACGTCTCAGGATCAGGGATATATACGATCGGTTCGCCAGAAAAAAAAAGCGATGTTTTGATGACGTAACAGGATTGACAAATCCTTCGTAAGCAGGCGACTCCCATAGAGAATGAACATAACTAAATGCAGTTATTTCTCAAATTCTAAAGAGTTTAGTGCATTTAAACGTGACCGTATTTTACACTATTCTAAAAAGGGATATGAAACCGATTCTGATATCTAAAATCTTTTGTTTGTAAATATACAGAATAAGGGTTAATGAACAAACTAAAAGAAACAAGAAACGAAAACAAAAAGCAACAAAAAGCCCGCCGAATGATTGCACGGACGGTATTCGTTCCCTCTTGAAACGCTGAACATACCGCGGTGTATGCAGCTGAAAATACAATCGTGTCTTATTTTGTTTGTAAGCGAGTGATTCCTTTATTTTTCTAACGCTGCAGTTTTAATCTTAATGATAACATGCACGAAGTTGAGAGTGAGGTAACAATTTTGGGGGCGCGTTAGAGATCGATGGTTATGCATGTAATGCCACCAAACAATTTCCTTTTTTCCGACACGAAAATGAAAAAAACAACAACAATATATACATGAGTAAATTTGTGAAAAAATATTCATTCAGGAATATGTAATTTTATAAGAAATAAAGAAAAAATTTTGTGGCGAAAATAGTCAACTCTGACTAATTGCCAAATAAAACCAAACTAACAAGAAGAAGACTGATGACGCTAGTGAATAATATCAGTGAAGAAGAGATGACAAAATAGACACTGAAAATGTGTGATGCGTTATGGGATATCGTCTGTCAAATCCCGAGATATAAATAGTATCAAAAGTAAGTTTTTACTGCCCTTTTGATCCGTATATAGCTTTATTTTACACATTAAATATATTTTTATGATAAGGTTGTATTCATAATATAAGCATCATAAAAGATTTATAGCCTATTGATACTTCTGTATACATGTATTTACTTTATGTATATGACAGACCTATTAAAGTAATTTCCTTACAAAGCTATAAGAAGTTTAATGAATGCAATAAGACGATTCGCACTTTAGCACGTCTTTAAATATTTTTTTCTTCATCATGTTTATGGTTCACTGATTGCAAAAGGATATTTTAAAATCATAATGACGAAACCAAAGAAATCAATAAAATCGTTCTTTTATTTTCTTAATATAGTATACATGAATGTTACAGACGTAGACGTGACAACCGAGTTAAATGTTAGAATAATTATATGCCATAATTATGTTGACTATATAAACGCAATACATGCAAATACGTTCTGCAACTGAACAAGTTGCAGAACGTATTTGCATGTATTGCGTTTATTCAGCATGGTACGCCTACTTAATTGTTTGGATATCTTTATCATAAACTCATTTTTGTTGATGTATACCACTGCATGTATGTGATTTTTAAAACATCTCTTTTTGTACATTTACAAATTATTTTCATGCATAGGCCTAATAAAGCAGCAATGCTGAAGAGACTTTGTAAGGCCAGGTTTTTTTTGAAATATATAAATGAGCTTATCCTTGTGTTGGCTTACCGATCTTTCTTTCTCTTTGCCCTGTATTCTGCTGTCTTAACGCACAATTGTCTCCCGAATAATAAAGTGTAGAAATGGTAATGGAGCATGTAACGATGACGAACTTAAACAAATAAACTGTAAAAATGTTTGATTCTTCGGAAATGAAAAGAAAATATTTGTCTCTTTGAATTCTTAAGTGTGTAAGTTGTTTAAGATAAGGCATGCGAGCGATGAAGAGACAATATATACAACCCGAGTAGACGCTGACTATACTGAGAGGGGAAAGGAAAGAAAGGGAGAGAATAAGAGAGAGAGGGGGGGGGGGAGAGAAGGGAAAATGGGGAAGAGAAAGAGAGAGAGAGAGGAAGAAGGATGGAAGGATGGATCTACCATTTCCTATTGGAACCAGGCGACCTCTGCGTAAAGTCTATGGCAATTAGAGATTTCAGTAGTCAATAGGTTAGTTATCTTTCTGGATCTCTGAAAGGCTCCACTGGAGCATCACTCAGAACAAAACTGTGAAGTCAGGGTTGCTCATACCAACTGTAAATATTTCTGCAGAGCGCATGAGAATTTATTTACATCCTGAATTGAAGTGATCTGTTCTGGTAAAGAGTTCCATATCCTTGCCGTTTTGGGAAAGAAGGAATGGAGGTGTGGTTGTGAATTGGATTGAGGGATGGCAAACTGATTTAGCTTAGTGCTTCTTGTTGCCATACGTGTACGATACGATGGAGTCTCCTGCATTTGTATGAATTCTTGAATGTTCAAGTCAACGTGATGAAATGTTATTTTCTGGAGCATGACAAGACTGTTGTATTGTCGTCTACTTTGGAGCAGCGGAAGCTTCAGACATTTCAACATCGATGTGACTGAGCTCGATCGACTGTAGTCATTTGTGATGACTCTGGCTGCTCGACGTTGGACAGCTTCAACCTGGTCGTAGTTTTTCTTGGTGTGTGGGTTCCATACAGAACTACAATATTCCAGATGTGGCCTAACGAGGCTTCTTTATTAGCAGTATGGTGTCAATTCCAAGAAGGAAAAACCAGTTAGACCAGTAAGAATTTTTTTACTGGTTTCCAGTTAATTTTTACTGGACCAGTTGATTTTTAACTGGGCCAGTTAAAATCAACTGGAAACCAGTTCCATGAATTGTACTCCAGTTGAATAAAGTAGTAAAACCAGTTGAATTATTTTTCATCCAACTGGTGTAACTGGTCCACTGAACAATGCCCATTTCCAGTCAGACCAGTTGATGATTGAGCTATTTTTGTTCCGAGATAGTAATTATATATTACAAAGAAATTACTATCATCATTATCCATATCATGTTATTATTATTATTATTATCATCATCATTATGATTATTATTATTATTATTATCATCATCATTATGATTATTATTATTATTATTATCATCATCATTATGATGATTACTATCATCAATATCATCATTACAGTATATCAATACCATTATAATAATCATCATCATCACCACCATAATTGTTGTTATCATTTTGATGATTATTATCATTATCATTATTATCATTATTATGATTATTATTATTCTTTTGTCAGTGTTATTATTATTATTATTATTATTATTATTATTATTATTATTATTATTATTATTATTATTATTATTATTATTATCATACTACTACTTTCATTATAATCATTGTCAATTAATATAAATAAAACAAAATATACTCCAGATAATCAACTGATTTAAATCAGTTTTTGTTTCAAGTACAATTTTCAACTGGTCTTGACCAGTTACACCAGTTGATGCTTTTGTTGATCACATGGTTTTACCTCATTTGCATATTTCCTATTTTTTTCTAGAAAAATCAACATTTAAAATGAAATATGAATGCAATCTTATTTCTTTGTTCGAAAATTTATTCTAAATAATTGTGTGAACTATTTCACAATGTAAATGTGTGATTTTGTATTACATATTTCAAATAATAACAGAAAGAGTAATTCACTAACCATAAATCTCAAGCACATGAATGCACTGATCATGCTATATAAGAAACCAAGTTCCAGTTGACAATGGAAAATACCAGTAAGACCAGTTGTAAATACCAGTAAAGACCAGTTGGAAACACCAGTAAGACCAGTTGAGTTGGAAATACCAGTTTAAAACACCAGTGAGTGAGGCCAGTGAAACCACTTCCAGACCAGTAACAATTAATATGATATGAAATTCCAGTTACCGGGACTGGACTTTGCATCCCAGTCCTGAATTTCGCACCGCGGGTCGTGAATTTTTCACGACTTGGGATGTAAAGTTTGCGCCACGGGTCATGAATTTCATGACCTCGGATGCGAAGTTCAGGACCTGGGATGCGAAATTCACGTCGCACATGACCTGTTGTCGAGCCTACTTCAGGGCCACCATATGTATGCCATCTCCATGATGTCCCCCACCCCCAAATCCGCTCCGTAAAAAAAATAAAAAATAAAAAAATAAAAAAAGAATGTGGGGAGGGGATATGTTATCCTTTAAATGGGGATAGGGATCTATTTTTATTTTGCTCTGCTAAAAATATATTGCGAACACATGTAAGACAAGTTTCAGTCCTAAAATATAAGTATAAGGCCTTGTACGTATACCAAGAAAATTCCTAAATTACTATATTTCGAAGCTACCATAAAATGTCATCCTCCGTGGCTGTCTTTGTTCTGCTTTATGTGGCAATTGTTCATACTTACAGGCTATATATTCCCGTTTTGTCCAAGTTGGTGAGTACGAGATAATATCCTTTAATGAAATATTAGAAATATGACAGTGTAATGTATCTATAAGTTGTGAAAAATCATCGTCCCAGTTTAGATACCTTATAGTGTAGTCCCACTGATTAGACTTTGTGTCAGCCGAAAATGGAAATCTAAATAGTCGGCAACCCAACTAACACTGTAACAGTTAGTCCAGGGACGTCAGGGGAGTAAAAAAAAACAAAAAACAAAAAAACAAAAAAACAAAAAAACGCTAACGCTATTACTCCCCATTGACGTCTAGTGTTTTTACCCCATATTTGTACATAGCAAGTATACCCAGTTGTTGGGTGTCCGGACAGGTTGTGTATCCGGACAGTCGATTTTAAACAGCCAATTGAAAAAGTTCACAAGCAAATCTCTTAAATGTTTTAGCACAAAATGTTAGACAATATTATAGAAAACAAATATTGATGATGATTAGCACAAATCAATGCATACTTTTTGTTTAATCCAAAGACAAAAAAGAAGGCTTCATATTTGTTACGTGTCCGGACACCCAACCCCCCATCCTATCTTGACACTTCAAAACAACCCCTGGAAAATCAATTTCCCATGAGCCAATGACACCACCAGCCTTGTAACTAGTATCGACTGTGGTCATCACAAACCCCACTGACACTTAGGACTAAAAATCAGACGTACGAAAACCGAAATTTAGATGTAAATCTATCGTAGGGTAGCTGGAAAAACTCATCGCTTGTTTACATTTCCCCGTCGTCCATTGAAATGCAGATAGAAAGATGGAGATGGCAAGAAAATGAACTGGGGCGCGTTTCATGAAACCGTCATAACTACAAGATCAGTGACATCTTGGTGATGTCTCTCAACTTGTCTGCTAGGTGTTTCACAAAGCCATCTTTGCCAAGACCAACGACAGCTTCCTTGACAAATGAGTTGTTGCTCCTCTGAACCTGTCATACATGTATCTTTTCATTACGCCATCACAGTCAGCTTTTTGTCAGGAATAGGGTAGCACATTGGGGCAGCGAAAAAATAACGAATGCTTTTAGTAAAACAATTATTCCTTAAATTTCAATTACTGAATTATTAAACATTAAGTGCAGATATTGATATAAAAGTACAGCATTAATATCCATATCCTACATGTACATGTTATTATGACATTTTAACCCTCCAGCAAGTTTATGGGATTAATATCAGTTGTACCCACATAAGTCTACCATAAAAGACGGAGTAGTCTGTATTTACGAACCCATAAGAATGATGACAATTCATTATGTATGCATTTTAGCTATATTTTTCATTTTTGCAAGTATGATATTTGATAAAAATCATATCACATTGTCAAATGAATTTAGGTCGAAATCTTGGTCAGGAAACGTCCACATTCAATTTGAAAAAGAAAACAAAACAGACTTAAGGTCTTAATTTAGTAATCTGACAGTTATGGTATCCTCGAAATTACAAATCCATATTCGCAAATTAATCGCAACACCACATTTTAGTTTTTAAATTTTAGAAATTCCTTGATGTTGATATTATGTAATTGTTTTAGGCCTAATATTCTTAATTAACTGAGTTAACAAGGTGGCTCATGAGTTTTTATCTTCCTTACCCCAAATGTATGCCATTTATGTTGATTTCTTAATTGTTTTTGAAAGATTATCTGAAATTCATTGATCTAGTGTGATTTTGAAACAGCTAATGAAGAAACTACCTACTAATTAACCTAATTAGTGGGTAAAAATGGATGAGCAATACCCTTTTACATGACAGACCTGCAGTACTTTGTGATGAGTTGGGGTTCTTTTTGAAACCTTTACCATTGTATGCAGTGTGCTTTTGGAGCTACATGTATACCTGGACAAGTTTTTAATATTTCATTGTTAGTCAATTATTAATGACTTTATTACTGTACATCAACTTGTAGTCATTGTAGACAGTGGATTCTGTACTCCAAACAAAGTACGCTGTCCTGTAGGGAATATTTAGATTTGTTGTAAATTACATCTGGTAGAGAGGTACTAGCTACAGCTATAAAAGAAAGAGGAAATTGGGGGTAATGACCTGATATTTTCTATTTGTACCAGATAATGTGGTAATTCATTAATTTGCTCCACTCAAGACATTTTAAGGAGGATACGTAAAGGTTCATTACTGATACTTTCAAATATGTTGAAAATATTGGTGGGTAAAAATGATTCATAAAAAGGCTTGCACAAAATTAATTTTATTTGATTGAACCCCATGATATTATATATGTGTGGAAAGGTCTAACTGAGAAGAATTTTTACGAATGCAAGAATTAGCTTTGTAGGGTACATCAAACTTTTTTCTCACTTCATCAAACTTTCGAAATATTTTATATTTATATTTTGTATTTCACGTTACGGTTACATAACTCTTTAGTGTTGCACCCTGTGCTTTTTATGAGTGCATTTTTGGATTCCCTTCAATAAAATGTATACTTTTATATACTTTACATGTAGTTAAAGAGTAAAGAAATATTGGGCATTTGAGTGAAAAGGTGCATGATTTCTTTGCAAAAACACATGTAACACAAAACTGGCCCAGTTCAAAATGCATGGCCAGATGTCAGGCTTTCATGAAACACTTTGTCAGCTTTATGACATCTCCGTAGATCATCGACAAGAGATACGACTCTGTCATGGAGTTGGTTTCATGAAACGCGCCCCTGACCGACAGTGTCTTCAAACTAACTTCATGCAGTTGAAGAATGTGTGATCTCCTGATGTTATTAAAGACTCTTATGTTATGATTACAAAAATTGTTTTATTATTCCATTCAAAGGAGTTCAAATCTGCTTTCTGTTGCAATTACTGTACATTCTCATCATGTTATTATTCACATTATTCAATAGATTTTGAAGAAGCTCAAGTTGGGTTCCGCAGAAAATGAAGAGAAGAGAAAAGCATTACAGGAACTTTTTGATCAGCAAGCTGAGATCAACATGAAAGAAGAATTTGCAAAGTATGCCAAAATAGAACGGAAGATTGTTAAATTGAAAGAGGACTTGAAATCTTTAAGTAAGTATACATATTATGTAAGAGTGGAAACAATTGTATAATCTTTTCAATTTTCTTCTTGTTACATCTCTTTAAACACATTGCAGAAAATTCAATAACAACAATACAAGTAATACTGTTAGTCTGTGCTTTAATTGCTTTCCTACATGCATGTGCTTCAAAAGATGTACATGTATGTGTAATTGGGTGTTTACAGACTTGTATCAATCAGATATCATTATGTCTAGGACTAACCTTTAACGTTGCTCAGTTCTGAAGCAGGGTTTGGTTAGAGTCAGTTTAGAGTCAGTTTGTAGGTAGAGAAAGAGAGCTGACCATGGACGTTACCACTAGAGCTTTGGAAATCATTATCTTGGCTTTAGCTTTCATGTTTTTCAGCAAACAGTGTGCAATCCTTATGTTGAAAAGAGTTTGAAACTGGATTTAAACTCAAATGTTGCTTCAAATTAATAGAATATACGTTATGTACAGTGTTAAAACAGTTATTACTTTTCACTCAGTATGAAAGTTTTGGCCTATATCAAAATCTCTGTGATAGGACAACATTAGTAATTATATGTGTGGCATTGATAACTTTATGAAAGTGTGTTTAAACGGGAATTTCTACTTTGGTACTTTGCTTTTGCTAATTGCAGATGCTCTATATCCTAGCAAATTTTGTTTGCTGATAGATTGTTTTTTTTTTCCACTGTCTTCAACAGAAAATACTCAAGTTGCAACAAGATTTACTGTCAGCTGGGGCATCACATTAGCTCTGAATACCATCTATGTAAGTAATGTAGAATCTTGATATCTGTCCTATAATTTTTCTTTCTCTATAATGGAGCTATATTGTTACCAATTCTAGAACCTGTCATTTACCCATTATTAGGAAAATTAAACCCTGAATGCACCAAGAGAAAAAGTGTTGAAACAGTTTATTATCAAGTCCTTTCTGCCAAACACTTTGATAAATAAGATGGAGTAAGGCCGCTTATCAAAAGTCTCGTCCCGCATCTTTGATTGTCTTCTCCCCAACCGATCTTTGACATCGGCTTTCCCGATTCCCCGTTGTTTTGTCTATGGAGAAACGGGAGGATTGGAGGGGAAAAGACGCTGAGCGGGAAAGGTGTTAAAATGTGCGTTCCAAATTGGCTCTGACTTTTGATAAGGTGCTTAAATGTGTTTTTTTCATATCATGGTTCTTTTATTACAGGTTTGAATGAGAAACATTGTAAGGAAAATTAAATTCTTACCCTTTTCATAGTGTTACCTAAATCTTGGGCACTCTGAGAGTGCTCAGTGCTCCAGATTTAGGCCATCCTCATGCAATACTGCCATTTACACCAGTTTCAAGTGTAACTGGCACATCCATTATGATGTCATAATAGATACATGCACCAGTTAGGCTTAACATAATGATGTCAGTTACATTACAGCCTTTAACAAAAGAATACATTTAAATCACCAAAGTTAGACCAGTCTAATTACTGTATCTATACATACTGGAGTTGGATTGGCCCAGGAGTGGTCCTGGGGAGCCGCAACTCTAGGTATAAAAGGGGTATCTGATCTCTTTGTGCAGATGGTCATTGTGTACAGATGGCTGCTAAAGCAGATGAGACTGGATTTAAATTAAATCTAAACACTCTTGAAGATTATTTAGAGATAATTGCCAGCATGAATTTTCATGACTGGGAAGACAAAGCAGTTCTCCAATGCTCCTGGTTAATACCTGTTACCTTTTCCGTGCTACTTGAAAGATGAGAAAGTAATGGATTGTTAATCAAGAGTTCAGGAGAGAACTTCTTTGTTTTACTTATGCTGTATTTTGTTGATTACTTAGCATGAAATAGTTTTTATGCTGAATAAATCATCACAGCGAACATGCGATGCCCATCCCTTTTTCAGGTAGAAAAAGATAGGCATTCTCATTCCATACTCTCAACCAGTGGCGGTGATTTCATGTCACGAGTGGGGGGGGGGACAGAAACCCGTAAGGCCTCCGCTGAAAATATGTTCAAAAAGTAAGAGGGGGATAATTGATATTATGCGAGTGAGCGAAGCGAGTGAGCTAAACATTATTGCAGAAAATTATGAAAAGAAGCCTCATTTTGCCATTAAAATGCATTCTAGGCCTATAAATTATTTAAACGGTTGGCCTAAAGTTGGTCAGCTGACTCAAAATTGAAAAATAATATATCAAGCTTTGAAAATCGAGGGGGGGGATCCCCCAGAAAAAAATCGAGGAGGGGACATGTCCCCCCCCCCCCACTCCCCCCCCCACTCCCCCCCCCCCCCACCCCGGGATCGCCGCCTATGCTCTCAACCATTCAAAATTTCAAACAAGATTTTTTGCCTATGGCATGTAAGAGACTAATAGGCATTTGCCATTTTACTTGGAGAAAACAGGAAAGGTGACTCCTCTAGAAGCTGGAGTACACAACATACATGAAAATACATTATACATATATGTATGATTCAGGTTAACTTGGATATAAAATCAATAACTCCGTTCAAATTTCTTCCCTTTCTTTGACAGAGTGCATTCATGATTGGTCTCATCTGGACCTATCGCTATGAACCTGTCATTCTCCTGGAGGAGGAATGGGCTTGGCCTTTTGGGCGGATCCTGGCCTTCCCTTGTGGGATTCCTGGAGCAGTTGGTATCACAGCCTGGTTAGCCGTGTGCTCAGCAATGGTTGCAAGGGCACAGGGTTCCATCAAGTACTTTGTGCAAGATGGAAGGACAAGTTCAAAGACATCTTGAAGGTACATAGATGTATGAACAGACCTTTAATTGTTAATGAATTTTCCCAAGATGGGTATAGCTACAGTGTGGATAGATCAGGGATGTAGCAAGACTTTTTTTTTGTCTCTATGTTTGATGTATCTGCCCAGCCTCCTGACCTAAAGTGCAGTGAATGCAATCATAAAGTTTCCTCCTGGTCATGCCCTGAGTCCGAAGATCATGGTCTTGATTGTGATACTCATTGAGGTACTACATATCTGTGAGGTGGAAGAACGTGGTCATGACTTGGGGTGGATGGTGTAGAGATAGATGTTGTGAGTTGAATTTGGGAAGGCTTAAAGTGTATACCAATCACCTGAAAAAAAATTATATTTGTACAGCTAGTACATGTCAAATAGCTCCCCCAAAACATTACTCGGCATTCTAGGGCTCAATGCTTAGGGAGTTGGAAGAAAATAAGGGATTACATTAGACTACGCAAACAGGGGCCCGTTACTTGAAACCAACGCCAAGTTAGTCATATCTTTGTCTGCCAACTACCGAGATGACTCTGATCTTCCTAAACCGTTTCTCTTGATAACAATGCTATCAGTGAGGAAATGTGACAACTCAGAGCCTTGATCACAATAACACATATATTTTGTAAAAGAATTTTATTAAAACTGCAAATATTTGAGTGAACTGGAGAATGCAGAGATTAGAAATAGTAGCAAGGGGACTGTTATGAATACAAGATATTTTTCAAATTAGACAGATTATACCAAAGAAAAACTTATAAAATTCAGTTTTTAAGCAATTATGTTGATTATCGTTTTACACATAAGATGGGTACCCTTGGGACACTAGTTTATCAAAATAAACACTTACGTTCATGATTGTTAAAAAAGAAGGCAATTAAAGTTTTCACCAGCGTCATGGCTTGACCAAAACATATTCGAAATTTTGGCAAATTACAAGATAAAATATGTGTCTTGAAAGTTTTACGTGTAAAAATCTACAATACCACTTATCTTTGATTAAATATGGGTCTAAAAACTACAGACTACCCCTTTGACTATGCCTTGCCTGATGTGGCAGAATTGCGTTCTTTTGTAAGATGTCACAATCACGGGATAAACCCCCCCTATGAAACCTTTTTTTGCAGATCATTTCATTTGAAACGTGTGAAATATAATAGTCATACATAAGCAAGGATGAATTACTGATTGCAGGAACTTGTAGAAAAGATAGATCTGAATCATTTTCAAATTTATGTAACTTCAATTTTTGCCAGTCATAATTTACCAAATTAATGACCTGTGATGGCGCTGCATATTGACTGAAAAAGATACGACAGGGTCAGAGGCGTCATAGTCAGGATATTGGCGTTGATCTTGGTACAGACGGCTTTGTGAAACACATAGCAGACAACTAGCCAACTAGCGGCAATCTTAGTCAAGAAGTTGACTTATGACGGTTTTGAGAAACAGACCCCAGGGCATTAATGGAATGGAAAAGCTGTTTGAATCTGTAAATGCCCTAATTCATGCCCACACAAGCACGTAATTCTACTAGTCTACCTCACTAGTTGCTTTTATTCTAATTGAGAGTACATTTATGTTTGAATGCGCAATATCTTGAATATTTTGTATACAGTATTATACACGGAATCCTTAACATACAGTAAAATGTAAATATATAATATAATCCTTAACACATAATCCTTAACATAACAGTAAAATGTCTTTTGATGATTGGTACCATAAAGTTGCTCGGACTTGATTCATAGATGGCGTTCCACGTGAAAAAGCCCACAGGGCAGCGCCATGTCCGAGTTTCAGCAAAGTGTTTTTGGTAGGCTCTGCCCCTTGTGTGTGTGCAGTATGTGATGGGCGATATAGGGGATAGCTACTTGGGCATCTGTTTGTGTATCTGCAACTAGACTGGTTCATACACACGAAGAGTCAAACTGTCATGGCGCTGCCCTGTGGGATTTTCACGGGCATTGCATGAAGCGCCATCTGTGAGTGGAGTCCTAGCAACTTTAACTCTTTACACGCTTTGGTCAACAAATGGAACAAACAGGAGTGCCACTGTAGACTCTTAACACACATACACCATGTATCATAATTATGCTCCAAACAATGCGGCAGTCCAGGGTTTTGCTCTATAGCAAGTGAAGAGTTAACCCGCTGAGCATGATTTGATTTCAGTATAATACACATTATCCATAGACCCTAGCCAGAGTTATGTCAGGCTTGGTGCTCAATGGGTTAATAGAAGTGTTATAGCAATGGATGAACGGCATCTCCTGTTACCGAAGTCTAAGTGTGTGATCCTCTTTTACAGATGCCACCATGAGGATGCTAAAAGTGATTGTTTTTGCTTTTGTTTTTGTGTTTATTTGTTGTTCAGTTTAGAAATACTCTTCATTGGCATATGTTCACAGGTTTGAGGCAAGGAGGGAAACATAGGAAGTGGAATCTAGTTCTAATCCCTGCTCAAAACCTATCCTAAGAAGTGTTACACTTCGCTTTAAAACCACATATTCAGAAGGGTATTTAGAACCTCTCTAAGAATTATATGACAAAACAGTAGAAAATTGAAACAGTAGCTTTGCCTGTGCCATTAAATCGGGAAATTGATTACCTTCATCTTTGTGCAATCATGAGTGAGAATTAAGGGTTTGAAATTATTTTAGATGCCTGGAAATATTATATTTGCATTTAAAGATGAATTGAATTAATTATTTCTGATTATTTTCAACATACTAATTGTGGGTTTTTTTTGTAAAACCTGCCAATACACATTACAGCCATCAAAAACTTGCTTGAAATTACATTTTCTGAGAAGCACAACTCACATGTATTATGTGACTGGAACAACTATATTCCTTTTCCTCCTAGATGCTACATTTTGTAATTTATTTGTACAGTGTACATCAGTGCTTCTCAACCTTTTTTACTTCGAGGCCTACTTTGGCTATTAAAATTTTTTCAAGGCCCACCTTCGTTATTAAAAATATTTTGAGGCCCACCTCATAGAATCTCAATGAGAAAAAAATTTAAAAAGCATGACAAAAGAAAATAGAGAACAAATTTTTTGGTAATTATCTGGAACACTACATTACCTACATCACATTACAAAATTCAACCTACATGTATGGTTGCAATAAATGGAAGATTGGTATAATACCCCCACCCCAAATGCACAGAAATCTTAGAAAATTGTTAGCACATTGCATGATGATAATCCACAACTGTTCATGTTATTTCATTATGCTTAATAAATTCAATTCAATTTGATGTTAACAGTAAAGCTGAATGTAAGAATTTTTTCCAAAATATTTTGGACTGACCTCGCGGCCCACCTGAAAAAGCTTCGCGGCCCACCAGTGGGCTGAGGACCACCGGTTGAGAAGCGCTGGTGTACATGAATCGTATTTCCATTGCCTGTTCTATGCAATAAGGCTAGCTGGACCTTCAAAAATTCTACACAGAATTCTGTAATGCAACTTTATGTAAGTTTATTCAGAATCGGTTAAAAAAAAATCCCTCCTAACACTTTTCTAGGGGACCAAATAATATGCTTGATGTTGTTAAGCCATTCAAATGCCTAACATGCAAAGAAATGTGCAATTACAGACCAAATATAAACCTGTACTTCAGCGAGGTGAAAAAGCGTAAAAGTGATTCTCGCACTTTTATTAATCAAATGTGCTCTTACTCCTCTGTATTATATTAGTTATGTAATAGATTAAACAGAAAATGCCACTCATATCTAATTGTTATGATCTGTGTCATGTCTAATTTGAATAATGCACTGTCATGGCTAGATAAACTGATAAATTAGTTATCATATTAACGGTGTTGATGATTGTTGTTTCTGTAACTGCAGTCTTTGTTTAAAACGGAGGTAATGACAACGATAATTATGACAGCGGGGATGATGCTGGTAATCAGTGATGGTGATGATAATTGCAGGGTATGAATCCCGAAAATAAAGAAAATAAAAGAAGTGATTTTGATGATGCTGGTGGTGGTAATCATGGTGATGATGATGATGGTAGTGATGATGATAAAGTCATGATGATGATGTGATGGTCATGATGATGGTGGTGGTGATGGTGGTGTCAGATGATGGTGTTGATGATGGTGATGATGCTGATGGTTGTGATGATGGTCATGATGATGGTGGTGGTGATGGTGGTGTCAGATGATGGTGTTGATGATGGTGATGATGCTAATGGTTGTGATGATGGTCATGATGGTGGTGGTGGTGATGGTGATGTCAGATGATGGTGTTGATGATGGTGATGATGCTGATGGTTGTGATGATGGTCATGATGATGGAGGTGGTGATGGTGATGTCAGATGATGGTGTTGATGATGGTCATGATGCTGATGGTTGTGATGATGGTCATGATGATGGTGGTGGTGGTGGTGATGGTGGTGTCAGATGATGGTGGTGATGATGGTCATGATGATAGTGGTGGTGATGGTGATGTCAGATGATGGTTTTGATGATGGTAATGATGCCGATGGTTGTGATGATGGTCATGATGATAGTGGTGGTGATGGTGATGTCAGATGATGGTGTTGATGATTGGTGATGATGCCGATGGTGGTGATGAAGGTGATGATGATAGTGGTGGTGGTGGTGATTGTGATGATGGTGGTCATGATGATGATGGTGGTGATAATGGTGGTGGTTGTGATGATGATGTTAATGGTGATGACGGTGGTCATGATGGTGGTGATAATGGTGGTGGTTGTGATGGTGATTATGATGTTAATGATGATCATGGTGGTCGTGATGGTGATGGACGACTGTGATTATGATCGTGATGAGTGATAATTATAGAGATGTCTACATAACTTCCACATTTGTCCCCGTTTCTACCCACACATTTGTTTTGTTTGTTGTTTGTTTGTTTTTTGCTTTGGGCGGTAAGCATCTGTGGCAAGTGATCTGGGAGATGTTTATGTTTAGAATTTCTTCCACATGCCAAACTCCATCTACGTTCGATTTTGGCTAACGTATAATGGAAACTGTCTAAAACTCCCCTCTTCTGATAAATGAAAATGACAAAGGAAACAGTAAAATGCAGTATAAGAGAGAAATGTCCATCTTTTTTCTCCCCCTTCTTTATTCACTGCTTATATATGTATTTCTCTTGCAATTTCCTCCCGTGTCTCATCTGTATCCCCCCCCCCCCGTCTCTGTCTCTGTCCCTGTCTCTGACTCTGTCTCTTTCTTTCTTTCTCTCAGTGCATCCCCTTTTTGTCTCTTCATTTAATGACGTTTTCATGATTTCCTTATAATATCATACATTCCTTCTATCTCCCATGCAAGTCCCTCGTAATTCGTATGGTTCCTAATCATTTCTATCATTTCTGTCGAGTGGAATCAATGAAAATTCATCTATATGTTCGTTCACAGTACGGCTTATGACGGCCAGTCTACATTTCATTCAAAATCGGAAATAAAAGAAACAAACAAACAACGAAACGAATTCTAATAGGGGGAAATAAAGACGAGTTTGATGAATTTATTCAGAACATTTCCCTTTAAATGCAGATTTTTATTTCAGTCAAAAAATCTCCAAAATGGTGGAAGGGGTTGCTGGTTGAGGGGATGGTATTACTTCCAATGAATGAAGAGCCTCGTTTTGACCATGTAGTGCTATAATATGAACGATAAGAGACCCTTTTTCATGTCGTTCGGTCATTACAAAATATAACATAAAATGCAGATATCACGTTAGTACACATAAAATTTTAAAGTTACAATGGCTAAGCATATTTTACCCAACATGATTTGTACTAGAAATAAGAAAAAGGAAAAAATAATCTAAAAAAGGCCTTAACAGTGCTTAAAGGCCAGGTCATGCAAGTGCTCTTCAAATAACCTTTCAGATAATTAGTGCGTCAAATCATAATTCAAAATGAAATTTTGATGCCGTTCAAATAAATAATATACATCAAAATATTCAGGTGTTCTTTACCCAGTGTGCGCCCATCAGTACAATTACTGCTCTTCCCGTGAATCCTGCAACAAATCATTATACATACATATCGATGAACAACGTCGAAATTGATAGCGAAATTTCCTAATCAGAGTCAAAGGCAAATGGAAACAACGTTTCCCCTTCACCCATTCCCTAACAGTAGTAATGATTCTAAGAATACTTTTAACCCATTCATGACAGGAATTATTTGAAGCCTAATTTGATTAGCTTTTTTTCTTCAAATTTGCAACACCAACATTTTTATTTTATTGCTACATTTTTCTTATAAAACGTCATGGATCTGAAATGAATATAAATTGACAGAAATTATGAGAAGTCAAAAAGTTGCCGAATTGAAGGGGAAAAACGGTGATTTTAAACTTTCTATCACATTGCCAATTTAAGGATTTTAATGCTTATTTTCCTTTAAAAAATTTTCAGATCAAACAACGAATATTGACGCACAGTTTGTGTAGAATTCTTTGCTCTTTCTGCTCATATATTTGTTATGATTTTTAGGGCTTTGCATCAAAAGATATTAGGCCAAACCACAAAATGTGGAGCTCTGTCACGAATGGGTTAAATAGATATTGGGCAGTTCCTATTGGAAATATGCTTAAATGCACAGGACAAGATAATATTGGAATAAGAGAGAGCGGAACTAGTTATTAAATCATGATTAAGAAGGGTAATCAGACTATAGCCTTCAAAAATCTGGAAAGTCTGTCCGCCTATAGGAAAAACACTGCTTAACAAAAAACAAAACAAATCTAAATTTCCTGAAACTGGTGAATTTTCAAAAGACTCTTGGAGATGTTACTTGTGATGAATACCTGATAATTATGTATACGAATACGGAAGGAGGGAGAATATTCCAGAGTTTAGGTGTAGCACTAAAAGAATCCCTGATTTAAGAGAACAAACAAACAAACAAACTAACAAACAAAAAAAAAACAAATCATGAAGAACTGGCTGTTTGAAATTATTACTACCTGCATAATATTATTTCATGCGTGTTCGATTGTATTATTTCTGTTTTATGTATTTTGTCTGCTTTATTTCATACTGCAAGGTTGGCTTGTGCAACTACGCAAAACTTCTTTCCAGAGGCGCCCTGCAGTTGAACAAATCACTCTACATGGAAATACAAAATACATAACAGTTAAGTAACATGGTAAACTTAAAAAATGAAGAGTGATATGATAGTGTAAAAATATTTGAATAACACCTTGTATTCCATTGATTGCATCTTCAGTAGCTCTCCTTTCTTGATTCTAGCATTACACCCATATGAAGAAAACACTAGCAACAGAACAAACGTGTTCAGAACAGATCTGCTATACTGCAAAAGTGATATGAAGAATAGATGAGAGGCCATGTCAAACAGCTATCATCTCATGTGAATTGGAATCATATTTGTTTCCCGGTGTACCTGTATTCCACGAAAGAGAACCTCGCCTCCATACCCATTCGGGAATACACCCTCTTCCATCTTCCATTCCATTTTGTCGAATCCGGTCTTTTAAGAAAAAAAAGGGGAAAACTAAACAACAACGACCAACCAAAAAAAAAAAAAAAAAAAAACTTGAAAGGGGAATTTTGACAGGTTAAAAGAAATGATGATGATGGTAATGGCAGAAGTCATGATGTAGATAATGCTTGAAATTAAGAAATACAGTTGAGATTATATTTTTATTGTATAGATGAACATAATCAGTAAAATAATGACAATGATTGTGACAGTGATGACGACGATCATGCTGACGACTACGATGATGAAAGCGATGATGATTGTAATGATGGTTATGTTATTGAAGTAATGATGTTGAGATAATGATGATGACGATGATGATGATGATGAACATCGATGCGCTCACATTGGGGGATGAATTCCCCCCCCCCCCCCTCCAACAACTGATGCGAATTTGATTGTCTGAAGGGTAGTCCGGGTTTCTCACAGGATAGGAGGAGAGGGGGGGGGGGGCAATGCCTAGAAAATATCTTATTGTTTGCTGTTTCCTGGAATCATCTTCACATGAAAATGCTGACGGTACTTCCAAGGCTCCGTTAAGGTGAAGGTGACCTTCTTTTTATTCATTCGAGAATATCTTGCCCTAAAAGGCGTCTTCAGGGCTGAGGGAGGGCGGCCTTTTCGACTCCCTCTGGATCCTCGTTTGAATGCGACTTGTCAGGTATTTCTCGAGTGAATTCGGATCAAATTTCTACCTCGGTTTAACTTATTCGGCTAAAATAATTTTTTTTAATGGCTTAACACAGGAAAATACAGAAAGACAGCACCGAAAGAAACTTGGCACGGACCCGTGGAAGCTGGAATTTTTTTTCAAAGATGAAGGTAACCAAAATAACGAGAATAATGATGATCTAGATAACCCTGACGACGATAGTGACAAAGACTGATTCCTTTAATGGTGTTGATGAGGCTGATGCTGATGATGATGATGGTACTGTTGATAATGATTGTGATTGTGATGATGAGTTCGATGATGGGTGATGAGAATGAGGAAAATGATCTTGACCCCCAAATAAAGAAATAGATATATCAATGAGTGAATGAATGAATGAATGAATGAATGCAAAAATACGCAAATTAATATGTAAACAAGTTAATGAATAAATGAAATAAATGAATAAACTATAATATTCCATGTTTTTTTTCTGTTTGCTTTGTGTGTGGGTGTGTGTTTTGTAATTTTTTGTTTTGCTATTTATTCATATCTCAGATAAGCGGTTAGTGCGATCTGCCAAACCATCTACCATGTCATGTGTCAGTGGCATGATTAAAATCGAAGTTGTTTCTTGGAGCATCTTGCTAATTAGGTATGGTAACTATGGTAACAGGCCCGTATACCACCTGGGAAACAGGAAATATTTTATATACGTATTCATTATTATCCTTATCATTCATAATCATAATAATGACCACGATGATGATAACGAAGAACGTGATGTTACTGATGAGGATTTGTTAATAGAAATGATGATCATGATGGTATAAAAGGTAAAATGATTCATTGCGATGATGATTGATTTTAGCTGTGGTGGTGGTGGTAGAGGTGATAGTGATTAACATGATTAAGGTGATGATGAAGATGATGATGAAGATGATGATGATGATGATGATGGTGATGATGATGATAATGATGATGATGATGATGATGATGATGGTGATGATGATGATGATGATGTTGATGATGATGGGCGAAGATGATGTTTACTAGAAGAAATGAAAACGACACTCCTATCTCCCTCTCCCTACACACCCACTCCTTTCTTTCTCCCTATTTCCGTTTTAATTGACGTTGTAAGTCTTAGAGAAGTGGATTTTGGTCATTGAGATTCGAGAATTAGACCTGTCAAATATTCTCGAGCGAATTCAAATCAAATTTGTATCCTACCATGCCTGGTGTATCTTGTTCCGCGAAAATGGTCAAGTGATTGGCTGGGGAAACAAACCTTCATCCGGCTTCCTCTCGTACAAAAATATTGTAAATTTTCTCCTGCCCCTTACAGCCAGGCCATATCCGCTCGTGCTCAATGCTTAATCAGAGGTTTAATGCGTAGCTGATTTACTCATATTGATTCGCCTTTTATTTCTACGAATGCCCCATTTATCATTGATTGGCTACTGATCGGCGCAATAAAATATCCTATTCATTCTGGCTTGCAATCGGGTTTAAGGGATATTGTAGCTCTGTATTCGCTTATTGTACAACACTGTTTTAGACTTTTGACCAACCTTGATCATCACTGGATATTTAGATAATCTTAGCAATCATTTAAGCGGAACGCTGATAAGCATCTCTTTAACCCATCTCTGATGATGACGAAAATGATGATGATAATGATTGATAATGATGGGGAGGATGATAATGATATTGTAGAGGTGTTGTGGTCCAGTTGAGAAGTCTCCGGACTTTTAAGCACAAAGTACGAGGTTCGAATCCCTGCAGCAGAACTAATGTCCTTTGGCAAGACATTAATTTACATTTGCCACACTCGACCCAGGTTAGGTTAATGGTACCAGGCAGGAATAAATTCCTTGAAACGCTTGAGCGCTGTAATGGCTGCCGGGCTAAAGCCGGAGTAATAATATCCTAGGCCCTTTGGAAGCGCATAGAGACGTTATATAATAATATGATATACGGAATATCATTATTATTATGACCATTATGAGATGATAAAGTTGACCAACATCCCATCGTGATACACTACAAGAAAAAAAAAAGGTTCAAGTTTGCACCCTAAATGCAACACCGGCAGCACCTTTTTGGGTGCAATCTTGCACCCTACATGAAAAAGGTGCGAAAATGCACCTTTTTGTTCTTGTTTGCACCCGGAAATGCCCATTTGTACCCTAAAAGATGCAACTTTACACCTTTAAGGGTGCAGAAAATTTTGCATTCAGAAGGGTGCAAGTTTGCACCTTTCCCTAAAGGGTACAACTCTGCACCCTTTAGGGTGCAAAATGTAGCTAACTGCACCCTTAAAGATGCAAAAAGCATCTTAGGGTGCAAGTTGAACCCAAACAGGAGCTCCAAGTGTTACATTTGAAGGGTACAAAATTGCACCTTTTTTTCTTAGTGTGTATAGATAATGGTGCTGATGTCGGTCCCGAATACTCGAGCAAAAAATAAGAGGAACATAATCTTTAACTTTGTATCCTTTTAAAATCTTCGTTGGGCAGCTTAAAGTCCAGCTCAAGAAGAGGAGGAACATCCTCAACCATATCGTACAGGGTTTTTTTTTTTTTTCCCAGGGTCGCATTAGAATCGAGTGACCTGGGCCCCGTAACACAAAGATTTGCAATCAATCGAAAAGTTGTAACAGCCAGTCAAGAACATTGTTTTATGCGCATCTCGTTCAAAAAGGGGACCCTGGACCAATCAGAATGGTTGTTTTAAATTTGTGATTGATCGCAAACCTTTGTGTTACGGGACCCTGGGCAAACTAGTGAATACCGAAAGATCATTATTTCCACTTTCTCGTCAACAGGTCAAAGTCGGCTAAGTCAGATTGGCGTCATGGTTGCTTGTGTATTACGTTCATGAGTGTTCATGGTGTTGAGCATGCCTGTGCTCTACGGTAATATTATCACTCAACCGTTTAACAAAATGAAAAAGAAACGAGACTGAGCAGGAGAATTGAACTCATTGCTATGAATGAATAAATAGTAACACTTTCAATATAAGATATTTGTTTTTGGAAAGCAGGAAGTTATTGAAATTAAGTCTGCGTTTTAATGTTGCATTATCTTCCCCTCTTGCGGTGAAATTTGAACGTATAATTCAAAGAGAATGATATTTTTGAAGTTGAAACAGTGCGGTTTTCTTTCTTTTTTTCTCTCCAAGTGACGCAACTCTAAGAGAAAACAATGTTTGTTTTTGCCATACTTGTAGTAGTATTATATTTGTCGTTTTTGTCCTCTTGTTTTCAAGCATTTGCGCGCAAGTAAACAGAATTCGTTTCTCATGTGATGTAGATTCAACCATCGAGAGCACAGTGCCATTAGGGTGGGGGAGGGGGGCGGGTCGGATAAAGATTCTTGACAAGCCAAAAAAGGAGCGCAGTTACGTAAAGTTGGGAGCACATTCCAGGGGCCCGTTACACAAAGCTTTGCGATCAATCGCAAATTTAAAACAACCATTCTGATTGGTCTAGGGTTACCTTTTTGAATGAGATGCGCATGAAACAATGGTCTGGATTGGCTATTGCAACTTCGCGATTGATTGCAAATCTTTGTGTTACGGGGCCCAGGTGGGTTGTAAAATGAGGGCACGTGCTATCCGCTCCATTCTTTACAGATGAATGGAAAAGTCTTTTTACCGCTGACTTAGTTTAGCGCTTAGTATGTAATACTGTCTTTTCTGTTGAGCGTGGGAAATCTCGTAATCTTTTGGAAAGGAAATGAATATAGCAAATCCATTGCACATGAAACAAAAAGAAGTTAGAATTTCCAATCGATTTTATTGTTGCCCAATCCCAAAACTATGATTAAGGAAAACTTACTCTTCACGAATTCACAGATCTGGTTTAAAAGCACTTTTTCTGCATCTGTTTGAAAAAGAGATTTTCCCCTTTAACAAGCAGATGTTTCATAAGACCGTTTCATTCGACGGAAAAGAGAATGAAGCTCGCAAATGGTCCGTCGAGATTCGGTACATCGAAATGGCATTATCATGATTATCCGTTCAAGAGATTGACATTAGCCTGGTCATCGTCTCCAAACATTGACAAATCACTCGAGAAGGGGATGATTAGGAGTGTAAGATCATCCGATGATGATCATTCGAGGAGAGCTCAAGTCGCGCCCATTTACGAGGGAGGGTCGTTAGTCCCGCTCCTTAAGAATCTTAGTGGCTGCGCAAGAGAGACGAGACGCCGTCGCCGCTCGGCCCAGGGAAGGATTGGGGAATGGAGAGCTGGAGGGACCTGGGAGAAATACAAAACATGGTCCCTGAGGCCGTTATGTTGTTCGAGGAAGATTTGGAGAAAGATTGTTAGCATGTTGGAGAAGCGGGTATTAGATGTTAGAGACCTGTGGAGATGCACATCAAGATCGTATCAACAAGCTAACAAGGCAAATTAATTGTCACGATGTTTAGTTGCCTATACTCAAAACAAAAGCAAAGCAATTACTGTTTTGTAATGTACGTAAGGAATGAGAGTGTTCTGGTTATTTCGTTTGGATGGGGTTTGGGGGTAAATATTACACTTCTACCAATAGGTAAGTGAGTTTAGGTTCGTTCATGTTAGGACAGGCCATCATGGGGCGTTTGACAGTTTCCCTACTAGTTGCATGGCATTTTAACTTGAGGGCCGAATGCTCTGTAGCCTGAGGACGTCCAGCTGATATGAATTGGGTCGGTGGAATAAAAATTTCAGAACCGAATTTCATTCCCAGTCCGCTCTCGTATGAGGGTGGACATTGAATTATGAATACGAAATGAGTTCTCAAAAAGATGTAAGATATATCTGTAAGAAGATTTGTTCAATTTTTTGATGAAATTAGAAGCGGTTAGAAGAGGTGACAGACAGTTAATCGAGAAAACACACGAGAGGTTGGAGAAAGGACAAATTAGCGGAACCCTCCGATCTTGAAATTCAAATGTTAGAGTAGTCACATGACTTGATATTATTTTTTATAACAGGGAAAAACAACTCAATATTGATATGAAAGGAGGCCAGTTGGCTCAGTCGGTAACTTAATAACTATAATTATGATGATGATAGTGAAAAAGTATAATACTATTAATAGAATTTTTAGGTGTTTTTTTTAAAGCTATATATATATATATATATATATATATATATATATATATATATATATATGTGTGTGTGTGTGTGTGTGTGTGTGTATGTATGTGTGTATGTATATGTATATATATATATATATATGTGTGTATATATGTATATGTGTGTGTATATATATATATATATATATATATATATATATATATATATACATATATATATATATATATATGTGTGTGTGTGTGTGTGTGTGTGTGTGTGTATATAAACGTTATGGGTTGTTTTTTTTTTTCAGGTGGGGGGGGGGGGTCCATTTAAACCCCCGGGACAATACTTTCCCCGAGTAGTATTCCTCGGAAACATTACGCCCAAGCCATTATTAACCGCACTAGAGTTCCACCGTACATCTGACTCAATAATCTGATAATGTAGGCCTTTAGGGGAATTATCATGGAGGGTACTTGTCTTACTATAATTTTTTCAAGGTGTTTATTGTCGGAAAATCCGTTTTGTTCTCTCATATTTTATCAACTTAAAAAAATGGTGGCATAAGGAGCGGGAGCTCCTTATGCCAACACTGCTCCCTCAATGGCTGGGCCCATCCTATACGCCCCTAAAAATAAATCTTCCATACTGCCTACCTTAATGCTACGTTCACACCTTTAAGTATTTGGCTTGCGTATTGCTGCGTATTGACCAAACGCAGACATGAGCAGTCATACCCAGAAAAGCGCAATGGAAAGTGCTCTCATCGTACTCAACACGCAGACTAGCGCATAGACCTGCGCTAGTTGCTCGCTAGTTTTAAAAAAATTAAATTATCGTAAGCAAGCGCAAGTTTAAATCGTTTCTTTCTTTTTTTTTTTTTTTTTTGGAGCGCTTGTCATTGCCTGTAGCTGCGTTTCTTGCACGACTTACCTCGCTTTAGCTCGTTGTTGGCATGATTGCCTGAAATGTTGCGCTGTTGCTCGCACACCACTCGCAGCAGCAGGAACCGATGAGTTAGTGCTCGATTATACTACGAGTTTAGCTCGTATGCCATTTGCTTTTTATGAGCAGCATAATACGAGCTAGATACGCAATAGTGTGACTGCTCGCGTCAGATTTGCTGCGTATTGCTGGGTACGGCTGCGAATTGTTAGCGCAGCAATACGCAAGCCAAAGACGCAAAGGTGTGAACGTAGCATAACAACTGATGTAATCTAGGTTGCACCTTGATCAAATTATATACCCAAGACACTTCAGTATCATTCAGATACATGTACCGAGATTACCATCACAATTTCAGGGCTTTTAACTTATATCTATAGCACGTGCACGTATTATAAGGCAGACCTCCGTTTTTTCCGAGCTGGCCTTGCGATATTCTTGCTGGTTTTTATTTTCTTAATCACTTACGTTGTTTCCGCTACCTATATATTGGAAAGAGATTTTTATCATACACGTAAGGATTCGAATACTTGCTCCTCTTTAGATAGATAGAAATGTGTGTTCCGTATGGGGGAAAAGAAGAAGGGAGAAGAAGAAGAAGAGGAGGAAGAAGGAGGAGGAGGAGAAGAAGAAGGAGAAGAAGAAGAATCGAATTGAATTTATTTGAACACGGTACAATTTACATCAGTCAAAAGAATGCTCTTCCGCAAGTCCATGAACATAGACATATGAATCAAATCATAATAAAACAAAGTCGAATCACAAGACAAACAGTCATATGGCACAATGAAAATGATGATAAATGGAAGGTAATAAAACAATGAACTAATAAATGCAAACTCAAAACTAAGATAAAGCATACAACTTTTCGAATACACATGCACAGAGAAACAAAAGATAAAATAATAATCATCAGATTATGATCAAAATGAGATATTATCTCATTTTGATTAAGTAAGATAACGAGAAAAACAAAAACATAATAACAACGACAAAACCTTACAATGTAAGATGAAAGTTGTCTGCGCCCAATAACTAAAAAAGGGGAAAGAACGAAGAAAATGGAAGAGAAACGAGAGATCATAGAGAAGAAAAAAGAAGGAAAAGAAAAAGAGAAAAAGAAATACGAAACTTATTGATGCACCAATTTAAGTTTAACGTCAGCTCAATGAAGAATGCGATGAACTCTAACTTAAAATCAACTATCCGTGTTAAATATTGCTTAGTGTTGAAATACATGCTTAATCGATCGTATAATCGAATTTCAGTTGAAGAGTAGGATATGTTTATCATTATTGGAAAGCTGGTCTAAAGTTTCACATGATAAATGAAGTCGAGATTCTTGACAGGTAAAACGTGTATTATTTCATTTATCTAGATCCAGACTTCTAAGTTCTAGGAGTATTGATTCGAATTACCTATCGTTTTATGAACTTCATTTCATTTCAGAAAAGAATATAGGGATTGCTACAGTAGAAATGAATTTTGGATTATTACAAAGATTATCATTAAAAAGATTTTTAATATCTCAAGCAAGTTTTTAAAGAAAATTCCACTAAGATTTTAATCTTGTCCTATTGATAAACACATTTTATATTGCACAAATCTATATGACTTTCTTTTGGCAATAGGAACATTAGAAAGTAATCCATGATGTTGCTCGTTACTTATATCATGTATACTAAGATCTTTGATGTTTTGAAGTTCATGGTTCTGGGCGCGGAAAAGGGGGATATTAGAAAAGAATTACGGTTGGGAAGGATGAAAGAACCCCTTCCCATCGATGACCTTGTCAATGAACATTTAACCAAGTAAGGCGTTGCCCCCATAATGCCACTGTCCCTTCATGGAGTGTAATCAGTGCTACAGTAGACAAATTGTTCTGTTGTAAAATAATGTCATCTGAACTCTTTACCTTGGTCATCGGTTATTCCCCGTATCTCCCCATTTTTTCATCTATAATCGTTTTCTTGGATATCTTTCAAATATAAATACGATGAGTTTCACGTTCCTGGTCCCAGAAACGTGATCGTATGCCAACCTGAATTTTCCGATCGTGAAATTCAGATGATTTGTACACCAGGCCAGCGGGCATGAGCGTGCATGTCAATGTGCCCACGAAAATACTCACTTTTCATACTTTTTTCGCATGAAGAAGGCCTGTCGTGAACTATAGGAATGTTGTATGTAGATCTTAAATGATTATATCGTACATATCATACGCAGCATTCGTAGAAATAGTAATTCTAAGTGGTATGAGACAGTTTAGATGTCATGCTCAAACCATAGTCTTGTGGGCACAACTTTCTTGAGGGAGGGGCGGAGGAGTTGGGGAGGAGGAGGAGGAGTGGGGGAGGAGTAGGGGTTACCTCTTGTGCCGGAACAGCAGCTTTCCTTTTTTTTTGTACGCGTGGGCGAAGCAAGGATGTTTGGACACCTGATGATAAAAGTGATGGTTGCCCGAAGGTTGGAAGTTTCTAAATTCTTGGAAGGGGGAGGCTTTATAGCCGTCTCCCTTCTCCACCCTACACTCACGCGCACACACACGTTCTCACAGTTTCGCTTCGCCCGTCTGCTACTGAAAGATTGATTTTATTCTCCGAATTCAAGTAAAAAATAACATAAGATATACACAAGAATTAAAAATACAATGTACATAAAGAATTAAACATATTATACAAAGTCAAATTAAAAAAAAAAAAAAGAAAGCGGAAGGACACCCATTACAGTCATGGACATGACATTGACAGTTCTTCCAAGATAACTCAGTCTGCAGCTGTACAGAGACTTGGACCTTGTATCTCAGACTTTAGGAATTGGTCAGAGTAGAATTAATCGTCATGTTTTTTTTAACTTGAAGTTGCCTTGTATAGGGAAGACAAATTTTACTGACTAAATTTCATGCGTGCACAGTGAAAATTGCTTGGTACGCCTGACAGCGACAATGATATACCCATGACGTCATCTTACATGAGCAGTCTTTAAGCTGTATCACACAAACTGTAGAATAAAAGTGTATTAAATTTTAAACCATTAGAGTGCCTGACCTGCAATTACTGGTACAAGAGCATGGCACTCGCTTATTAACTTGGTGCTTTTCCCCATAATAGCCTTTAGATATTAACACATTGCTTGAATCATATGGCAGCTGTGTTGAAATTGTATGATCTTGTACGATATGCCGGCTTTTGAAGCAATGACCTGCGTAACCTACAATCAGTCCAGCCGCTGAAGGATGAATCTAACCATAGCAAGGCCACATTCATGTCCGAGTCTCACAAGATATACAGAAGCAATAGGGAATGCATTAGGAAATGATCAACGACGAGATTTTGTTGAAAGAAACTAATTTTGAATATGAAATTGTAAATATTAGATGAAACGTGCAAGGCGAGAGAAAATATTGTAAAAGTGCACTTACATGAACATGTTTGAAGTTAAGGGGAAAGAAAAAGAAAAGAAAAAAAAAGAAGAAAGACCTTGTAATCACCTTGGTCATCAGCTGGTGAAACGCGCCGCCTCATTAGGACTTCAGTATTCCGGCCAATCAACGTTCGCACTGCCAAGGATTTCTTGCAGAGCAGAGGATACCGTGCACCAGTTTTGAGCATTCCCATGATACGGGGGTGTCGTTCAGTTTCAACGTTGCCTGCGTACTGTGACATAGGTGGCAATGAGAAACTAATCCTAATCTAGTTGCACTCGCTAAAGAGCAGTGCATCTTCATGAAATTCATTAGGAAGAGCGTTGCACCTGACCAACCCGAGCGTTTTTCCTTGTCCCTGACTCCTTCCACACATGAAACACGCGCCCATTTAATGATCACCCAGTGCGACACTGCTATTTGTAGCGCTCCGTGTAACATCATACTTGAACTTTCCGCACATCAAGCAGTGCCTGGCCATGGTCAACAGCTTTGTAGGTGGGAGGTTGTATGGACAGGAATTCTCTTGAAACAAATGCGTGGGCACATGCACGATGTCGGCTGGCGAAACGCAATCACTACTTCGCACGTCGAATTATTACCTACATCAGCCAATAAAGTGAGACCGGCAAAAGCATAGGGACGTAAAAATGATGTGATCAAAACAACAAATAGAAGAAATATGTAATGAGGACGCTGGACGCTCACGATGTCGGCGTGATGATGTTCAACTGAAAATTTTTAACGAGTATAAAGATATGGTTCGCGCTCCTGGTATAGAAGCGGCAAAGGCTATACGATGTGAATGTTGCACAAATATGAAATAGCTAATTGTGTCTCTACGATCCTTGAACAGCAGTGAATAGTTTTTGCAATTCCCTTTCATATTTTGAAAATGCCCTTATGTTTATTTATTTGGTAAATCAGTTCACAGAAAATTATCCGTCTGTACAATCTGGAGACCATCCATATGTTCATAACCATCTACAACACAGAGCAGGTAATCTGTGCACAGCCAGTACCAAAGTCAATTGTTACATACTACGAAATTTCATTATTAGGGATTACCAAACATTGAAATATGCATTTTAGAAATCATGTCAAAAGGAATTCCCTAATCATTTTGGCCAATGTCGCATTCATCGTCACATAGCCACGTCATTTATTTTAAGACGTCACGCAATAAAAAGCAATGAGAGCATTTTTATTGCAATTTTCCCAATTACAGTGTTCAATATTAAAGCATCATTCTCTTGGCTAACAGACCTAATTCTCGGATCCGTCGTATAATAGCACTGTCGATCGATACGAGTGCGATTCCTCTGGGTGGAGGATGTTTAAACGGTCCGGTAATCGTGTAACCCTCTCCCGACCGATGCGGCGGACAAGGGAGTTGAAACTTCATTACCCCAGATTCCCCAGCACGGCAGATTAGCCGATCGATGATGGCCTCTTGTCGAGGAAAAACTGTTGACATGTCAGGGATGAGACCTCAAGGTCGCTATCTGAGCGGTGCTCTGACATAATACTCCAGCAACAATAACATTCCTCAGGACTTTATTTTGTGAAAGATCTAGTGTTAAGACTGCCTTAGGGTTGTAAATTAGTTTTTAGGTTATTTTTAGGGTTATATATATAAAGGCATTGGTTATTGTGAGCATCTGATTAAAAAAAAAAAAATTCCAAGTCAAGATGAAATCTGTATATGGGTAGTTGTATAATATGTGCTCAAAAACTCTTAAACAAACAAAACTTTCGAAAAAAACAACCCACCGCTGTAGATAGGTCGCAAACAGAGATTTGATGATACATTTTTGAGGAAGAAAGAAATTAAAACGGCCGTTTCAAGAACCGACCGTTAAAAAAGATCGATTTTGTTTTCAAACATTGGCTTATATTTTCACTATTTAAAATACTTCCCATAGATATTACAATTTGAGACTTTCAGATTGGTAGTTTTAAACTATAACTCATAAATTTTTACGATTTGCAAGTAACAAAATGAGATTTTTTTTTAAATTCTAAAAATGTTAACCAATGCCTTTAAGAAGAGTTTTTGATCTAGGGTTGGTTGAAGTTTGAAACTTGGCGAGAGTACAAAATTGATGCAGAGCGAAAGGCGAGCAGCCTGTGTTAATATACAACCAATTAAGCAGGCAGATTTGCGTTAGAATATAATTGGAGCGTTATCAGACATGTCAGAGGACTGAAGTTTAGTTCCGGTATTATTCATTTTACTCAATTGTGGTTTTGTTTGTACCGTGTATAACATTGAAAATTTCACTACTTTCTACATTTTCCTTGTCAGCCCTCAAAATTATGATGGAAAAGTAGAAGAAATTAATAATTTATTGAACTTAACTGAAGAAAATTAATCAATTTTCCGTAAATATACAGATCATTCAAATGAAGACAACCTATAAAAATAAGGCCGCTTATCAAAATTCTTGTTCGGCATCTCTGATCGTCTTCTCTGCGACCGTTCTTCTACATCGGCTTTCCCGGTCCCCCGTTGTTTTGTCTATTGCAGAATTCGGAGGATCGGAGGGGAAAAGACGCTGAGCGGGAAAGACGCTAAAAGCTGCGTCCCATATTGGCTCTGACTTTTGATAAGGTGCCTAACCTACAAGGAAAAACGAGGGATGGAGAAAAAGTCCTTAGTAATACAAACAACAAATTATAAGCAAACACCGGACAACAAAGCCAAAACAAAAACAAAAACAAAATAGAAACAATGTAAACGTAAGCTTGAATTTACTGCTGAGAGCCAGCATTAAAATAGTGATGTGGAAACGATTTAGAAAACAACACCAAGGTTAGTAAGGTATAGGGTAGGCCTATACTGTTATTCGTTAAAAAAAATTCCAGAGTTTTTCGCATGTGGAGAAATACCAAAGTAGAAATATCAAATAAAAATATGACTAAAAATACCCCGTATTATAAAAGGTTTGAAACCCTTAGACTGAGTTTCCTTGCCTATATGTGTAAAGGCCCATATCCCAATTACCAATATCGGTAAGTAGTTCATTTCACTCTTAAGTCATAACCCTGCTTAAGTGGCTTTTAAAGTTGATTTTGACAGTAACATATTTTTTGTTAATGGCTTGCTCACCCCCCCCCCATCAGAAATTCAAAGCAGAATAAATATAATACTCATTGCAATGAGATCGAGTAACGGGAGGCATGGGTGACTTATAAAGCCGACCGCACTCTATACGATCGGCCTGCGATCCGATTTTGGAAAAAAGTCGTTATAGCATTTGATATGAAAGTTCAAACATGTAAAATCTTAATGATCAAAGTTCCGAATAGTCGTGTAAATACTAAAATTGAAATTCCCAGCTATTGCCAGCCTCCCTGTAGAAAGCGCATACAATTCTGAATCGTAGTGACGTCATATCAATATTGCGATTTGAAGTCGATTTGGCATCAACTCCGATCACAAGGCTAGTGCAGTTAACCAAAGTTTCGATTTTAGTATTCCTAGCATTATTCGAAACTTCAAATGAGATAATTTTAGTTCTTTAACCTTTCATATTTAGTGCAAAATGCCATTTGTTCAAAAATCTGGTCGTAGTCCGATCATATATGTGTGTGGACATAACAGATACCTTTAAAGCAATGATGTTAACAGTACAATTTATTGCTAGGAAAACATAATGTCAATAACCTTTCATTATGTATGTAAAACAACGTCAATAACCTTTCATGATGTATGTATATTGTAATCTGCAGTAATCCTCGTTATGGTTTCGAATGGGGTTAACTATATCCCATCATCAATCTCTCTGTTTCCCCCTCCACCCCCTCTCTCTCTTTCTCTCTGTCTTCTCCGTTTTTTTTTTTTCTATCTTGAAATGTGTGTGTGCATGTATGCATGTGTGACCGTCCCAATCTCTTTCTCTCTCTCTCTCTCTCTCTCTCTCTGCCTCTTCTATTCTACACTGCATATTTCCGATTGTTTTCACCCGCATTTCTCCAGTGTTTAATATTTTCTATACTGCTATGCATTAATCCTGATTACATACATAACATGCCTAATATCTTTTGTCAGTACATTAAAACATTTTTTTTTCAAGCCTAGCATTTGTTTTTAAAAACGGTTAGCCTTACTTTTTGTGCTATATTTCTGTAAACAATTTTTTTTTTCCTGTGAAAATATGTTTTAGTCTTTATGAAGAACTGTTACAAATCTTAAGTAGATATCAAGTTGTTAAAGCGCTATGCTGCATGTTCACTGTCATATTTTCCCTAATCTTTATCTGAATTGTATGCAGACGCGTTGTCTTGGGATGCGTTATTTACTTCGCGCCACTTCCATCTTCAGCGCGTTGATTTCTTTTGAAAGGTGAGTTTCACAATCCGTCTGCCCATGAACAGACGTGTTTTTTCGTCTGTTTCAGAAACGGATTTTGATTTACATCTTTTTGTCACACCGTGGGCACTGACGAACAGTGTGACTTCGCCTTTCATTTTTGAGAGCTATGCTGCTTTTCTTTTAAAATCTATGATTTTATCTTTTAATGGCGTTCTACTACCAGTTCTGATTTTTGTATTATCTAGATGCCAAGCAGACTAATTTTCAAATTCTATATAGAATTGAAAATTAGTCTGCTTGGCATCTAGCAAAAAAAAAAAAAAAAAAAAAAAACGTTTTCTTTTAAAATCTATGATTTTATTTTTTAATGGCATTCTATTACAACTCTGATTCTTATATATATATATATATATATATATATATGTAGCTAAAGGGTACATTAGCTGGACAGACAACAATAGGGTTAGGGTTAGGGTTAGGATTAGGTGGACACGAAGTACATTGGGTGGCCACCAGAACAAAGAAACAAGGATGTCCACAAGCAAAGGATGTCCACCTAATGTGGACATTAAGGGTAGTATATATATATATATATATATATATTGAAAGAAATTTGACAAATGCAAACAACTTTGGCAACTCCCTTGCAAATAATAAACACTGAAAGAAATGAAAATGGGAGAATAATAATTGCGTAGCTCCCTCAATGCTCCCCAGAGGTGTCATCCATTTTGAATCAAAGGTTGAAAAAAATGCCTCCGCCGGCCAAAATGCCTCCAACTGCGGCACACGGCTTCTCATTGTTCATTAACTCATCTGCACCAAAACAAAGGATCAAAAAGGGTTGGAAATCTGTCTGTCGGTCACTTGGATTCGGTCACGCCTAACTGCTGGCCCGCCTCTGTGGTCTAGTGGTTAAGGCATTGGCGTTCTAAGCCAGTGACCCGGGTTCGATTCCCGGCGGAGGCATTTTATCAACCCTTGATTCAAAATGGATGATAGCTCTGAGGGAGCATTGAGGGAGCTACGCAATTATCATTCTCCCATTTTCATTTCTTTATATATATATATATATATATATATATATATATATATATATATATATATGAGAAGCCGCGTGCCGCAGTTGGATCTCAGCTAGAATCCTGGATACATGCATAAGTCCGAATAACTTTCCCCAGATGACGTATATCTTTTAAAGTGAAAGAAGGAATAGGAAAATATAGAGCAAAAGTAAAATTGGGTGGTCAGCCACAGGAGCAAGGATTCCATGTTATCCCTTCAAATTAATGAAGCATGGACAATTTCTAGAAAATATGAAGCAAGAAAGCTGTAAAAATTTTCTCTTTCAAGATATTTAATAGCGTGACCACGTAGTTAACAACCCTAAAGCATTTCATATACATTTTCCTATTCACTCGGTAAAATCCAATTACTACACCCATGCAGTCACTGAATAAAACCTAATTCTCAAGTAGAATTAAATTGTAGTCATTTATGCATATTGTTGAATGCCATATTACATCTGCGCTTCCCTCACAAATTACAGATTTTCGTGCTCTATAAAACCTAAAAACGCTCGTGATTTTATTCGGCTTATATAGTTTTGCAGATAATCTTGTTTCATGTTTGGACCGATGTAGATGTTGTTGTTTGAAGTAGCAAATAAATGTATATATTTCATGGATCCTCTTAATCATATTTTATTTTTTTAATTGAATATTACAACTTTACTACTTGTCAGCGTTTTTCAGTCTTATGAACACACTCAAATGAAACTAAGTTCTAATACATGGAAGCGAATAAATTGAAGTAAAGTCCATTCATTTTTATCTTTATGAATATGAGCTTCTCTCTGACCGGTAATCGCTTGTGCAGAACAATTATGTCAGGAATTTCCTGGCACTCGTCCAAAATCCTTTATGAATTTTGAGATCAAAATTTTCCAGTAATCATCATGAGATTGCAGCGAGTTCATTCGAAAGTAGTCTTGTCCTGTTTAAAAAAATAACTTACAATCGGGGAGAACTCGTTTGTCAAGAACTGTTATTATCCTAGCCAAGAAATAAGAAACTTCGGCTGTCGGCATTATACAGTATGAGGTGTATCATAAATTTTTCACTAAAAACAAGACTTGCTTTTGGAATTCCGGTGGGATTTAACCATGGACTTACTAGAGAGTAAGTCCATGATTTAACAAAAACGGACCTACCATCTGCGGCTTATACACTATACTGTCGGGATTACAGGACGTTGTGAAAACATGTTCGCGTTCGATATTCAAATCTGACTTGAAATCGATAACTGTGGACATCGGATACCCGATAACCCCAACACACTCGAACTCCCTTTCAAGGAATAATTTTGTGGAGGGAGCTTTTGCTTGAAATTTATCTCAAAGATTAGTACAGATAGAAAGTTGGAGAAAAATAAAGATAGGGGAGAGTGGATAGGGAGAAAAAAAAAACAGTCATGGAGTTAAAGAGATCGATAAAGACAGTAGGAGGGGAGAGATAGAGTAAGAAATATATAGGAAGGGGAGAAATGTGAGAGTAAATATCATGCAAACACGAACGCATCAGAAATGCACACAAAAACAAGCACATGATCATGATGTTCATTTGGAGTAAATAGACATGAATAAAGCTGCTTCAAAGTGTTTAAGGATCATGATGTGATGATGATTATTAATTATCCCTTAACATTAAAAAAAAATCTATCTTGAAAATAATATGCGTAAATGTTTGTGTGTGCATTTGTGGTGCAATCGTGCTTGCATAATCTGTCTGCTTTAATATGATGGGTACACCATGTGAGAACAAACCAACAACTAAATGTGTGTGTTTTTATGTTTAGTTTTTTTTTTTTTCATTTTCCTGATTATGGGTGTGTGGGTGTGTGTACTAACTCTATGTGTGTTTTGATATGTGCGTCATGTTTAATTTGTCTGGTATGGTTTGAGCGTTATTTGTATCGGCAAAGACCGAATTATTGCCCTTATTCAAAATGTTTCCTTCAAATATCACATGAGGAGTACATGCACGTTAGCGCAAGATGTAAATGTCTGCTTGACACAATATCTTTAGGAAAGAAAATTGATATTGGAAAAAGAGAAATCCACAAGAAAGCAACGCTTTAAAAAAGATTTCAGTCTCGTAAACAATGCCACCTGTTAATCCAAGCGTGAACACATACCACCCCAAAATGGTACCAAATGATGCAGGAAAAAGAGACTTTTTCAAAATATGTAGAATAATTTTAAGTTCATAACTGAGTTATGAATAAAATAGCAATTGTCTAGGTGTAGACTTTTTTAATCACACGGCAGTCTGAGAGCTTTTAATTTCATCAGAAACTGAACACTTTTATATAACGGTGACGTATATTCCGCAGCGACATTACCTCCAGAAACATGAAGTCAGTAACTGAAGACAGAAGGAGAAAAAAGAATCACTTTTTTTTTCTGTCGTAAGGCGTAGGTGTCTAATCGGAAAGGTTAATTCGTAATGTAATCCCGACAATTAAATGATGAGTGAAACCTAAGTTGTGAAAGTAGGCGGGCTGAAAATATTTCGGTTGAGGATCTGCCCCATGTCGCAATGTGGTGCGTCATTGCAGTTATGATTATATCTTTGAATGTATTCTGTACTCTTAGTGAAACTTCAGGGAATGTCTGATTAACTATCCATCAATTTGTTTATCAATAAATTGATTTTAGTCTAATTATCTCCAGGTTTTTCTTGTTTACAAATTTGATAGTGGGCTGTATTCTTTTAATTCACATGGTATAAAGTATACGTGAAGTGTGATGTTATAAGCATACGAGCTGGTACTCTGCATTCTGTATAAATGCAATCTAGATGCACCTGTATTTTCCAGAATTTCAACACCGCAATGTTTTTTTTTTCTAAAATATAACTTCATAATGCACGATAATAACCTTTTTATGGTTTGTGCACATGGTCAGGGCTGTCTGTCTATTACTTAGAAGAAAGACCTTGAATGATGTAATGTACTTTTCTTCAAATCAAAATTTAAAAATTAAACAATAGCGTTACGAGCACGTACTCGTATTGCATTTCCTACATAGAGAGTTATAACCAAGGTTTGTAGTACCTCCTTGTTATAACTATCTTCAACATAATAATAACACCCCTATACTCTTACTGACTGATATGTAATCCCAATTATCAGCGTATTAGAAAAAATGCGTCAATTTCGAAGCTCTCCGCATTTAAACTTTCAAAATAATGTAACCTGGATTTCAGGGTTTCGAATCCATTTAATGACTACAATAATATTGACTTGATTAATCTCTGCATTTTTTTTTTCATTATCTCTATCTCTCTCTCTTTCTCTCCTCCGCTCATTTTTAATCCAAACATCTCACTTTTTCTTTGTTATTCCTTGACTGTTCACCCGTGCGTAATACGTTAAATCAGAATAGACAGCTACCGTCAAAGATGCTTAATAAATGTCTTATAAAGATCTCGTCGTGCGTGGATGACGAGAATTCCAGAGTCCAGAGTAATATGAAGTGCTTTCCAGTACACCCAAATAAGTTGTGTTCAAAGAACAGAGCTGGTAGCATTCATGAATACTCAGCGTGCAAAACAGTCATGAAATGTTTCTGAAAAATATTCAAATTTATTAATAAGCATTTTCTTGAGGAGAAATTTGTGCAGCCATTAAAAGAAGATTTTCAGGTTAATTTATATGAAGAAGCAGGTTTGAGTAATTTCATTCAAAGCAGTTCAGATTTTCCTCAAAAGTTTGAATGAAACATATAATATTCATGGTAAATATCGACATAATAGGTCTGTAGATAGAATCTAAGAGTGGACCAATGATACAGCCGTGTGTCACCAAAAAGTTTACAGCTGGCAAAAGTCCCCCCCCCCCCCATATTTAAAAATATTTTCAGGAAATGTTCATACTAGGCCTGTGCATAGCCCAGGGTCTCTTCTGTCCAATCCCACCAAAAGTCTGAAAAATATTTTATGCTTGAGTTAGCAAAGGTAACTTTTGTGAAAAGATGCAAAATTCAGGCTTGACAATTATGTGTTTAGGTTAACCCATTTGTGACAGAGGTCCACAGTTTGTGGTTTGGCCTAATATCTTTTGATGCAAAGCCCTAAAAATCATACCAAATACATGAGCAGAAAGAGCAAAAAATTCTACACATACTGTGCTCATTTTGGTTGCGTCAGTATTCGTTGTTTGATGCTGAAAATTTTTTAAAGGAAAATAAGCATTAAAATCCTTAAATTGGCAATGTGATAGAAAGTTTAACATCACCGTTTTCCCCTGCAAATTGGCAACTTTTTGACTTCTCATCATAATTTCTGTCAATTTATATTCATTTCAGATACATGACGTTTCATAAGAAAAAATGTAGCAATAAAATAAAAATGTTGGTGTTGCCAATTTGAAGAATAAAAGCTGATCAAATTAGGCTTTAAATAATTCCTGTCACGAATGGGTTAAAGTCTCAAGTTTTTCGCGATACGGAAAACGGAAATACAGTGTATTTCACGGAATTCGGGAAGAACACGGCATGCACGGAATTCACGGAATTTCACGGAAAACGCACTATTTTAGATCCAACAATTGCGAAAAATACAGCGAAAATACAGAAAAACAAAGTAAAATCCATTAAAACCTACGTTCGCAGTGTTTAGCTTGTGTTTGCGAAGCTTCAGTTGCGTCTGCATGGACACACAATATTAGCATGATTAGGGTAACTTACGGGTTTTTCTTTTTCTTTCAAAGATTTGTACTATTTACAATTGCTTTATCATATGTTTTGTACATGTCACCGAAGAACGTGGAATTTCACGTTTTAGAACACCGAAGAACACGGAGTTTGTATTTTAGAAAACGGAAAACTTTAGTTTAGGTTGGTATCAGAGAGGCTGTAAGTAGTGTTCACTGTGGGGCTTTGGGCACTTTCATATTTTGAGGATTTTCTGACAATTTCTGAATGAATATCCTTTGCTGAGTTGTCTCATTAACTTTTCATACTTGAGAGAGCAATAGAACTATTTATTGCTTGTTCTGTGAATTGCCATAAAGCCATCAGAGCATGAAAATTCCTAAGCCTTTACTCTCAGCTTCGCTGATAACAACCAGAACGAATGTCGGTTCTTGTGAGCTCAAATTTTGCACGCTTTCAGGATCATAAGTTACTTTTGTTCACTCAACCGTAAAATATTTTAAGATTTGTTGGTGGAATTCGATAAAAAGAGAGACACTTAGCTATCCACAGGTAAGAAAATTTCCTGAAAATATTTTGACATGCCCAGATAGTGAGACTTTTTCCAATTGTATATTTTTTGTAGAATGAGGTTGAAAACAACAAGTTTTAATACTTTAAGCTTGTTCGATATTATGATGAAAGGAGTTATGTTTTATTTAAAAATTCCTGACAAATCGGACAAGGCTCGAATTTAAAGAATGTCGAGATCAATCTTTAACGTTGCCTATTTTTAGTTCAGGAAATTGACATCCTGATTTAAATCAATCACGCTTATTTTAAGCGAAAATTTTCTAAAAATCGATTTAAAAATCATTTGAAATCAAAGCTTATGAGGCTTTTTATTTTTTAAATTTATACCTTTCCATACCCCTCCTCCCCACATGTCAAAAAACATTTCTATAGGATGTCTGTAAGTTAACTGAAAATTTGCGAAGATAAGTGTTTGAAAATCATAACACCTGCACAGGAATGAGCGACTATATGTTCATGTGCGGAAGGTCATTTTATGCAAATGTATGACGGGGTGTTTTTGTTTGTTTTTGTTTTGTTTTTTAGCTTTTATATTTCATTGTGGAGTAGAGCTAGAGTCCTATACTCTGCTCGTAATGAGCACATTCATGACAGAGGCGAAGGCAGAAAAGCACGGAGAAAGAGAAGAGAGAGAGAGAGAGAGAGAGAAAAGGGAGGGAGAGAAAGTGAGAGAGAGAAAGGAAGAGGGAGAGAAACATAAGCGAGAAGCGAAAAGTTTCAGCCGACCGACATGCTAGATTACAGAATGAAGTTGAGCGTAAACGACTGCTAAAACACATCCGATGAGTCTATGGTAAATATTAAGCAGACGACTCGATCGCGGTGCACGTTTTCTTTCCCCGCCAAAACAAAGTCACTGTCACTTTTTTCACGCGCGTGTGCAGTCGTCGAAACGAGCTCGTGCTGTCTCGTCGTTCTCTCATCCTGGTAGTCAGAGATAAAAAGTTCACGCATCCTAACATTTAGTGACCTACACCTTCAGAGTTCTCCTTTCATCCTCCTCGCTTTCGCTCATCACCACATGCTGTGTTTTGCCCGAAGCCTTTGAAAACTACTTCATTCCTAATACACTTTTTTGCCTCAAAGTTGGAAAATGTGCAGCGAGAGTGTACTCATGCTACGGGAAATTGTCAAACGGCAATATTTCTTTAATTATCTAATGGCCTATCGCGATCATACTGATAATTGTGATGTCTTTTGACTGGAGAACTAGCAGGAGAAAAAGTGGAGCACTCCGGAATTAGGTCCCTTCCTAAAATCGTGGCTCTCAGCATTTCAGAAACGCCAATGCGCGATATTGGTTAATGGGATATATAATGTTGGTGGGATTTTGTGCATCCAGTGAGCCAAAAAGCCGTTGACGGATGCAGCCCGTATACAGCAATCAAATCAGGATGCAGCAACCAAACCAAACATTAATTCACATTGGTGTCAGATTCTGAGGAATTCGACAATTTTAGACACAAAGATTGGGTATTAATACCGTCGGAGCTAGGGATTGTGTTACCCAGAGGAACGCGACCTGATTCTTTCTTTGCCAGAAGGGCTAGGATATCGCGTTGGTGCTTGGGAATTGAGGAATTTCTCAATTTTTGGTCGTTGATTGCGGTTCATGTAAGATGTCACGGTCGCCGGTTAGCGATGGGCCCTTGGAGAGCGGGAGGGAGAACGGTTGTTGCCGACAAACCAACAACAAGACGAAGAGCCTGCAGCTCCTACATCACATGACAGATTCACAGAAGCCGCTGGTAGCGAGGTGTGACTCGGAAGGGGTGGAAATCACAGCGGTAAGGATGCCGGGAAAACGAGAACACATTGTAAACTTCGTCTCACGCTCCCGGAAGGGCGCGGGGGAGGATGAAGTCCGTGTGACTGGTGGAGGAGGTTACCGACGTCACCCCCGTCGCTGTCCGCCAAACTGTATGAAGAGCATCCTTTGTTTCGCCGTCCTCATCCTTCTCATCATCACGTTCGTATTAGTCGCACTCCTTGTGCGGAGCACGTGTGAGCACTTATTTAGCAAGCCCTTAAACACGAGTGCGGGAGCCACCATAGTCACGCCAAAGGTGGGCCAGTTTCCAGATACCGAGCCTTCTGCTGTACCTCTGATTTGGGAAAACTTCCGTTTGCCCACCACTCTGAAGCCGTCCCATTACATACTCAGCATTAGAACTGACATTAACCGGGGCATCTTTGCAGGGAATATCACCATCCACTTTGGATGCCTCGAGAGCACAGACATTATCCTTCTGCACACGAAAGAGCTAAATTACTCTCATGATTCATTCCGATTTGTAAAAGAAGGAGACAATGTACAGGTCCCCCTGAATGGACCGCCGACGTTCTATGAAGAGAATGACTTCATGGTTTTGCGGACTGTCTCACCCTTAGAGCAGGGAGAAAGATATTCACTGAGCATGCAGTATGTGGCAAGCTTCAATGCGAAACTTCTTGGTCTCTACCAGAGCAAATACATCACATCGGGAGGGGTCATAGAGTAAGTGCATGATTTTCTCATTTCCCTTCAGGAATGTACCCTCTCATATTCGCATTAATTTTATGTTTACTTTCATTGTGTCTGCGGCAAAATACGTCGGTAGTTATGTAATAGAATGAATGAAAAAGGTATCAAGAAGAAAGGGGCAGTGTATTGAAAGAAAAGTGCTAGTGACCTTTCAGTTATGAAGGTGATCAGGCGAGGTCAACCTGGACGATGTTGGAGGGGAATTCCCCCATAGTTTGGTTCATAGAATTTCTGAACGATCATTCCTTTAATTTGCGTGGACATGTTGGATGGAGGATTTTAATGACAAGCAGAATAGAGCGCAAAGAATGAGAGAGAGAGAGAGAGAGAGAGAGGGAGGGAGGGGGGGGGGGGGGAGTTTGAAATCATCTCAGAGAGAAAGGGTGTGGAGATTGAGGTGGAGATGGGGATTGAGATACCAGCAGCATATCCCCCACCATATCCTCCAGAAGGAATTCACAATTTAAAGACAATCAACATACCAATTGCGTATAATTGATGTGACAATAATTTTACATTATTATTGTCTTTATAAACATAGTTCAGCCATCATTAATAGGGAACGAATGTCGGGGATAACGATACGAAATAGCAAGATTTGGAAACAAAAAATGGGCAACAGACTCGCACTAGAGCACTTGAAAGAACGGTGAGGCTGGCAATGGGCCCTCTTCATAGATTTCCGACCACGTAACTACTTTTTAGCGAATGTGAGATTGCTTTTAGAAACATACAAAACACAGCAATTTCTTGAAAAACAAGCGACTTAAAAAGTTGGCTTCCTTGCCACGCTTCAATGGTTCACCGTAAGCTGAGACCAAAAATATTTCATTTTGTGTGTGTATATATATACTTGGTGAGTGCTATCCTTATAAACTTACGAGTGCTCGATGTCACTGTATATATATTTACATGTATATACAGTGCGTCCCAGAAAAAAGTGAACAGTTGGAAAAATAATTGCCGTCTGAGCATTTCAAAATATTTTCAGGAAATTTTCATACGGGTGGAAATGGGCAATGGGCCCTCTTCATAGATTTCTGACCACGTAACCACTTTTTAGCGAATGTGAGATTGCTGTTAGAAACACACGAAACACAGCACTTTCTTGAAAAACAAGCGACTTAAAAAGTTGGCTTCCTTGCCAAGCTTCAGTGGTTCAGCGTAAGCTGAGACAAAAATATTTCATTTTGTATATATATATATTTACATACATACATACATGCATATACAGTGCGTCCCAGAAAAAAAGTAAACAGTTTGAAAAATAATTGCCATTTGAGCATTTCAAAATATTTTCAGGAAATTTTCATACGGGTGGAAAGCCCAAAGACTCTTCTATCAAATCCTATCAAAAAATCTCAAAATAATTCACGCTTGAGCGAGCAAAAGTAACTTTTATAAAAGGGTGCACAATCCAGACTTGACAAGAATTGGTTTTTGTACTGGTTGCTATCAGCGAAGTAGTGTTAACTGTGGAGGCGTCCAATTTTAATATTCTGCGGGCTTTCTGGCGATTTATGAGTGGATATCCACTGTTGAGTTATGTTATATTAACATGTCATGCTTGAGTAAGCAATTGCATGCATGTACTGATTGTTTTGTAATGATAATCTTAGGTAAAACATGAAAACTGGCATATTTTGGATATCAGATAAATAATACCAGCATGAAGTCATGCAGACCAAGCAACATCAGATAATCAGTCAGTCATTCAATCAATCATTTTATAATGATCCAATCAGTCAATCAGAAAAAACAACCAACAGATCATGCACTCATACATTTCCAAAGACACAGAAAGTTGACAGAAATGAATGACTGCAATCTACATTACAAACATGTAAATTTCATGACCATTCCTGTTTACTTCAATGATAAAATACAATGAAACATGTTTTTGTCTTTCTTCCTTATACCAAACGAAAGAACAAGGTAAATGTAACTGACAAAATATGAAGTATCTTCCATCAAGAAATGATCAAATCTTAGTTACATTCATCAAAGTTATGCATTTGCATTGCATAATGCAGTTTTTCAGTTGTGTCATCCCACATGTCTCTTTGATCGAATGAGTTTATGATTGGTTAACTGCTTTTCTGAAAGATGGAAAGATGGATGGACCTAATTTTTTAATGATTGATTGGCTGATCTTTCAGCATGACCATATCAAAGGCATCCAAATTATGCCGGCTTAAATGTCAAAACATACCACAAATTAACATTACAAAACAATCAATAAAGTATGCAATTGGTCACTCAAGCATGACGTGTTGATGGGATATTCATAACATAAACACAACAAGTGATATCCACTCATAAATCGCCAGAAAGCCCCCAGAATATCAAAATTTGTACACCTCCTCATTTAACACTCTTGTCCGCTTCGCTGGTACCAACCAGCACAAATACCCATTCTTGTCAAGTCTGGATTTTGCATCCTTTCACAAGAGTTACGTTTGCTCGCTCAAGCGTAAATTCTTTTGAGATTTTTTGGTAGGATTTGATAGAAGAGTCTTTGGGCTTACCATCGGTATGACAATTTCCCGAAAATATTTTTAAATGCTCAGATGATAATAATTTTTCCAACTGTTCACTTTTTTCTGGGACGCACTGTATATATGTATAGACAGTAACAACTTCGAAAAGAGAGGGTACGTACGCTCTCTTTTTGAAGTTGTTACTGTCTACATGGTTTATTATCCAACACGTGGGAATTCTCTATATGTACCATAATCACATTATAGATCATCAGTTACACACGTGGTATAGGTGCATACATCGTAAGCTCTGTTCAGTGCTTGATAGGTAAAAGGTAAAAGAAAATCATAGAGAGAAGGGTACTCTACATCATGCATGTCATGTAAAATGTATACAAAATTCAAGAACGATATTCGACAATGTATGTGAAAAAGTAAGAGAGGGGTACAGCTGTACTTGCTATACACCTGTGTTTAATGAAAGTATGATGTAGTTCATGTCATGAATATTATACCTCATGCAATGAGGAAATGGCATATACAGGTTGGTCTTTGCATCACTTTCGATTTATCTGCAAGACCGCTAGAAAAGTTGGACTGGCACGCTTGCATCCGGAATATATCATGGGAATTACCTCTTAATAGTATGCATAGCTGCGCTGTTACCATGGCAGCGGAAGATGACATATTTCGGAGATCAAGTTGTGATCTTAAGCCACGAGTAAAGTCAGTGCTTTTAATAAGCATGGCAAAATATTGGAATACAGGTCAATACATGCTAATCGTAATCGTGAAATTTCTTTTAGTACATGTCGCGAGCGCGAAAGATCGCAAGCCGCCCGTGGTGCTCCAGCATTTTAGGGATACGAAATTGACAATAATAGAAGTATTGTCAAAACAGTCATATAAATTGATAATCGATATGGTTCACAATGTAGTTTGCCTTTCAAAACATGCAGAGTAGTGATTTTGGTGTGTATTTCATAGTAACTTTTTGGCATCTTCATCGATTGAAGCGACAGAATGTGTTAATTATACATTTAAATCCTTTGCCTGACCTGACTTGACATGGGTCTCTCTAGAAGGAAGTTAAAGTTTTCAAGAAGGGAGATATTTGTTTTTAGCAGTGATTATTTTGTAGATGCATCGTTTCACGATCCTAATTTTGTCTTTCTGAGACAATTTTAAGGGGGAAGTCCGCTGGAAGTCCGCTGACATGACGCTAATTTTAAGCAAAGAGAGAAAACGAGACAAATCAGATGTAGACAAACGTTCATGAAATAGGAGTTCCTTCAGTTTGAAAATCACTTTAGAAATTGGAAACTCCTTGGTATGTTCTCATTATTCTTCCTCTGATTGAATAAAGGAACACGCACACTCACACACGCACCCACACGCTCTCTAACGTGCACAAATGCGTTCATGTCCCAAACTGGATGAATTTCCTTATATCACACATTTGATTCACACGTACGAAATCATGATTTTCTTTTCAGTCTGTCAAGTACAAAGCTTGTTTCTCAGCACTGTCGTCCATCTGAAATCAAAAGATTATAAACTTAGGCTCGTCACCTGTTTTTGCACTTAACGTTACTTAACACCCTTTTGAGGCCTTTTGCTCACAAACTTCATTATTAAGCCTCACACCCTTCCCGTAAGACTCGAACTAATTGTCTGTATCGCATATTGCAAATGGCGATAAGTGCAGTTCGGGAAGGTTGGCGTGGTTAGTATTGATGGGCTCTCATCTATAGGGGAAAGGCAAAGGGAAACACATAGGGAAAGAAGGGTCAATGTTGCACCCTTCAAATGATACACGAGGAGCTCCTTTAAGGGTGCAACTTTGCACCCAAAGAAGCATTATGGACCATTAAGGGTGCAGTGAGCACATTTTGCCGTCTGAGGGTGCAGAGTTGTACCCTTTAGGGAAGGGGCAAATTTGCACTCTTTTGGATACAAAAATTTCTGAACCCTCTAAGGGTTCACATGGGCATTTTCGGGTGCAAACAAGTACAAAACAGTGCATCTTTGCACCTTTGTCAAGTAGGGTGCAAGATTGCACCCCAAAAGGTGCTGCTACTGTAGCATTTGGAGTTTAAAATTGCACTTTTTTCTTAGCATGCTTAGATTGTACCTAAAAACCTTTGCCTACTGAAATGGTATGTCCTATTGGAAATATGAGAAGTCAGTAGTCAGTAGATTCCCAGTAGATCCCTGAATATTTTACCAGCACTATAACCGCGGTAATGTCCTGGAAATTTTCTGTCGGAATTAAAACTGATTCCATGAATCAAATGCGACATTGATGATGATGATGACCATGATGACTGCAATTTTTTTCGACCCTCCGTCATAAACAAGAAAACTTTAGATATCATTTCTACCATGAAAACGTTGCTTTGATAAGGAAAAGATTGTCCTAAACCAGTGAAAAACCACAGCAATAAGCTTTGATTTCAAGGAAACCTTTGATGAATGATAGCACAAAATTGAATTATCAATAAAAGTTGGGAATCTAGTTGTAAGGAAAAACGAAGATATCACCGTCGTATAAGTTTACAGCTTTTATTCACATAGCTGTTAGTATTTCTATTCTATTTCAATGAATGGATAGAATCATTAACTTGTAGATTTTCTAAAGTGGAAAGCAAAATCTTAGTTTACAGATTCCCCGAAACTCAGGTTGTGTGTTACACCATATAGATTTGTGCCGAATTCTACAGCTCAGGGAGAAAGTCGACCAATGCCAAACACGAATGTCATTGTCATTTTTTTTTTCAAAACACAAAAGACGGTTGCCGTAACCAAAAACTATAGGAATGTCTCGACTGGGAAGGCATGCCCATGGTTTTCCGATCATGCCGATTAAAACTACTTTGATTCGACGGCTGTTTCCATGAAAGATGACCTTGCGTTGGGGTCCGTGCAGTTTTAGCTCTAGACATCCACCTTAATGCGACCCACGCCAATGGCAAATGGAAGCTTAAAAATCGATTTGTCTAACACGCTTAAACACTTTCGGTTGCAACTCGAATTCATTTACACTTCATCTTGGGAATAATGGTTAGTTTCCTTCCAATGGGGGGGGGGGGGGGGGGGACGGGCGGGAGGAGGAGGAAAAGGTTAGAGAATAAAATATAAGCTGCTTCTTATCATTTATTTAGATTGGTGTACACTGTACGTCTATCCAAGCATTATGAATTGTACACTCAGTAGTCAAAATGTTTTTCTAAATGACTCATTTTTGCATTACTCCTTGAACTACTTTATCTTGTGCAGTACCTAAACCCTTTTTGAAAAGTTTAGAGCAACACATTTAACGAGTGTAACTTTTTATCGAATAGTTTAGTATGCTTTTTTATCAAGAATCATATGCAATGGCACATAGCAACATGTACTACTGAACACATGCATGTTCGTTTGATTTTTTTTTTTTTGTAAAGAATGACGCAGCATACCTCTTCTTCACATGTGCTTTGATTCTGCCATTTTTTAAAGGAAATTTGCTTAACTGACTTCACAGTTGCTTATAAAGGGATAGTATCTTTTATATACTACACCCTTTACTTTCTGATTTTTGAATTTGAAAGCTGATTAGTAATGACGTTTAATCAAATAAACAATGTAATAGTATTGATCTCTGTTGGTATTTTGCCAGTGCCGCTATTATTTTTTCTCTATTTGATAGTGTCTTTTCTCCCTTCTTAAAGAAGGTAAGGTATAACTGGTGATGTACATACTGTAGCAACTGAATTATTTGTAATAGCTGGTCCGTCATTATTATCCGAAAGAGTGTTGGTCATAATATGGATCCATGTGGGACACCAGTTGTTACAACTACACATGGATGAATCCCATACCATAGACTTGTAAAGTACATCTTACGAAGTTCACTTTGGTGTTTGCACAAATCATCAATTTTTCTCTTATACCGCACGGTCTCACTCTACTTCTTGCAGTATGTTCCCGCTACCATTCTTCAACTATCGTGACTGACATAAATGAAGCAATGAGGTAATCACGACTGAAAGAACCGCATCTGTACTTGTGCAGAAACAATTATGTTGATCATCAGTGACTGGAACCGTCAGACATAATTAATCCCTGTGTGTAACCCAGGAAGCCAACATTGACAGAAAAGCAGTCAACCATCTTTGGTTCATTCTCAGTGCCATTCGCCGAGCGCCTTTGCTAATCTGCTAATGTTACCTTTTAGTCATCATTGAAGAAAGGTTACTTCTTTCAGAACATCGGTCACACTCCGAAATTAAAAGTCATGAACTTAGCAAAACAACATAGAGTCAACAAAGATAATCTACAGAATCCGCGATCTTTCACCCCGTACATCTTCCCACAAAAGAACCACATTTCAAGTTATTTAAAAGCCAAACAATAAAGCACGTGTTGTGACTGAGATTTTGATAACCCATCACATAAAAATACTTCTTTTCACTGAAGATGAGTGCATAACGTCTCTTTGAACGACGTGCAGTTGATTGCATATATGCATTTCTTAAAAGTCGAAAGCCCGCCGCACACTATACGATCCGTCTGCGATCCGATTTTGGAAAAATTTGTTATAGCATTTGATGTGAACATTCAAACATGTGAAATCTTGGTGATTCTGAACTTCAAACAAGATAATTTTACTTGTTTAAGTTTATTTAATGCCAAATGCCATTCGTTCGAAAATTCGGTCGCAGTGGGATCGTATAGTGTGGGCGGGCTTAAGTGTTCTCTATCATTTTTCAGAAGACGGAAGTAATTTCTTTTTTGGTTTTGGTGATTCTTGATATTGCTGTATTGTTACTCCCATGCACTCGGTATTTATGCTCTGGAAAATTTCTCTTTCTTTTCTAAATTTGTTTTTATTAATGTCAGGGTTAAATCATTAAATAATATATATCATAATCCTCTCAAATTACATGCATAATAAATTATTGAGAAACCTTCATATCTTTTGTTCATATTGATACAGTTAAACACTAGCAAATCTGTTAAAAGGGGACAAAAGGTGTAGGATTTGGAAGAGGAAAGTCTTCTACAAAATGGGGGATGCGATCATTCACGCTGACCCACAATCTCCCTTACCATGAATGCATACTTGCTTATTTCATATCTGTACAATATGTCATAAATCCTCATAAATATCAATCGTACCAATCGTCCCCTTCTTCCCCATTCCTTTCAACAAAATTATACACCATATTAGTGTTAGAATGAATCTAAATCCAGCCTTTGTCCCCTCATCATCGAGCGATAGGATCAATACAATCAAATATAATTTAGCTTTTTAATGACACACCCCAGTTTGCTTTGTGCTATAGATTAAATGCCACTAGCATAACACAAACCAGATCACGAGTCGTAATAATACCATAATGAAGATTGGAATTGGAAGTGAAATCGTTGCTAAACGCTGAGGTGACTGAATGAATTGATGATCATTGTCCTTGGGATAAAGGGAATTCCGTTTTCCTAGGTTATCATTAGGGCGTCAAGGTCGCCAGGAAGTACAGAACATACATGGATCATATTTTATTTTCCTTGCGTGCATTTCATAGGGAGGTATTTTATTTATGACTTTTTAACCATCGTTTTCGTACTGCATACGTGTACTTTTTTGCGGTCCTCGAAGGTGGCGAGAACTTTCTGTTCATGAACTTTCCGACTACGATTAAAAAGGTCGACAATACGTACAATTTCGACTTTCGATCTCACGAACAATTTAAAGAATAAGGAATGCTATAAAGACCAAAATTTCTGCTAGGACCAATGTCGATCAAGCTCTATCTTTTCGTCTCTTTCCTTGCTCCCTCTTTTTGAGATGAAAGGGGGGGGGGGCAGGAGGATCAGTCAAACATCTAGAAGATTGTATTCGGAATAACTTAAGCTGAAATTGTTGAAATTAATGCAGAGCAGAAAGTAAGTTGTCTCGATGGTTTCTTCAAGTTCCCAAATTTTCACATCTCTGGGCATAATTCTGAAAAAAGTTTATAGTAGATTTATTACGACAGAATTTTAATTAAGGCAATTGCAGGCTCCTGTCGGAGTTCAATGGTCCCATGTCATGCCATGCAGAAGAATTTGTGAAATACTATATTACCTGTACTTTGAGCATGAATAACATGTCAGTAATGACGTTATTTTAATGTTTAATAGAACTCAACATGTGTATGACCATGATGACTCAGCAGATTTCAAATGATGCTTGCAAATGGATGAAATGAACTTTCGCAATCAGCTTTGAATGGACTATAATTATAATGAAAAAATGATTCAGAAATGCATGTGATTACAGCAAAATTCATAATCGGTCAATTTGATAAGTAAAAGCACTGTTTTTATTAGCTCATAACGCTTAGCCTATGCTAGTGAGGGTTTGGTATGCTTCGAATATTCCCTTGAAGCGTTGTCTTCGTGTATTATACTTTCCTTTTTCTTTCTTTTTGGGGGGAGTGTTGGTAAGCAAGTTAGCCCCATGTTACCCGCCAAAGTTCATTTCACAAATATAACGTTAATAGTTGTATATTGTAACATCGATATTGTACCATCTTCATCATCGTAGTAATGCAAGGTAAGGTATTGTGAGGTAATGTCGTAAGTACGTATTTTTAAATGTTCTCTTTACATAAGTAAAGCGCATTGAAATGTTATGCGCTATTGTAAATTATTATTATCTAATTACTTATCTCGTCCTGCCAAAAAATGAGAAGTGATGAAATAGCTGGATTGTTATTGCACTGATACATCTTTTCCGTCCGATTGTCATTACCTCTTATGATGACACTCAGCAATTCACAAAACAAAACAAAACTAAAAAGGAAGGGAATATTGTACGTATAAATCAAATCATACAACATCGGATTCTTGTCTCATGATTTGGTTTTCCCCCAATTCATTTTTACTCATAGAATTTCATATTTTGGCTAGTGGCTCTCTCGACGGATGAAATCTCTTGCCTTTTAAGTCCCACGAGATCGCAGTGTGTGCCCTGATACTTTACAGTCTATTGATTCCAGGCCAGCAAGTGATAACAATAAACGTGTTGTCAGAATCATCATGCCCCGCGTGCTCGTTTGTGCAAAATAATCCATTTCGTGGACGGGCTTGTGAGGCTGACCACGGGAGCGTTTCATGAAGAGTCTTGTCGGTGATTTTCACCGACTAATTTGCTCTCAGCCAATCAGATGCGAGGATTTTCAGTAGCTTATACACAGTTGGCAGTGAAAATCACCGACAAAACTCTTCATGAAATGCTCCCGAGGAGGAGGGTTTTCCGAGTACCGATGTGGAAAGTGCCCGTTTACCTTTTGCACTTCATTGCGCCTTGCTTAAACAATTTGAATTAATATCGTGATTACAAGATAATACTCAGTTTTGTTCATGGAAGTCCATCTTTAGACAAACTTAGTCTAAAGTGGAAACGTATACGCTACAGCAGATGCGCTTTCGATCAGTACCTTTATGTAGCTTCAGTTAACGTCATTAGTACTCAAGGATAATAGTAAAGCGCGCTATGGAGTACCATGCCATTTCCCCCTCTCAGTGTAGAACTAAACTTGAATGTTGTGTAAGGCCACCCAAGATTCCTCTCGATTTTCTGTTCGTAATAAAGTTACAGAGCTATTGAAAAAGGTAGTTTCATGAAGATTCAAATTAGATTTGTTGAAAAAGAGTTTCAGCATGTTGAATCTTAAACTCGGACCTAGACTCCTAGCCCGAGGGTCCTTTCTCTCCAATAATCCCGAGGAGGAGTAGCTACTTACAATGTAATTTGCACTTCGCCAGGCTATAATTCCATCTCATTTCCTCACTGCTACCTGAGACTCTGAAACACATCGCGAAGAAACGAGGAACCCTCTTAAGAGTAGGGGGCTTTCACCCCTCTGAGCCCACCTTCTTCGGTATGTTCGGACAGTAGGGAAAAAAGTTACCGATTGATACCGTACGTTATTTTTTGATGTTTCCGGTAATACTTTATTTCAATTAATTATTCAGGGCGCATATATGAAACATTGATTCTTTCGTATACCATGAAGCTTGATGCCAGGATAAACGAAATCATTGAAGGTTAAACAAAAAAGAAATTATGAACTTTTTTAATGCTTCTAATTAATCGGCCTGTAAAGTCGCAATAATCTTCAAGATTTCACAATAAACTCGACTCCTTTTCGGCAGTGAACATGTTGAAGGAGGCATCAAACCGATCACAATGTAACAGTACTGATAGCAGTTCTATTTTTTTTTCACTTTAAAGAGAAAAACATTTTAACCCCCCCCCCCCTCCTCTCAGCATCTTAGGCCAGTTTTCCAGCCTTCTCGGAAAGCATTAATCTAGAACAAATACCAGGGTAAATAACAGTCATTAAATAATATTCATTGTGCTCATGGACGCCAGAAATTTGCAGTTGTTGATTTAAAAGTATTAGGTATAGATACCTTTTTATTCAGAGGAAGGTATACACTCACGTACAATGAAGAGCTGTTCGAAAGATTAATAACAAATGTTATTTCATACTGACCTGCTTAAAGAGCATGTCTTCAAAAATCATATGAACTTTTCAAAGGATGTTTAAAAACAGATAATAAGGTAATAAGGTATGAACACAATATCTAAGACAACTTTTCCATTGACTGCTTTCTCGATGTATTTCTAGATGCTGTAGGAACCGATAAAAGAGACTTTTTAAAAAAATTCCAGGTAATCTTGCAGAAGCGTGAAACCACCTAAAAAGCAGTTGTCTGTGGGCATGATGGGTGCGCATAAAACCGATTTTGACTAGTATCGCTTCTGTCTTGACCCTAAGAAGACAAGTGTCTACGAGTATTGATTTAGTGATTTTCCTACTACTCACATCACTGCCCCCTCATTTGGTAAAATTCCAACCGAAGGTACCCATTTTTAGCCGTTTAAGCTGTGGGGCAGTTGCTCTCTTTGCACTGAGATGCGAATTATCACTCCATGATCAGAGATGGTGAGGTGGATAAGATGCTCCCTGAAGGGTTTCATGGAGGTATGAGGAAGATGAGAGTGTTGCCCCTGGGACTACTTAACTCCAGCCCTCTCCTCCCAGCAGACAGCACGAGTTACAGCCACGTACTACAAAGTTAGTAAGATGCACTGGCTTAATCTTAACACATTTTGCAACCGCTCGTCTTTCCTCTCCATCGTCTCTTCTTCAATATTCTTTCATTTTACTTCGAATATTTTTTCTTTTTGTTCTGGCTTATGATTGGTTTTGTAATGTTGGTTGTTTTCCTGAACAGAAAATGTGTCTTTAATTCTAAATGACCTACATTTCCATTAGGATAATCCTTCGAATAACTCTACATCTACGACTGAACAATTCATGCATGGGTTTAGCGCATCCTACCAATATCATCTGTGAATGAGGGAGGGTCTGGGAGGGGTGAGTTTGGACGAATATTTCTCTTATTATTTTTGTTGGATAACGACTTTCATTATGATTATACTTCACAGTATAGCCTAGAGTGCTGTGCAGTCCATTTTCCATGATTAAGAATGTCATCGAAGCATGTGGAATAATGGAAATCACGACTTTTGTTGAGTTTATTCGTAATGCCGTGGACGTGGGAAGGTTTCATAGTACGATTTATGCCTCTATACTCTTTAAGTATACACGTAACTTGAACTGAACCTGATCCTGCTGGCGATCTCATGGAACTTTCTGAAACAGCAGTATCTAAACTTTTCGTCTTACTTTAAAGGAAAATGCAACCCAGGCATCAGTGTGCTCTAAGTGAATAACGATGACCAGAGTAAACAGTGAAAGTTTGAGCTGTATCAGAAAATCTGTTCAAGATTTATGAATCTTGATAGTTTCAGTTAATTCCTATTTTGGGGATCCTTGAGTTGGCAACTGTGCCAGCATCTGTGCTCTCATCGTGGATAACTCTCAATTCATTTTGTACATAATTTTTCCAAAAAATTGATTTATATGAAATTTCAAGTCAGGAATCACTATAATTCTTCCCAAAATGCTTGCCGAATTGATATAGCCATGGCATACTCAAAAATATAAGAATTTTTCTTTTTCTTGAAAATAAAGAAAATGTTAAATTCTGTATACAAAATGAATGGAGATCACAGATGCTGGCAAAGTTGCCAATTCACGGGTCCCCATAATAAGGATTTACTTAAACTTTCAAAGTTCATAACTCTTTAACAGGTTGTCCGATTTTCCTCAAACTTTCACTGTTTACTCTTCTTGCTCTTCTTCATTCACTGGAAGCACACTGATGTCTGGGTTGCATTCTCCTTCAGACATGTATTTGACATCACTATGAACATGGCGGACAAAGAAAGCGGACAAAATAAACAACCTCTCATTCTACCCTTCACAATGGTTCTGGTAGTCAAAAGAACATCCCTTCACAGCTATTATGTTTAATCATGTAGTTCCAGGTGAATATGCATGTGACACCTGTTCCACATATTTTAGACAATAGCAGTGAAGGGATGTTCTTTTGACTACCAGAACCATTGTGAAGGGTAGAATGAGGGGTTGTTTATTTTGTCCGCTTTCTTTGTCTGTCATGTTCGTAGTACATGTTGCACCAGTCGTGTGGAATAGACCGCCCACATTATTGTTTTAGAACATTTCAGACCAGTACCAAATAACTCCTTTTCACATTTTTTCTCTTCTTTTTTTTCCGGAAGGGGGGGGGGGACTGTTTTGTTCTTATTGTACATATTTGAAATAGTTTTCAGTTATGATTACGCTTGGGATTTTTTGTATAAATATTGTGTAGCGCTTTGAGTGGTACTACACTAGATAGTGCGTTCTAGAAACAATTCTTTTTATCATTATCGTTACTTGTATACGTTCGATAAGGAGTTTTCTTCCATATTCATCCTCTGTAGGTACATTAGTAAACTATTTTATTCAAGAAATTGAACGTTCATGAAAGAGAGAAAAATTTACCTAAATGTTCTGGAATACCCCAAGCACCAATAATCTATGTGCTGTGTGTAAGATTATTACCTTAACTGTTCCTGTTATATATCCGTGAATCGAAATAGACACTATGAACATGACAGACAAAGAAAGTGGACAAAATAAACAACCTCTCATTCGACCCTTCACAATGGTTCTGGTAGTCAAAAGAACATCCCTTCGCAGCTATTATGTTTAATCATGTAGTTCCAGGTGAATATGCATGTTACACCTGTTCTACATATTTTAGATAATAGCAGTGAAGGGATGTTCTTTTGACTACCAGAACCGTTGTGAAGGGTAGAATGAGGGGTTGTTTATTTTGTCCGCTTTCTTTGTCCATCATGTTCATAGTGAGATATATAAGAATTGCTTTTGTAAAGAAATCCACAGAAAAAGAGGTCGTTGAAAGATTGAATTCCTTTCTCGTAAAGTAATTAAGCCACTCAGTTATGCCACCTCCACGAACGTTTTTATATAAATAGTATCTATTACAGTTCTGCGACCACAGTGAATCTTGACTGGTCCAGTAACAGGGGAAAACGGCGGATGTGTACCAATGTACTAAGATTAATGTGATGACACCCATTTCATAGAGTCCATCTCTACGAGGGCGCGTAGGAGTAATGTGTAATTTCCTAGACTGAATTGCGAATCTGATGAGACTGAATGAATCAATGGAACTCGTAAGAAAAAGATTGCATTGATCCTTAATTATTTGTAAAGGTCGATGAATTTTTACAGCATTTAAAAAAGAGAAACGTATACATGGGGGGAAAAGTACGATCCAGTTTTTAGTTATCGTTTTACTATAAAGTAAATAATATTTTTTTTATTACGATCACGACTGATTAAATCATTATTTTCGTCCCAATGAATTTCGCAGTTCTTAGGTATCGAATGTCTTCCAACAGGTGCATTTCTTGTCGAATTATAAGTTTATAACATTTGATAATAGATTTGGGCAATATTTATCAACAAACAGAAAATACAGATTTCTATCAAACTACTTTTTCTGTACCGGAGGATAAAAGTTACAGAAGATTAAGAGTTTTGAAAGTCGCATTCCATTCAAAGGGTTGCTCAAGGCGCCTCCAAATTACCTCATTGTATTAGCTCAAGTCCTCTAATGCCCTGAGAAAGCATTTGAAAAATGTCTGCCTTCCAGTTACTGTACATATTAATTCACACGATTGGCAAGTGCCAAATACAGGTTTCTCATGTCTTGCGAAATGAAGATGTGGCCTGGGTCACTACTAGGCATGCTAAGAGTCGAATCGGAAACATGCGTATCCAAGGTTTTTTTAAAACTATCCCCTAGACTTCGAAGCCTCATCTCATATCAATAATGAATATTACATATATAACTTGTGGAATTCCATCCCGGTAATGTTCACAAGTGTTTTCTCCATCCACTGTCCATGATTCTGATATCCTTTTTCTTTTCTCTTTTCTTCCCGAGAAGCATGTATCAGATGTTGAAAAGTCATAACCCGCACACGAGTATACAATCGTGTTAGGCTATTGTTGAATGTAAAGTAAACTGAGGAACCCATACCACCAAAATCAATTTTTCGAGACGGGTATCCCCAAAGGGAATATCACATCCTGACTCTTACGAGCGTCTTATCCTGCTTTTTAGATTGAACTGTTGTTACATTTCTCTTCGAATTTCTCTTTCTCATTTTGTCTGTTTCTGTAGAGTCGCTATGTGTCTAAAAAACATTGCCCACTTTTGATCTTTATAACTCAGAATTGTACATCAGATGATACTGCGATAAGGGTTGCAAAATTCACGCCCTGTAGTCGCGAAATTCGTGAGTTTGGGTCGTGAATTTCATGACTTTGGGTTGCGAACTTCGCGACTTAGGTTGCATATTTCACGACCTAAGTCGTGAATTTTTTGTACGTGGCCGAGCGGTGCGAGTGCGAAGGATGTGAATCGATCAACATATTATGTGTAAGATGAGCACGTGCACGTCTGTTGTGCACATGTGTGACTTTGTGTCAGCTGTCAACACACGGCCGTTGTCGACGATGATGGAGTCTGACTTCTTAAAGATCTTCTTCTTCTTCGCTATCTTTTGATATACGGCAGAGTCAAGATGACAACGTCAACGACGCGAAAATCGGGTCATTTTCTTCCGCTCAATATCTTCTTCCGGTTCATACGGTCCCACTCAGCCACGTACAAAAAATTCACGACGTAGGCCGTCAAATATGCGAACTAAGTCGCAAACTTCGCAACCCAAAGTCATGAAATTCACGACTCAAAGTCACGAATTTCGCGAGTACAGGGCGTGAATTTTTGCAACCCTTGTCGCATCGTTCGCGTCTCGGGTCACGAATTTCGCGTACCGGGACTTGAATTTCACGTCATGGGTCATGAAATTCGCGTCGCACATGACCTGTTATCGAGCGTACTTCAGGGCCACCATAGATGTGGGTTATAGCTGAATAGTGTACAATTTTGTTGGAGGTAATTTGAATATGATAGCACAATTCATGCTTACCCCACTACTACGGACTTCGTAATAGTGCATCGCCCTGTCTAGACTAAACTTGCTAAACGTCGTTGTGTCATCTTAAAACTCATGTAGAGACAGGGGCGGACTGAAGGGGTTCAGGGAGTCATATTCAAGGGCCGTTTGATTTATTGCGGGGGGGGGGGGGTCTAACTCAGGCCGCCAACATCGAAACATTCTAACTGAATTTTAGTACCAGTTCGCCTCCGGAAAGAGGTGGTCTGGTGGATAAGTCACTGGTCCTTGGACCACATGGTACGAGGACCTTCTACACTATTGTCCTTTGGCTCTTTGCCACACTTCACCCAGGTGAAGTATGGTCAGCAATGTGTGAAGCCGGAAATTGAAGAACCTACATGATTTATCGCAAGATTTACGACAAATCTTACTGACGAGCTTAGATTGTGGAATTAACGCTTTCCTCCAATGTAAAGTGAATAGACATGAATGAAGGCTACAAAATTAAGATAAGTTCGCCAGAAACAAAATACCTACTTGTACGTGACTGAAATTAATCTTTCAGTTTTTCTCCATTCTTCCTGCATGTCGTCTCAAGATGAAACCACGGTCATGAAGATGCACCACCGAAGAAATAAGCGCGCTTAGCGGTTTTACAGCCCTCGGTAACACCAGTCCCTTAATTCAATTGACACAGGGTCATTACTAATAGATGACAATTTACCTGCTCTATAGGGGAATACTGATTTACCCAGCATTGTTGATTCTTAAATTACCAACGATCCCCGTAAATTTGACCTTCTCAATTACCCCTGACAGATTCTCAGTCAAACCCATTCGTCTTGGGACCCCGCTTCGAGCAGCAGTGAGTCCCGTTCCAGCGATACTAGCCATCGTAGCTGTTAAACAGATTGATTCGAAATGATTGTTTCTAGTGGACATTCCCCAGTTTCATTTTCCTAAAGTATCCTTTCACCCATGGGATTTGTCTTTTATTCAACAAATTTTAGCTTGCCCCGAATTTCATCCTCATTTTTTCTGAAGGGTGAAAACCATTTTAGATGTTAGGGAAGTGTGGGTTTCATAAAGTGAAACAAATTTATCGAATTGGTAAACAGAATAGTTTTCTTTGAATAAGTAAGTACAACAATGAGATTAGTTAAGAACAAACAATCACGTGCTTTCCACCGACATGACCGACGCATAAACAGGCTGCTGTACACAGGATACAGAATCAGGAGGCCTAACTGTTTAAACACATTTCATTATTCTTGCAATGACCTGATTTGCCTTTCCGACCTTTTCGTCCTAGAAGTTTCACGATTCATAATACAAGGTTCATTAGTTACGAATCAGTCATGTTGCGATTTCTGATTTAATAATGCGGCATTGTTTCCAACAGGGGCAGCGCTCCAGGGGGCAGGGGGCGGCCGCCCCTATGATTTTTCATGTGATGAAAGAACAAAGAAAAAAGTAGAAAAAGAAGAAAAAGAGGAGAAAGAAGAAAGAAGAGTATGACAAAAGAAAGGGCTGGGGCATACAACTATACAGTGTGTCCCAGAATAAACGAAACCGAGATTGATCGATGTTTGATTATATCTTAATCGTAGTTACGATTAATAAGTGGCACATATTTTGTAAGGCTTAGACCCTCTTCTTCCATGCAATGTCACTCATATGATATATATTTCACAAATATACTGAATAAAGACAGTGTGAAGTTGGGTAACCAAAAATTCGTTTGGCCAACGATGTTTGAATCTTAAAGAGATAATCACATTTCTAGAAAGTTCATTTTCTGCCCTTTCGTTTGACACCTCAGTTGGGAAAAATGAACCAGGGATGACAGAGATAATTTAAATTGAAATATTGACTGCATTTCCTTCATTTTAAAAATCATTTGTTTCTTAACTTCTAACCAATTGTTCGCACCAATTATTTGCATGAATGGATGCGGAGATGGTCACGCGTGATCTTAAAACTCTCGTGTAGAGAGACTCCTACTATTCCATCCTCCTCATCCTCATTGCCCATCACCACCCCACCCCACCAACATCCCCAATCCCTCCCGGAACCCAAATTTTACAATCCCCCATGCAAGCTCCCTCTCCCCTCTTCGTTATGTGAGTGTGGTGGTGTGTGTATTGTGTCATAGTCGTTTGTTCATCTGATGGATAGATTTAGTGAAACAACACTGCATAACCGATAAACTGCATGTTAAACCAATCCCTCCTACCCTTCTCCTCATCCCCATCCCATCTTTAACCCCACTCGGAACTCCAAAACATTAACTCTTCACCCCTCACACTTCCTCTCGCTCCCTCTGTATGCGTGTTTGTGTGTTGATCTTAAGGTCGTTTGTTCATCTAATATATTTATTTAGTCAAACACCACTGCATAGCTGTCAACGCTTAAAGAATTAATTTCTTTCCATAAAAGCTATTCATAAATTGAACCAGACATGACACCAGTGGCGTATCTAGGCTTTATAGCAAAGCGACAAAAAGTTTAGATGGGGGCGCAGTATTTGGCAAGAAGCAGATGATAGCGAGCAAAACAACGACAACTGCACCATTATTTTCCAAATTCTCCTTTAAAAAAAGGCTATTTAAAAAAACGTGTGAGATCATGATAATGTATTCATGCGATAGGGCAAAGCGAACGAGGTCTAGAAAATGGTGGCATTTTGAACCCTCAAAAACTTTATTTCTGATGCATTTACTCGGATCGGGAGGGGGCGCATATCCCTTAAAGATTATGATTTTCCTTCATTTTCCCCCTTTCAAAAAGCTTGTTTAAGATGATTATAAGCAGGTGATAGGCGCGCAAAATTATGAGATTCTGAGAGAAAATAATCATGCGAGCGAACAAAGCGACCGAGCTTAAGAAATTTTTGCACTTTGAACCCTCAAAAACTCTATTTCTGATGCATTTACTCTGCGGATCGGGAGGGGGCGCATATCCCTTAAAGATTATGATTTTTCTTCATTTTCTCCCTTTCAAAAAGCTTGTTTAAGATGATTATAAGCAGGTGATAGGGGCGCAAAATTATGAGATTCTGTGAGAAAATAATCATGCAAGGGAGCAAAGCGACCGAGCATAAAAAAATTGTACACTTTGAACCCTCAAAAACTCTATTTCTGATGCACTGCGAATGAAGGGGGGGGGGCGCAAAATTCTTTGAAATTCTATTTCTCTTCATTTTCCTTTTTTTTTCTCTCTATTGCGTTTTTTGCATCCCCTCAAAGTGCCGCCCGGGGCACGCGCCCCCCCCCCGCCCCCATGCCCCCCCCCCCGATACGCCACTGCATGACACTGCGAGACAGACAGCAACATCAGCAACTTGCTGAAGGCTCTCGAGCTCAGAACGTCCCTAATTTGTTACTAGAAACACTCGTGATCAGTCTGTTGTTAACTGCAAGGTGAATTATGTGAATGAAAACTACTTCATTATTAATAATCTGTTATCAATTCTGTGAGGTTTTGTACTCACCCCTTCATTTTCTTGATGATCAACCATGCATGAAGTCTTTTGTCTTCTTTGTTCACTGCTAGGACAGGCAGCGAATGCAGACGGATTCATGTAATAAATCATAAAAATGCAAACGTCACTTTTCACGAACAGAGCTTAGTCATCCCCGACTCATTTTCATCCACTGAGGAGTCATATTAAAGGGCAGAAATTGAACTATTCAGAAGTATTATTTTCATATCACAGTAACAGAAATATTTTCATATCTATCTCTTTCAATTTGAGGTATGGTTGTGCAAATGACTTTCTGGTAGCCCTTCTTCGTATTGTTCTAATTCACTCATGCGTGAAGTATGTATCATATGAGTGGTCTCTAATGAAAGAGGAGGGTCTAAGCTTTAAAAAATATGTATTAGTTATTAATCAGTTGAGATTAAGATATGAATAAACATCGATACATCCCGGTTTCGTTTTTTCTGGGACACACTGTATAATAACCCTATTCATTTAAAACTTTGATAAACTCACCTATGGGTCATTTTCTTCCCCCCCCCCCCCCCCCTCCCATCAAAATGCCCTGGCGCCGCCCCTGGTTTCAAACCCTTTTCAGCATGATAATTGTTACATCCCCAGGAGCTATTGTAACAAGTTGAGAATCTCGGTTCCAGCTAGCTGCGGGTGCTCGTGGGTGTGTAAAGTTTTCATACCTTGGTGCCTTCTCCGCTATGTACCAAGGACAGAAGAAGGTTTACGCCGCCTCCCAAGCAAACTTGAACCACTGACATTCATGATTACCAAAGGTTTCAAGTTTATGGTAAACTTTGACAGTGGTATAGACTGGTGTCTTCTCGTCCTTTTTCTTTTTTTTTTCTTTTTTACAGAGTTGCACTTTTTAAGGTCATATATTTTAAATGGATTTTCAGATTCAAATTTATTCGTTGATTAATGCATTAGAAATGAAATTTTACGTTAAAATGTCTATCCATAGACTACATGACAGGTTCACTATCAAGGAATCAGTCACAGTTTTGTATCAGTAGTTTTTAAGAACGAACATACGTGTCTCAGAATCACCCATTTTGCTATAATTAGATATATTTTCTTTGAGGATTTTTTAAAAAGTCAGTTTTAATCGGACACAGAAGTATTTTTCAAACTTAATTTAGCATTATCATCATGCCAAGGGAAATTTGTAGATCTTATGCAGTATTCAAATGTCTTGAAAAATTATTGATTCGGTTTTGCCCTTTTTAACCCGTATCTCTCACCGGAGGTCGGATGCACGCTCATGGTGTAGTACTGTATCAGAGGTGTGATTTGTGGTGGTCTAGCGGATACATCAATGGACTGTGCATGCATTACAAGGTTTGCTGTTCGAGTCCCTCTGTGGCAATATCATGTTTTGGCAATATATTGATTTATACTTCCCCTCTCCATCCAGGATAAACTGGATACATGTGTCGACTGCAGAAGGCCAGTGTGGCTGCTTTGCCATATACGTCATGTGAACGGTGCAAATTGTTAAAGGAGAATGAAACCCTGAGTAAATATCCATTTTAATGAATGGAGAGAAGCAATTTGAAAAAAGTTCCTTCAAAATCGGATACAAATAAGAAAGTTATGGAAGTCTGAAAAGTCTCAATTTACTCTCTATGGCGATCCTCAAATTGGCAATGTTGCTTCAAAATGACAGGTTTAGAAGGACAACTCTCAGTATGTTTGTACACGAACTTTCATATTCTCTCCATTGTCTCTAAAGATGCAGCATGTCTCTTTGCGAACTCAACACTATGTTGTGTCAAATACATTTTCCCATGATATATCTTTACCTAAGAAGGAGACAAGCTGCACCTTGAGAGATAATGGGGAAAATATATTTTATGTACAAAACATATGGAAAGTTGTCCTCACTGAACTAGTTCAGTGGCTGTCCTTTTAAACCTGCCATTTTGAAGCAAAATTGCCAATTTGAGGATCGCTATAGAAAGTAAATTGAGACTTTTCAAACTTTCGTAACTCTCGTTTCTCAACCAATTTTGATGGATTTTTTTTTTTTAAAGTTGCTTCTCTCTATCCTCTCTTTTCATTAAGAGATGGGTGATTTTTCCTTAGGGTTTCATTCTTCTTTAAGAATGCTCACGGGTGGTCCATATTTTGGCTTTTGGTCCCTTCGATTTGTGGGCTCAGGACCGGTTGATATTTACATGTATACTGCATGGGCCGGCCACTTCGAATTTCCATCGATCAAATTTCCATCTGAAACCGTTCCTGTCCCGAAGGAGTAGAGATGGTGCACACCATTTTTTGCGGGATAAAGTCCAGAGGCCGGATGAAATTATAGTAACATTGTAAATAGCATTCAGGTTCAAGTTATGCGCTATGGTGTAATGCTTAGTATTATATTATACAAAACTGAAGCTAGTTATTAACAGGCCATAACTTTTTGTACGGAAAGTAGAGATAACCTTGCAGATTGTCCGATTTACATGAACATAACCAATGATAACGCTAAAATATGAGATGATTAGTCAACTTCTGTTTGGTTTTGACATGGGTATTGCTGATATAAATACACTCCAAATGGCAGCCCTTTGAAGAGAATTAAATCGTAGCTAGATAATTCACGCATGCCATCCAATTAATTACCATGACCTTTGATTTCAATATTTATTTTATTGGATAAGCTAAGTCATGAAAATGCCATGATGCAATTTGGTGATTACTGTATATTGCCATTTAAATGCGAACCCACTTATATTAATCCATTGGTTGACGAAGAAGAATTAATGATTGATTAATAATGATTGCCACTGGGTATCCATCAGAAGTAATCCGATAACCTTTTTTTTTCTGTCAAATGAGTAAAGATGTCTGGTTGCCTGCAAAGGGAAAAGGATATCAGTTCATGCCTGTAGACACGGTAGAGGACGAACTTGATGCCATCTTGGTGTATGTCTGTATCGATTTATCATGTTCACGTGCTATTGATTTTTTTTAATTCTAAGAAAAGGTATAAACAAACATATTATCGAAATTTAATCTGGATAGGTGACGTATTATGTTATAAAGAAGAGTAGGTGAGAAAGAACATTATATTTGCATATTGTCACACCTGTGCCCTTATTCTTAAAAACTACATCGGGGATGCCTTTCACTATACTTTTTTATTTATGCAGAGGAAACTGACCTGGAGAGCTGTAAAACTGTAGACATGCTGTACATACTAAGCTACGTCACAGCGAATTGTAAACTAAACATGGTTATGGAATACCATGTATTTTTTATTTTGTTTACTTCTTTCACTTCATTTCAGAAGAATAGGGGAAAATGGGGTTTTCCAAAAAAGGAAATGAGAGGGGAAAACACATAGTATACACCATAGTACAAATAAAGTAAAGCTTTAACAAACAGATCACAAATGCTATGAGCCAGATTGAAGACTATATCTTGCGGAAATAATTTCGCAGTACTGTTCTCTTAATATCATCGTATACAAAAGTGGCAAATTCAACCTATCATAATGGCTTTTGATAGAAGTGAGCGCCACGTGAGATATATTTTGTCCTTTTTCATAATCAACCATTTGTCAACTGGGACATCTGTATTGCGGATTTGTGAAATGATTACTTATTCCCCCTTCATATGAAACCATTGTTTACTGTCTTCGTGAGTGTGTCTGTATTTTTTTTTTAAATTCCTGTCAGATACATTTTTTTGTAAAACTTTGTCTTTTTCCTGTTCTCGTTTTTATTGACATATACAAAAAGAAATCTCAATTTCTGGTTAACCTCAAATGACGTAGATTTCCATTTTTCACAGCTTTGATTTTACAATATTTTTAATCTAAGTGAATTACTGATAGTACCAAAGAATTCCCTGCGATTAAGCATTCCTAATTTAAGTTGAACTTAATGTCGCTCGGCGAAGACATTGTGTTTCTGTCTTTCCATCTTCCTGTTCCTCTTTTCATACCGCATTGGGATTGTATCTGAAACGAGATCGAGGCTTCAGGGCATGGTTAGGTAGAAACACCAATCAGTCTCATCCATCATATCCGCTGCTTTCCATCCAAAATCCCATCATTGATGTATCTTCTATTTTATTCTAACTACTTTTTTATTTTTTTTTCATGTATTCAAAGATTCTAGTCCAGTTAATGACACAATATACATGTAGGTCGCAGGAAAAGATAATAATAATGCGGTAATGCAATTACGTCATTGATGGCTGTTCTTTTAAGAAAAAAGGGGAATGAAAAATGCCCGAGGTTATTAGTTTTCATTCGATTTTAGGAAATTCTTTGACATTTCACATTTCCGGAATTATTTATTCTTTTCATGTCAAACTTTACCGTCGATCTTTTACTTTACGGTTAACTTCTTTTCACCTTTTCGCGGAATTAAGAGAATTTATCTTGTTAATTACACAATGTAGGTTATAGGAAAATGTAAAAAATAACACGTTTGTTAAATTACGCCAAAGGCAATTCACAGATCTTTGAGGGAACACATAAAAAGAAAAGGAAAGAGGGAGAGAATTTTCTTCATGTAATTTGGATAACTTTGGCATTATACATTTCCGGAATTCTTTCTGCCTTTCCTCTCAAACCTTATCCGTTGTCTTTTTTGTGGGGTATTAAGCGAAATCAAGCGTCTTATCAATGGCAAAATGTAGATTTACAGGTAAAGTGAAGATAATCAGATAATGGCGTCGCTGACAACAGATCTTCGAATGAAAAGAGAAAGAGAATGGAAAAGCTAAAAGATTGTTGTTGCTTTTTCATGTTCATTCAAGTTATATAACTTCCGCTGCAACTCTTCTTTCCAGATTTCTCTCTTCATTTCTTTAAAATATTTCAAGAATGAATGAAAAGATATCCTTCCATGTCTTCATGGCGGAACACTGGGTAATTATTACGATTAAAAAAAAACATTATTGTGGAACTATGAAGCGATATAAGCTCCTAAATAGATAATCAAATAATCGAAAAAAGATTGAGGAAAAATAGAAAAATTGCGTCATTTTTTTCGTTTTTGGCAGCTGCTGCGTGTAGAGTAGATTATGTTTTTACAAAAAAGTGTCCGTATTGGAAAAAATGATTTTCCCAAACTCATTCTTTAGATTTTTGGATAAATGGCTAGAGTCAAATCGGCCTGTCAAACCATTTCCCTCTTAGCGAATTATCCACTTCCTTTAAAATAAAAACCAGTAGATACGCTTAGAACTTGATTCAAACATGCAATGTCTTCAAAAATGTTGTACATGCGAAACTGTTGCACAGTGAAAGTTCAAAAAGCGATGTGACGTTGCCGGTATGTGTTTCATCGCTGAATACCCCGAGCTATAAAAGCATGACACTGACCTCCTTCCTATGTCATTATGCAACGAAATAGGACAGAGATGTTTAGAAAGAACATTGACTCGTGCTTTATGACAAGTAAAGGCATGGAAATAGAAGGGGTGTGCGCGTCTTGTGTGCGTGGGTAAATAAAGTGTGTATACCAGACTTCAGCTACTTGGTGTTGGAGCTGTATGGTACTAACATGCTGTTATTACATGAAAACTCAATTAGAGCGTCCTTGTGTGCGCAGTTATCAGTGCTATTCCGATTAGTCTAATGAAGGGTAAATTTGACGAGTATATGCGAGTTAACCTTTTGGTAATTATGTTCTTTGAAGCGATTATGCCAAAGCAATGAAGCGCTTTGAGTAGTAATTTGACGATTTTGATGGCGAGGAGAATATGTTTTATTTCTCTTTCCGGCCATGTCGTCGCCACAGATATCGTGATGGTACTAAATAGTATAGCATGCAAGATATTGGAAGTTTAGCCTCAATGAAGATAACACTTGAAGTCGAAAGAGGTCACTGAACACTCTCCCGCGAGAGGCTACATGGAATATATCGTTAATGCGGCTTTTGGTCCGGTGACAGTGCTGCTTTATTTCACAAAAAGACTGGGGTTTGGGTTAGGATTGCAACTGAATATGAGGTTGGGTTTAATGATTTAAGAAGTGAGAACTGTTTAGGGTTATAGACCCTATACAGTAGTGTTGCGTCCAATATATTAGACTGGTTATTTCAGTGTATACATTCCTGAAAATCAACAGCGAAGTAGTAGTCACATGCAGGGGCATGTGTCTTAAAACCATCAATGAGATCTTGTAATGCAATGTATACTATCTGACTGTAATCAAGGCAGCATAAATGAATAAATGTTCAAACCTGAAACTGTGATGAAATTCTAGTGTTAGTAATTACCACCTCAATCACATGGACGGATATTTCTTGGAATTATAAGAGAACAGATTTTGGAGTCATATGCTATACATTTCATCTTCTTGGTTTGATGATGTAATTTATCACAAAAGATAGTAAAAATATTTTTAAAGCACAGTCGTAAACATTTAAACAAATCTTTCCATTCAATCTGCCTCCACTTTATAAATCTGGATATTGTGTTTTATATTAAGATATAGCAGTAAACTGCTCGTATTTCTTAAATATAATTCTGTCCTTCCACGATCCCTCTACACTCCTGAATGGAGAATAGCTAGCAAACTTCAGGTGTAGAGGTAAAAATCAATGAGGACACAACGTTAATACCTGCCAGAAGCGTCGACATGGTTTGCCGTTTGGGAATAAATAGTACAAACTCCTGTTAGCCGAGAAGAAAGGAGTGAAAGTGCTCAATTTAATCACGCCAGACAAATACTCAGACCCTCTGGGGGTCTTAGGGGAGAGTGGTATAGCACGTCATCACGGCCCAATTCGTGATATACTTGGATGTGTTAAAGGTATTGAACAGTGTTTGTTTAGTTGGGATTATGTTATATTAAAAGAAAATGTTGGTTAATAGTTAGACTACCTTTTAGACTACCGTTTGAGCGGTAATCTTCGATTAGCACTATCAAGGGTTAGCCAGATTATTTGCCTTACCCAGCAAAAATGTTTTCCCTACAATATCCCGCATTTTTTCAGGATGTTTGATATTTATATCTGTAAGTACCTTATCCGGGAATAATTTCATCGTTTCCTTGTCATATACACAATCAAATCCGGTACAAAATTATCCATTAATGGCGGATAAATTAATTAATCCTATCAGCTGGTGAATTGGTCTTGGTATCAGCTGTCACACACTATCTATTTTGTTTTAATCAGTTTTCTTTAAAAATTCCTTTTACCGTTTCGTTGAAACAAGAGATAATTTCCAGCGATGAATATATTGGGTAAAGTGCTTCCGTTGGAAATTAATCCATAAGAAAATGCATGATACCTAACTTCTAAAAATATAATCTGGAATTCGCCCTGTGTTTGATTTCATAGGAACCCACGTTAGCCATTCCCTTTTGAAAAAAATTCAAACTATCGTGCTTCAGAAGATGCATGATATGATGATCACATTTTTGGAAAGACATTTTCCTTTTTTTTTAACCCAATGCAAATGTGTCTGCAGGGTTGTAGGAAAAATGGAATAGTTGGAGGGGGAGGCTGCTTTGGATAAACCCATCCCCTTTCCCAACCCCTCCTGATACAAAGTAATTCCAAAGAGCAAGGTTGCCCTCGTAGTGGAGCGGCATAGTGACAAAATATACCCGAAATGTGCACTTTGGGTTAATGGAACCAAACTTGGCACAAATGTAGATATATGTAATATAAACAAATTAAGAGGAGGGGACATCTCAAATTCTGCCCATGGGTGTCGTGGGGGCCACCTTTGAAAAATGGTCACATAGGGGCACCATTTCTTTATACACAGTCATAAATTAACTGTGAAAAGTAAATTTTAGGTAATATGACATCAGTAATCCATATTCGGATGTTTCAGCGCATTAATATTTCTGAAAACATAATTTAGGGGCTCAATTTGATAAAAGGGCTATTATAAAAAAAATCGAAGATAATCCCCAGTTTATATCTAAAAAGCACCAAATTCAGCACACAAGTAGATCAATACATTGTAACAAGATTTAGATGTGGAGACATCTCAGATTCTGCCCTTGGGGGCTGTGGGACCATTAAAAAAATTGTCGCAATGGGGGCATTATTTTCTATGAACACAGCCCAAATGAAATATTTGATACCTCCTTCGATTACAATGAAGCCAATCTAGACTATTTCCCTAAATAAGCAAAACGGGCCTTACAAAAAAAAAAAAAAAAAAGAAAAAAAAAAAGAAGAGAATGGCTGCCAATATCTTCTTTCCAAGTATGGGTCAAATCTTAGACATTCACTGAAAAAAAAATGCATTCCAAAGTATACACTGATGCACAGTTTCCTATAATTTCAGAACGCATATGTATACAAAAATTATTATGATGGCCGGCCATCCCGGCCTTCAGGGGCAGAAAATGAGATGTCTCCACATATAAATCTTGTGAAATTGTTTTACTTTACCTGTTTTCGAAATTTGGTGTTTTGAATTACAAAATGGATGTAACCCGAGTGCTTTCTGTTTAGATATTTTTAAATAGCCCCCATTTTAGCAAAATGGCCCCTAAACTATTGGGTTTCAAAACTATTTCAGTGCTGAAACATTCGATTATAAATAAGTGATGCTATATTACCTGAATTTCACTTTTCCCGTTAGACTTTTGACTGGGTATAATTATAGAAAAAAGCCCCTATGGTGACCATTTTTAAAGATGGCCCCCACGGCCCTCAAAGGCAGAATATGAGATGTCTCCACATCTAAATCTTGTGATAGTGTCTTAATCTACCTGTGTGCTAAATTTGGTACTTTTATTCCAAGACAGATGTAAACAGGAGGTTATTTTCAATTTTTTTAATAGCCCCCATTTTATCAATCTGAGCCCCTAAAGTATATTTATAAAATATTCAGCCCTGAAGCATCAGAATATGGATTATTGATGCTACATTACCTAAAATTCACTTTGCCACGTTTCATTTGGGCTGTGTTCACAGAAAACAATGCCCCCACTACGACAATTTTTTAAATGACCCCCACGGCCCCCAAGGGCAGAATCTGGGATGTCTCCACATCTCATGTATTAATCTACTTGTGTGCTGAATCTGGTGCTTTTAGATGTAAACTGGGGTTATTTTCGTGTTGTTTTTTTAAATAGCCCCTTTTATCAAATTGAGCCCCTTTATTATGTTTTCAGATATGTTTTTACCCTGAAATATTCGAATATGGATTACTGATGTCATATTACCTAAAATTAACCTTTCGCAGTAGATATTTGTCTGTGTATACAGAAAATGTGCCCCTATGTGACCATTTTTCCAAGGTGGCCCCCACGGCACCCATGGGCAGAATTTGAGTTGTCCCCTCATCTGAATTCGTTTATATTACATATATCTACATTTATGCCAAATTTGGTTCCATTAACCCAATGCACAATTGTCGGCTATGCCACCCCACTATCGTGTTTCATCACTGTAGAAAGAATATACATGTATATGTACATTTATTTGTGTGATCAGAAATGATACAATTTTTGTACATATGCATAAACATCAAGTCAGTAGCACATTATCGGCTATTTATTTATGTGGTATTTCCTTTGACATGTTTTACTCCTTCTCTTCACCCCCCCCCCCCCCCTTTTCTTGGCTTTATGCCTTTCTAGGGCTTATAAGTATGTAATTATTGTCATACGATATTAATGTAAACATGTTTGTTATGGTGACCTGAACACACGCCACATGCTTCTATCCGCCTCTCTCCCTTCCACCATGTTTTTTCTATTTTCTTTCAATTTTCCTTTTTGTACTTATTTGATTATGCGAACGAAATATGATGTGGTTGCATCTAAAATCATGAATCTGACTTATCATCTTCATACACCAAGATCTCAGTCTTTATGTACTAGCAGTTATGTCCCCATTACTTTTCAAGGAGCGATTTGATTCCCAGGGACTTTGATACCCCGCGTAATTATATAGGGTTCATGCGTCCCAGCGACCGGGAAAGTATTGACCTGGCGAGTTATAGGGGTGTGCGTCGCTAATGACTTCGGCAAAGTCCCCGGATAAAATAATATTAGAAATATAATGATATTATATGGGCGTGTGTGTGCGCGCGCGCGCCCGTGTGCACTTGTATAGCTTTGCAAGCGAGGACAGTGAACAAAGAAAATTCCTGAGAACAATAGTCCTCGGTTGGTAAACAATAGTCCTCAGTTGTCAAACAAAGGATTTGGGTTTATTCCGTCAGCCTTGAGAGGACAGGGGACAATAGAAGTCCAATTGTTGTGCTCGGTAGTATAGTGATGTACAGCTGTGTGTGTGTGCGTGTGTGTGTGTGTGAAATCAATTTTAGAGAATAATAGTAGCATGGCTTAAATCAAAGATCCCCATAGCTGCCCTATACCTGGTTATATGTATATATGTGGGGGTTTGTGTAGGTGTGGGTGTGTGAAAGTTGACAAGATGAGTTATTTATATTATCGTACAATGAATTTAATTCAGCAATAGATGAACGACTCTAATCGATGGTGTTAACTTACGAAATCAAGAGACCCTCCTTTTTTATGACAGGACTTGCTTATAAATTCAGACAGATATTTCTAGCAGCCGGGAGGATGGGTACGCCACTAGGGCATAGGAAATTAAGCCCATGTCCAGTATGTAGTTGTTATTAGTGTTTCCATCAAACTGTAGTGCTGTAATTCCCTTCATGACCCCATGTCATACAACGCCACCGCTAAACCATCTTTACTGCGGAAAGACAGTGTCGAACCAGAAATGTTGATCTGGCGATATCCTTCCAGTATCAGATTCGAATCATAGACATTCTTCAGTAAACAAAAACAGTGTATAGAAAATATACGTAATACCTAATTTAAAAATACTAAATTAAAGAGAAAATTTGTAATAATTTGGAAAGAGAGGTTTAATATTAATCGTGAATCATATCATTTCATACAGACACTATGTAGCATCGTTTCTCTCACCTATCAACGCCCGACGCGTCTACCCGTGCTTCGACGAGCCCGCCTTCAAAGCAAACTTCACCATCACTATCATCCACCCTGTCGGCTACAATGCATTATCGAATATGGACGTCGTTGATCGCCGTAGGGGCCCAACGACGGCTGACGGCGACGTGTGGGAGACGACCTCGTTTAGGACCACGCCCGTGATGTCGACATACCTCGTCGCGTTTGTCGTCAGCAAATTTCACAGCAAGACGAGACTGGTCAGAGATGGAGTTGAGGTATTGTTTATGTTTACATGACGATTTATACTTGACAATGGACTCAACATGAGACTGTTATTCATTCAACTTCTTTTTGTTTATATTTTACATATTAACACACCTTTTATATAGTGATATGTTCACACAACTTCTGCTTATATTAATATGTTTGCCCTTCCGTAGCGCAACACAACTAGTAAGCACATCAAGGATTGAGAGGAATAAAAAAAAAGTTCTTGCTTTATTCGTTTAAAAAGTGGTTATTTTGCAAATGATTCTCTGCCACATTAGTCATGATGATGATGTATTGCATTTTTCAGTTTCGATCACGTGTATTAAAAAACACACATTCTACATGTTCTATGGCCGTACCGGGCTCGATTTTGCTATCTCTTGCCGGACTAACAATTAAAATTGTTAGTCCGGCAAGAGATAGCAAAATTTAATTTTGCTGGCAAGAAACGCTCTTGACAGTTAAGGATGGAAACATTTTGTAGGAGTTTTTCCTTAATATGTAATAACTGAAAGGGGCTTCTTCAATCCTTTGTTCGAAATCGTGTAGTTTCTCACTATGTAAACTTCGGGTTGAATTTTAGATAATTGTCATGTTTTCTGCTATCAAACTCTGCTCGCTTTTTCCCCATAGTTCCTACTGTTCACATTACTACTTTCATTAATTCATCTGATTAATGTCTCTTCGCCTGAGCATTTGATATAAATGATTTAGTCCAAGTTCAAGTTCAAGTATATTTTAATCCATTCGTGTCTTTTAACCCATTCGTGACGAGAGGGTCCACATTTTGTGGTTGGCCCAATAATTTTGGATGCAGAGCCTTAAAATCATTATCAAATACATGAACAGAGCGAAAAATTCTGCACATATTTTGCCCATTTTGGTTGCATTAGTATTAGGCATTTGATGTTTATTTTCTCTTACGGGAAAATAAGCAGTGAAATCTGTAAACAGGCAATGTGATGGAAAGTTCAAAGTCACTCTTTTCATACGGATTAGCAAATTTGCAGCTTATCAACTTACTTTCTTTCAATTTATATTTATTGCAGACACATGAATTTTCATAAGAATAATGTACCAAATAAGCAGATGAAGAAGTATACTGGTGTTGCCAATTTGAAGAAGAAAAGCAGATCAAATAAGGCTTACAATAATTCTTGTCATGAATGGGTTTAACATTGTGCTCAACCTCTTTCTTTCTGTCATCCATGTTCATGGTTTGCAGTTCCGAGTTTGGGCGAGGCAAGATGTAATTGACCAATCAGATTTCGCGCTTGATATTGGAGTTAGTCTTTTCAAGATACTCGAAGATTTCAGCGGCTTTGAGTATCCATTGCCCAAGTTAGGTAAGTAGTATATGTATGTAATAGAGCATTGTTACTATTCATTATGTAATTTAGATGTAATTGTGGGTTTCTCTTTCTCTCCTTACCCATCTCTTTCTCTCTCTCTCCCTCCTCGCTGAAATCAGTGATACCTTATGAAAATATGAGAAGAGTAACCTAGGGGGTGTTTCATAAAGCTGTTCGTAAGTTACGAACGACTTTCCGCACGACTGGTGATACCTTCTTGTGCTACATGTAAATGAATGAGAATCTGATGAGCACCCGAGAAGTTATCACCAGTCGTTCTTAAAGTTGTTCGTAACTTACGAACAGCTTTATGAAACACCCCCTGTTATCATTTATTCTAATCTATCATATCCCGGAAGAGGCCTGCACGTGGCAGTATACAACAATAGATATTTCTTTAAATTCATTTATTCATTGTTTTGTTTTATAGATAATGAATATGTTGCCTTTGTGACTGAGCCTTTTGTTATGCTTTGTTAATTGAAAACTAAAAATGATCTTTCATGTTCGCATTATATTCAGTACACATCAAATGAAATGAAATTATTAATATTAAATATATAATCATTCTACGTACATGGCGTATCTGAGCGGCTCTCCTTTCTCCCTGTATAGGGGTATTCCGGAGGATTACTTCAGTTGGAAGATGATGATAATAACTCTTTGGATAACAGATTCTTTCATGCCTTTCCAATAAAGTCGTTGATCAAAACGGTTCTAGGACAACTCCCCCGATACGATTCCCACCTGACAACTCTCCCTCGAGCACAGCTCCCCTGAAGGACAGCTTCCCCGAGGGCAACTCTCCCCGGAGGACACCTTTTCCGGATGACAACTCCCCAAGGACAACTCCCCCAGTCCCCGGGGGAGTTGTCCTGATACGGATCAAAACACTAAAAAATTATTGCGCTAGCAATTGGACGAATGACTACCCAGGCCCCTTGTATATCCTATGATACTTCTAGTAGAGCAGACATGTTTAATATTTTCTTCTTCTTCTTCTTCTTCTTCTTCTTCTTCTTCTTCTTCTTCTTCTCTTCTTCTTCTTTCTTCTTCTTCTTCTTCTTCTTCTTATTCTTCTTCTTCTTCTTCTTCTCTTCTTCTTCTTCTTCCTCTCTTCTTCTCTTTCTTCTTCTCTTCTTCTTCTTCTTCTTCTTCTTCTTCCTCTTCTTCTTCTTCCTCCTCCTCTTCTTCTTCTACTTCTTCGTCGTCTTCTTCTTCTTCTACTTCTTCTTCTGCTTCTTCTTCCTCTTCCTTAGGCAGGTATGAATCGCCTGTATTTCTTTTTTTCTTTCCAATTCTCAGTATATGAGGACTTTTCAAACTCATATTCCACTTCTGACCCATCCCTCTCTCTTTCTCTTTCTCTTTCCCTTTCTCTCTCTCCCTCTCTGTCTTCTGTATTTCAAAATTTCTTTCGTGCCTTGTTTCACTATGAACAAGTTCTTTAATTCTTGACAAAGAAATTAATTCGATTATTACAAGGTTGTTGGTTGTTTTGTTTTATTTTCAGAGGTTTCTACCGTTAATGGTGAAAGTAATATTAATCTTTTTTCTTTCCTTGCATGACAAAGTGGCGTAGATTTTTTTGTTTTATTTCAAAACGTAGCCAAAGAAGACAATATAGCAACATTTTGCTACTTATTTTGTTTTCATTTACAATGATTTTTGTTTCCCCATTTCCTTTCCCAAGAAAATGATCGGAACTAACGGTACGAAGTTCATTAAACCTATTCTTGAAAAATTTTCGACAAAGTCGGTACCAGTAAATGCATGAAATGCAGAGAGAGGGCTATAACCTTCATCCTGTCGAGACTTTCCCCAAGCAGATCCTATCTCTTACTGCTTTCACATCAAGGTACGGTCGCTGCGACCGGTCGCTGCGACCGTAACCAGCGACCGATCGGACGTGCTTTCACACCTCCGTCAAAATTTGGTCAGGCCCAGAGCGATCGGTCGCTGTATAGCTGACCTAGCCGGAAGCGGAAGTAGAGATAGTGCGTAGGCATGTATGGGGGTCATTGCATTTCGATCGGTCGCTGAGTACGATGTGCTTTCACATCTAGCTTGCATCGGTCGCGATCGGTCGCTGAAGTACCTCACCGACCGTACTCAGCGACCGATGAAATGCTTTCACATTATGATTTCATCGCTCGCAGCGACCGCTCGCAGCGACCGTACCTTGGTGTGAAAGCAGTATCTGTTGTGCATTTGGTCATGCTATGTTTCATCAAACGCTCGTAATACGAAATCGCAAGAAAATGCACGTCACTATCTGAGCTAAAAAAAAAAACACAACCTAAAATGGTTTTGGGTGGATGCCTTATTGCTGTTATTACACCACGGGTATATATCACCAATATATCCACCTCTTCATGGGAGTTGTTGGGCAACCTTTGTCCACAATTTGTCCATGTTTTCCCAGTTGCAGATACTATGATGCTTTGTCAAGTTTGTGCAGACTCGCGGCACATTCAGCGAGTCTCCGTGAGCTAGAAAAACCGTCAGTCCTCATTTCGTTTCCTCTTGAGAATGAAACCTTGTGACACCATTATGCTTCAGTCGTGTGTCTTCATAGATTCTCTCTGACACTGTCTTTGCGGAGGTTTCTTCTCCTTCGCTATATAGCAGCCTTTATTAAATTGGGTTTTTATGTGTCAAACGCAACTATTCTTCATATCCTTCCAGAAGGGCGACAGCTCTATTTGTGAAGTACAATCCTAGATCATTCACTGTGTCAGTAGCAGTGGTTGAACCTCTTATTGCCTCAACGACTTTCTTAGTACTGTGCTGAGATTCCTGTTGTCTTTCACGAGAACAGCTGATTCCCACGAAAGGTGAAGCGTCTTTCCTATCTCCAGATGACGCCTCGCATTCGCATGGGATGACATGTCGTTCCAGATTTGAGGAAGGTTCTTGGATATTCTTTGCTCTGAGTCAGTTGATCTGCGTGATTTAAAAATATTCTCTGGAAGATGAGTCCGTTTTGACATGTCTGTATTCATCTGTCTGTGCAGGGTGATAAACATTAATATCTGGTGCCAAGCGCGCTCGGGGCGTTACTGTAAAACTCAAAACCTCCAAATGCTTCCTTCAAAATTGCAAAATTTAGCAACTACCACGAGTCTCCAATATGGAACCATTGTCTCCTTCAGATCACTGGTTTGGTCAAGACACTTAAATGGGGTACCCAATGCTGAAACAATGTTAGCTCATTTAAAAGAGCATGATTTTATTAGCAGAAAATCATCTGCCTTAAGTTTTTTTAAAAGTCGTGTTGCCAAGGAAACCCCCAAGTGTGGTAAGATTTCAGGATATTTTTGACCCCTCAGCTGTGACCCAGTTTCAACTGGGTACCCACTTTTACGTCAAAATGACGTCAAAGTGGGTACCTTGTCGCACACTTCTAGCAAAATGCGCGCAAGGTATAATACATTATTGTACAGTCTAGCGCGCAGCACAATTGCAATGCGCGAAGCTGGGTACCCACTTTTACGTCATACCTCATACTCATTTTTTTTTTTGGTCAGCTCTTGACTTTTTATGAGAAAATTAGCCAAAATGCATTGATTTCGATGGAAAAATCATCAAGTTTCTAATGTTATTCTTCTTAGAATTCTATTCACCATCGTATATGAAAAAAATATTTACCATTGTGTAATCACTTTA
>CM057160.1:7220598-7374660 GCA_029962745.1 Echinometra lucunter
TTTCCTTCAGATCATTGGTTTGGTCAAGACACTTAACCAACCTTCTGTCGTTGATTTTAAAGAACATCTTGTTGCTTGAATGCTTTCATGACAGGATCCCACAAACTACCACCGATGCGCGATTCTGCAGACTCCTCATAAAGCCTCTGACGGGTATCATCAACTTGCAAATATCTCCTCTACAAATTCTTCTGAAACACAGGCGTGCGTGGTCACATTACAGGAGGATCATTAACCGAAAACGGACTACAATGGCTTACTGTTACCTCCTTTATCGTTGCACGTTACAGCAGAATGTTCACGATTCGTGGCGTTCATTTGCAGTACGTGGTGCTCTGTCAGAATTCTACGGAAGAGCGAACCGAATCTTGTGCTCTTGGAAAGAAGTGAGTTCGTCTCTCACAGTACGGACTGGTACAACAACTCTTTATTTCCCGAGTTAGATTTGAGAATGTGAATCAAATCTTCTTCATGGGCTGAAGGTGAATAGAATACTGAAGCCTTCCCTGAAACTGAAACAAATTTCAACGTTGGCAACCTTGCCTTAATTCTCGTTTTCAACCACCACACATCCACCAAGTGGATGTGTGGGGTTTTGATGATCTAGATTATCACTACCTTAGATCAGGTTCACATATGTTTGTTTGTTTCCTTCCATTGTTAGAACGGTCTTCCGCCTTCTCGTCATTCAGTTGTCAACGATTCCGAGGAGTTCTGTCAAGGCTGTCATCACAACAGTTTATCTCGCAAGGTTTTAAACATGTGCTTCATCCAGCATTTTCTGTAATAACAAATACGACCGACCTTTCTTTTGAGAAACAAATCCCTTTTTTTTTTCCTTTTACAATCAGCAATATTACCTGTTTTTTTTACACTGTGACTGAATAAAAGAATAGGAGATCTTCGTTTTCAACTGCCTCTTAATATTGCGTTTTCCAAGAGCACCTGAGGATGTAAATAATTCGACGGTGATAACAGTAGCTCTGTCTTTAGAAACACTTACTACTGTTCAAGTCAAATGCACTCACCTATGACCTGATATGCAACCCACGTCCTTCTTCGTCAAGTTCCTTGCACCTTCGTTTCCGACCGCGACAACATGAGCCATGCTCTTTACGATGCTGTAAGCGCTGAAGTTTATCTTGAAACACCGTTTTCGCTATGCACGTTCTAATCCAATTGCCAACTCCATGTTTTAAAAGATTGAAAATAAATTCAAAAATGGGTTCATGCCAATACCAATTTAAAGCTCATTGACATAATGCCGCCCCCTTTTTTTAACTAGATAAAATGAAATCAAAGAATAACCATCTTGACACAATGGCATCTCCTAAGTGGAAGATTATGTTTGATGATATAAATTTCGCCACATTGTCATTGGTCCTAATTAATGTGGTTTACATTTCAACGGAAGTAAGATCATGCTAAGGAATACTTCATCTCCTTGCAAGCGTATTAATTGTTCCAAGTTCTCCAATGTTTTCAACCATTCTCATTTCAGATATGATAGCCTTGACCCAGCTTGTATCTGCTGGAATGGAGAATTGGGGACTGGTGACTTACCGAGAAGAATACATGCTTTATGATGAAAGGGAGACACCTACAGAAAGCCTGCAGGAGATAGCCTTCGTGATTGCTCACGAACTCGGTCATCAGGTAGAACTACTCACTTTTGTTTGATTTTTAGCTCATTGGTTTAAAAAACTGACCATCAGCACAGGCTGAAAAGGTTCTTTACAAAGAAGTAAAAAGATATTCACTTTCGCATTCTTACGTTTAATATAATCACGATAATCGCCAGAACTTTGTCCAAATTTTCCACTCTTTTATTGGTTTGACAACGTAAACTAATCTTGAGAGCCCCCCTTGCATAAAAAGTTGCAACTCAAAATTAAACGCAAGTCCAAAATACTCGGTTCTGATTGAGTGAAAATCAAGTTGCAATTAATATTTTTAGTTGCATTTAATCGCAACTTTTTTATGCAAGAGGGCCCTCTTCATAAATTAAGGAAACTCCTACAATAATATTTCATACAAGCTCTGGTTCGTTTACATCACTGATAAGGTATGTACTTGATGTATTCTATTATTTGTGAATATTTCTATGCAAACCAGATAAGTTTCGTTACGTAGTGATTGAGATAATTGCAGCGACACAGCGAGAAGACCGAATATAACAAGTAGTTTTGTATTTCATTTCATTTTCACGAAAAAGCTAATAGTATGTCTCTTGTATGGCTTAGATAAATGCGGCAACACACCCAGGAGATGGCATATGTCTCTGTTGTATTTCATTTATATTGAGTCTTTATTACCCAGGGTGCTTTATCAGTGGTAATAAAACACTGTTTTTCATGAAGGCCCTGCACATTGACAAATAATACAGTACATGTTTGTGAATACTGAAAATAATGTATATAGGATATTAAAATAATTAGATGTGTAAAGCTGTAGATGAGATAAATCTGACCCAGAGATCCTATCAATATACAGGATCTCTATGGTCTGACCACACAAGGAGAAAGCATACGCCGCTGTTGTATTTCATGATTGTGATTGTTTAAAAAAAAAACCATGCAATTTGTGCATGCAAACAGGATATTGAAATAAGCTGTGTCATGTTGTTGCCGAGATTAGTGTGGCGACACCAAGAGAAGGCATTATGTCACTGTAGTATTTTACAATTGTTAATAGCAATATATATATATATGCAATTGTGCAGATAGGATATAAAATAACAGCTGTGTCATGTTTTGAATGAGATGAGTGTGACGACACATGTTTTAATTTTATGTTTGCAAATACTTTTTAAAATGCAAATAGGATGTTTTAAAAAAATTATCTGTGGCATGTAGTGGCTAAGCCTTAGATATGAAAACTAAACAAGGAGTATAGGCATTTAACGAGCTGACGAGTGTGTAGGTAATCGATAAAACTTCTGATGTATTGATTGCCATTTCCTTCACTGCTTGATTTATGATCGTTGTGTGATGCCTATTCATTTCAAATGAGGGGCGTGAGACAGTCTGAAATCAGTGAGAATGTCGCGTGTTCACAGTATGTGTCAGAACAAATATCACGAACATATCCGATACAGTTAGACAGCGCTAATGGTAGATGAACAAGGATTCATCTCTCGCCCGTCCCCCCCCCCCCCCCCCCCCTCCAGTTTAGAAAGTGCTACATAACTCTAGCAAGAGGAATTCTAAATTCATATTTTGGGTAGTGACCATTTAAACCAAAATCGATCCTCACCCCCTTGAAACGATCCTGGATCTGCCGTGCTCCTGACAAATGTCATTGACAGAATGGTTGATATTGCTGTTGTGTTTTGAGCTGACTGATCGATGGTTTGTTCCAAATATGAATATTTTCTGTGGAAATCACAAAATTTATGGTATATACACTCTAAAATATGGATTATTTCTTCCAGAAATATTACAATATTTTCTTTAAGCTATTTTGATATTAAAGCACTATAACCACATTTGAGAAGACAAGACCCCCAAGCGATTTTTCAAAACTCCTTTATGAAGTCGTATTCTGATAGTTGTGTATATTATGGAAGAAAAGGCACTATAAAGCATCATTTTCAACTGGGAAATCATTTTTTGCATTATCGAAATATAATTTGAATATGATCTGCCGATTTCAGTCTTCAAACCATATCTCATTCTTCTTATTTTTTCCATGTTGATTCAGTTCCAAGCCTAGATAATTCCACGCCTTCTCTTTCTTTCTTTCTCTCTCTCTCTCTCTCTTTCTCTCTCTCTCTCTCTCTTACAGATCTGATGGACGATTTCTATTTAATACACCAAATCTACCTTGTCTATACTTACAGTAACTTAGAAATAAAATATTCCTGATATTTCAAGTGTATTGTGATATTTTTTTTAAACATTTATTTTGTGTAATGAATATTGATAATGTAACAATTAGGTAATTTCTCAGTAATTCAGTCTTTTGACTGCTATTCGAATTGTCTTTGATTTATTCAAATATACCACTGAATTTAATTCAGTGATTTTATTCTACCTGTTGTCTTTGATAGTGGTATAGCAACCTAGTAACGCAAGTGTTTTGGGATGAGCTCTGGCTGAAGGAATGCTTTGCTACAGTCATGGCAAAGATTGCTCTGGAGGTCCTCTTCCCAACCTGGGCAATGGTATGTATGTGGTTAGCATGGTTAGTGAAGTTTATGTTGAAAAAGAAGAAGGATGACAAAAAAAAAAGAGAGAAAACTAAAAGAAGAAAGGGGAAATGAACCAAGAGGAAAAATGGGTCCTACTCTTTTATCGACGGTCTGACTAATTCGCACTTAGTGTCCGTAAAAACTGGCGCCGTCCTTAATATCATAGCTGGCAAATGTTCCTATTGAATAGGAATATTCCCTTTTGGGGGAAAAGAAAATTGCCAGTTTAACCTGTTTGTTCCTATTTCTCTACAAATTTGTCTGTAGTATTGAATAGGAAATTTAGGAAAGTTCCTGTTATTGAAAATATCTTTATAATTTGGTCTTGTTTCTTGGCTGTCAGAGTTGGCATGCCAGGTATGTAATATATGACGCTAGTGCCCCTCATAATGATGATTCAACGCTGTGCTACTGTTTGTGACACTAAATCTTTTCATTTGATTAAGAATTACGAGCAATGACAATTTATTGAAACATTGAATAAATAGGGGTCTCCAACCTTGACTAGTCAGCAACAAACTCTAAAAACTGAGTATGGGCGAATACTCTGAAAACGATGCATGACCCACAGTGGAATTTAGAACCCTCGTATCATAAGAAATATAGAAGACCTTGATTATGTTCCAATTCCTTGAATGAATTACCAACAGGTTGACTTTTCAAGATTTTTCCATGCCTTTTGTCCACCATGCTTTGCAACAAAAAGAGATTGAGTGCTCTATATATTCGCCCGATGCGATAAATACGCCGCTTTTTGGGTGCTTGTTTTCTAAGTATTTGCCTGTACTCAATTATTATTTTTCTTGCTTCTTATGTTGTTTTGTTGCGTTGTTTTTGTGTGGGTATGTGTGTGCATGTGCGTGTGGGTGTGTTTTTTTCAAAGCAAGTTACTTTAGAGAGGGAAGGAAGCAGATTATCAGAGAAACAGACTTGTGAAGGTTTTAGCGAAATCAGATAAAGAAAGTTATAAATTTACAAATCACTTTAGAAAAGTAGGTGTATAACCTGCCATTTTGTAATACCTTGATACACTAGTAGACACCTTCATTTTGTTACGACATGATACTAAGAAAACATGAAAGCATATCGATAATTATTTTTCACCTATCCTCTTCATTCCATGATCTCACAGTGGGACGAACAGTTTGTAGTCAAGGAATTACAGATGGTCATGAAGCTGGACTCCTTGGTGACGTCACACCCCATCCAACAGCCTGTCACCAGGGTGGGGGACATAATGGACAACTTTGACATGATCAGTTACCATAAGGTGGGCTCAGGGGCGAACTTATTTTGTCCTTTTCTTTTTCAAGGAGGCACAATGCCGAAATTTTTATTTTCTAAAAAGAAAAAAAAACACAAACCAAACTATTAGATAAATAAAAAAGCAATGTGAACAGAAAATTTTGAATGCAGTGTCAAATATTATCTTTCGACCTGTGTGCAAAGATGAAGATAAATCAACATTTAAAGTGTGAAAGTACATTTATTGTAAAGTCACTCAAGGTTATGATGAAATCCAAACTTGAAGTTCATACTTTGGTCACACTAGACTACCAAAGGTATTGTCGTGTTTTGTGTTTGCAGTATCAAATAAATGGGCTATGGCGAAACTCTTAATTCATACATGTGAAAGTCCATAATTTCACCATCAGCAAAAATCAGGAATATAAACATCAAACAGCAATGCATCAAGGTTGTCTTCAAAGGCCGAGTATTTCAAAGTAATCATTTTTTTCTTTCAGAGTCCAGCTATTCTCCGGATGCTAGAGCACAGCATTAGATACGAAACCTTTAAAGAGGGCCTAGAGGTACGTTTAACTACCTTAGAAAGTACACTGGATTTCTATGATCGTCCACCATTAACTCTATCAAAAGTTACCAGTAATCACAATTTTGAAAATTAGTTTTAAAATTTTTTGATTGAACTGACATAATGGTTGTCATTTCTTGCCAGGATTACTATATAAAATTTGTTCCCGCTTTAATTTTCTGACTTTCGATTGTAATAAATTATGGCTACATTACTTTGGGCAGGTTGCCTATCTATTATAGGAATCAAGGCAAAGTTTAACTTTGTCATAAAAGGTGATCTTGGTTTTAAAAATGAAAAACAAAAACAAAAGAGAGAGCAGTAAATCTTCTTTCTACGACGAGGAGCTAATTTCATTGATATCCCCTCCAGTCTGATATAGCACACTTATGCAATCCTCACGACAGTTTTTCCGACCACCATTCTAGGTGTTTCTTCGCAACAAGCAGTACGGAAACGCGGATGCATGGGACATCTGGAGGGCAATTACATCAGTAAGTATTGAGGAGGGTCACAGTAATTGGTATATTATCTTTCAATAAATTAATATATTTTTGTAGTGATTGAGAAGAATAATCAGTGGGAGAAATGCGCAACCGATTGTGTCTTTGCATGCGAATGCCATGCCTTGATTTGTTCTTATTCCAATAAAGTTACAAGTATTCTTTGATTCATGTTATGAAATTCACGTTTATGACGTACTCATCGAAATAACACAGATGCGATTTAGAACAGAAATAGTGAATACAATTAAGAAGGATTTCTAAATCCAAGCCTGAAAACCTAAAAAAGACACATCATGAAAAAAAAGTGGAAAGTGTCTTCCGGAATTTTCGAAGACAAATTTATTTGATACCAAAATATACAATAGAAACTTCTATGGAACAGAAATGAGTGGGTAGTGAGAAAATTGTTAGGGGATATTGGTAAAATGGGGAAGGAAGAGAAAGTGAAAATAGGAAAGACAGAGAGAGGGGAAGAGAAATTGCTCTATTGTGCCCTCAATTTGTCATTCACAGGGAAATCCGCACGGGCACATCTATCACATTTTTTTAAAGGTCCCTACCTTTTAAAGGCATGGATCTAGATTGCCTAATTCAGCGAATACTGCCGAATCCATGTCGAATGGAATACAGTATCTGTGGAAATGACCTATACTAATCATGTTTCTTCTTTATACATGGAGTAGTAGAAGTAGTAGTTGTAGTAGTGGTCGCAGTAGTAGTGTTTGTAGTAGTAATTGTAGCAGTGGAAACTCAGTATAACGAGGTCCTTGGGACCATCAAAATTACCTTGTTATAGCAGGAATCTTGTTATATCAGGGTTAAAAAACAATACAATATAAAGAGCTGGGACCGGAATATTTCCTTGTTATATCAGGAATATTGTTATATCAGATCTCTTTATACCGAGTTTCCAGTGTAGTAAAATAGTATCACCATCATCATTTATCACTTTTTTTAATTATTAATATTATTAGCATTAGCATTTCATTGTTATTATCATCATAACCATCACCGTCATCATTTTATCATTACGTTTATCATCATCATCATTATAATAATAATCTTCAAAGTTCATCATTACTTGCATTTTTTTTTATAATTCATCACTATCTTCACCATCGTTATTATCATTATCATTAATATCATAGTTGCCACCACTATCATCAGTGATTCATTTTCACAATTGTCCAGGTGACCCAGGCTCATGGGCAGTACAGAGACATCAGCGATCTGATGGCGCCTTGGCTGGGTCAGATGGGTTACCCCGTAGTCACAGTGTCACGTGACTGCGGCCAGGACATGGTATGTCTTCAGCAGGAGCACTTTCTTTTGGACAAGGGCAAGGCGGAGGTGGAGGAATCCCAGTACAAGTGAGATACTTTTATGGCATTGTTACTTCGTTTGTACATGTACATGATATAGGGATCGTCTTTGAGGTTATTATGTTCTTGATTATGGCCAGAGACAGGAGTAGCTAGGCAGGAGATAGTAACCATAATCTTCAGTGTTCAAATATCATTTTTCTATCCAGAGATGTTTCACCACAAATTCATATCAAAACAGTCACATCAGTTTTTTGGTTCTTTTAAAGAATCTGGCTTTCATATCATGTGTATTTCACCTTTGAATGAAGTTCTGCTGAACTGAACAAAAATGATTTTTGTTGGACCATTCATTGTCACTTTGATTATTGATTTATTATATTATTTCGAGCAGGGCAAAGTTGGAATTATACAAATACTCTTTTCCAATCAATGCACGACCTAATTTAGAATATCAACACAATTATGCCCAATTTATTGTTTTGTGTTAGTAATTACGAACGAGATTGGGAAGGCAGTAAAATGGATAACTCCAGTCATTTTTGTTTCTTGTAGTTACATTTGGCCTATTCCTGTGACGTTTTCATCTGCTGCCAGTAATGACATCATTTCACCATACACCTACTGGCTAACAACCAAAGCAGGTTTGTACATGTATATCATCTTCTGCCCTTTCCAAAGCGTCATTTCAACTGCGTCAATCTGGCATGTGAAGGAGATTAGACCACGATTATCATTATGTCAAAAAGTGTTTGAATTGCTGGTTTGAAATTACTTTTGACATGCTCACAACTCACAAGGCACGTCAAAGACCACGCCAGTCACTGGCACAGTCCTAAGTTTGTATGCCAAAGCTTTGTTCACAACAGGGGTGTTAAAATTAATCCCACTCAGACAGAAATCTCAAATCCAACATAATGTTGATTTCATTCTTCTGATTTCCTAATTTTCAAATTACATTACAGGCGACTGCACTTGTAGATTATCCCTTTGTCCTTTAAAGGAAAAATACATTAAAAAAACGACATTCACACACACACACACACACAAAAATAATAATGAAAAATGAAATTTTTAAAGAATGATATTTCTACATCTAACAGAAAATTCAACAATTTTTGTTTGAAATATATTTGTTGACGCTGTTTCTACATAGTGTTCCCTGGTTGCATTACACTCACTGTGATATTCAAATGGTTTGTTCAGTTAAACTGAAAATAGAAAGAATCTTAATAATATGCAGAAAATTGATTTGAACTTGATATTGCATAATATAGCTTGAATGTGATCAGTCAACCCTATGATACATCTGATCAAAAGTCATTTCTTGCATCTTCTAATTATAAATATTACATCTTTATATTCTGATAATTGTTACTGAAGGAGCGTTTGCGATCCCCAATGTTCAACGTGACCAGTGGATGCTGGTAAACGTCAACAGGACGGGATTCTTCAGGACCAACTACCACATTCATAACTGGCGCCTTCTCAGCAAACAACTAATGGAAGACCACACGGTATGTTCTACTTTTTCTTTTACTTTGTTAAAATTACATTCTATCAGGGCCCTCTTGCATAAAAAAGTTGCATCAATCACAACTCAAAAATTTCAAACACAAGTTAATTTTCAACCAATCAGGATTGAGTATTTAGGACTTGAGTTCGTTTTTGAGTGGCATTTCAATGGAACTTCTTATGCAAGAGGGCATAGCTTTCTTAGCAATCAGGTGAAATTACTTACCATATAATTTTTTTTATTTGTGTTTTTCTGTTAAAAACACCAACCCTATAATGTTTGTGTTCATATTTTCTCTTCTCAGGTCATCTCACCTGCAAGTCGGGCTGCTTTGATCGATGATGTCTTTAGCTTCGCAACAGAAGGCCGCCTCAACCTCTCTGTCGCCCTCGATCTCACCCGATACCTGGAGCGCGAGACGGACTTCGTCCCGTGGAAAGGTGCCTTCGTCACGTTCGAGTACATAGACCGCATGTTAAGGACGATGCCTGTATATGGTATCTTCAAGGTGCGTTTTGTTGAATGAATGAATGAATGAATTTATTTCCATTTCCACATCGTTAACATCAGAATCTGAATATACTAACATAAACAAACTTCATGATACATACATACTTATCAGCATAGGACGATTACAAATGAGTGGATGTGAGATCACCTACTAAAAGCATGGCTTGTAGGCCACCTGCACAAACCATAAATAAACAACTTAACATTAAGTTTTTGTTTGTTGACAAATATTTGTCACGAAAGTGATACATGTATTGTAGTGTCAAGCAGTAACTTTCTTCTTCATTTTTGCTTTTCTGACCTCAAAAACCAGTGGCGCTCTGAAAAGCACCCTTCTTGCAAGTGACCTTACCATTCACCATGTTCATATCTCCATTAGATACACTTCAAGGAAGTAGCCATGAAACAATAATGTACCTACTTATGCTATATTTATGTACATGTTTATGCTTAGATTAATTATGTTTCCCAGTGACTGGATCAGAAAATTTGTTGAATTCTAGTTGCTTAACAGATATTATATGTGTATTGATAAAGTCCAAAGTTCGTTTGTGAATTCTGCCTGCATGTATTGAAATAAAATTTGCAGTTCTTTAAGAACAGCTTTTGGAAGTCCAAAGAAAAAGAACAATTATGTTGTTGTTTTTTCTCTTCTAGGAATATATTCTGCAACAGGCTAGAACAGTATACAATTATGTGGGATGGAACAATACTGGACCTCACCAAGAAAAGTAAGTGAAAAAATATATAATTTGGTCTCAAAGAAATTAATATTTTGAACTGCATCTACAGTGGTTAAAAGGGACTCATTTAGTGTAGGTCGATCAGCTTTCTATGAAATATTGTGTGCCAAACAGAATGAAATTAGAGATATATTTTCTGAAAGGAAATGGTTTAGTTATATACATTGTATTGAAAGGTATAGATTGTTTGAAGTAGAAGGGGTGGAAATTCTGGAGTGAGGGGGGGGGGATGACACATCTCTTCACCCGTCATTATAATGGAATGGACAAGATCATTCCCCACCCATGACTTTTGATTGTGATAAAATGTCAGGACATTTGTCAGTATTATTCACTTATTTATTCAATTCTTTTTCTGTAGTTGTCTCTTCATATCTTTTCACCCACAATTATATATTTGTGGGACAATAAACCCTTCCTAACTTTTGATTGTCATAAAATGGCATGAAATTTTCATTATTTTTTAGTTATTTTTTTTTCTTTAGGAGTACTAATCGACTACGTTCCAGTGTGAAAATCATCTAAAAGCAAAAACCTGAAGCGCTTAGAAACAATGTGTATTAAGTGCTATATAAATAGTATATATTATTATTATTATTAAGTCTGTGTGTTCATAGATGGGGTGTTCCCTCCACTTTGAAATGGGATTTCAAACCATGAATCATTGTCATGTGGTTAGCATCATGAAACAGTGAAAATGGGAACGGCACACACTTTGTTGTGAAATAAAAACAAAAATTTCTGCATAGAATGGAAAATAACAATCCAATATATAAGAAAATCTTTGTGAGATATGATTGCTAATTGTTTGCTCAACATCGTTAATTATATCTCTTCTAAATAGGCTTTTACGGGTGATGATTCTTCAGCAGATGTGCGCATATGGACACCAAGGCTGCATTGCAAAAACAAAAGAATTGTTTCAAAATATTTCAAGTGGTTATGAGTAAGTATTACATAGAACAATTTATTTCATGATGAAAAAAGGGCAATGGCTAAAGGTTAAGTGTTAAATTTTAGGTACTCACCATCTTCCTCTTTTGGCATTTCAGCATTTCAGCATTTCTTCTTTTTTTTTTTTTTAATCATTATTATTATTATTATAATTGGTTGGGTTTTTTTTTTTTTTTTTTTTTTTTTTGGGGGGGGGGGGGGGGGGGGGGGGGGAGGGGGGAAATAAACAAGTTTTAGTGCAATTAAATTAAGATACATGTAGGTGAATGTGAGAGGTTCAGGTGGGCATGTCCCCTCCCCATTAGAGTTTTCATCTCATTTTTACACTTCCATTCCATCATATCAGATGAACATGTTGAATACTCCACTGCAAAGTCATTGATCCTGTACATTATTTCTCCCAATTTCAGGATCCCCCCTGATTACCGAAGCTTTGCCTACAGCACACGGGTAGCCTCTGGTGGACTGGACGTATGGGAATCGACCTGGTATGCCTACAAGCACAGCTCACCGGCCGAAGCAAGGCACCACCTGGCAGCCCTCACGGCCACAGGGGAGCCATGGTTGATCAACAGGTGAGTTCTCTGATTTATGGGGGCACAATTGCCCCCTCCTCCCCCCCCCTCCTCATCTGCACATCCACTATGCATTTCTTAAGAGTATAAATATATTCACTTTTATTGCTAGCTTGTCAAGATTTTTCAGAATTGTGCCTGTCCCCCTTCCCTCTTTTAAAAACTTTTAAAATAATCGTGGATTCCCCCAATGCAGATTCTAGGGACTCATTCTCCAGAGACAAAATGTTTCAGTGTTAATCTCCTACGGTAAGGCATCTTAGTTTTGTATCATTGTGTGAAAGAACGCATCTGGAACGCAAAATGGAAAATTGTTGAAAATCATATTTTTCAAGCAGTGACTGATAATTTCACGGGTAGCATGTAGACCTTGTAAATTGATATATGATCTTCTTGTGGCATGATCTTTGCTAAAATTCTATTCTGATATGTCAAAGTAGACATCTTAATTTTTGCATTTTTGTATTTTGCATTCTGGACGCTTTCTTACGCACAACGAAATTTAAACTAAGAAGCCTAAGTGAATTCTGAACTCCAGCCCTTGACAAAGCCATACATCTATCATTCAACCTTGACTTAACGCTAACCAGAACGCAAATATTGCAACACTAACCATAAATATACTTTAAAACAAAAATGAGAAACCGTCCCAAAATTATGCCAAAAGGGATGACACTGTCATATAATTGATTCCAGATCGATGTTATATAATCAATTTCACTGTAATTAATGCTTCTTATGTATTATGGTTAATATTCACCTTGCCTCTACCCAGGCTTTTATCACGAACACTTGATCCTGAGCAACTTCCCCTGACAGATGCAGTAAGCGTTTTCCAGTATGTATCAAAGAATCCTATTGGAGGATATCTGGCTTGGAATTTCTTCAGGGACCAGTGGGATTTGTTGAAAGATAGGTATGGATGCTTTTTAGTTTAATTTTAGGGACATTCTAGCTTAATAAATATGATACATGTATATAAAATTATTGACAATGCAATATATCTATTGCGACAACTCTCAAAATAATGTCTAATTCGTGACTTTGAGACTTGCATAGTACATGATCATAATGACTTTTTTAATTGCTTGTCATATTTTGTTCAGATTTTCATCTATATGTTTTTCTGACCTTTTATAATTATTAAAGGCATTGGCTAACTTTTATGTGATATATTTCTAATATTTAAAAATACTTCCTGTGGATATTATACTTTGAAACTTTCAGACTGGTATTTTTACACTATAACCCTTATATTTATTCCATTTTCAAGTAACAAAATGAGATTTTTTTACACTAGTGTTATCCAATGCCTTTAATAATAATTACAAGTAACAATATTTGTTTACATCTCTTTTATACTTTGTCTAGATACGCTTCTGGTTTATTTTTGATGAGTAACATCATTACAGCTGTAACCGAGTGGTTCAATACCCAATACCAACTTGAAGAGGTGAGGATGCAATGCATAAGTGTTTTCTGGTTATATTTTTTCTTATCAAAGTTATTATTGAAGTAAAATGAACAACTGTAAGGGATCTACATGTATATATGCTACCAATATTTGTCCTCCAATTATAGAGTATGCCCCCACTCTTTTTCATCCATGGTGTTAACTATTTAGCATATTTGACACAAGAAGAAGAGGCAGATTTTATTTATAAGATGTATAAAGAGATGCAAGGGAGGTCATGCAGATGAAGATAACTCCATCTCATCCACATCTTATAAATGTTACTTTTAATTAAAGTTCCAATACTTTTAAACTTAACATTGTCTTAACAAGAACAATCATAGTAACTGTTACGTTAAAAGATAAATGCCAAAATTGTTTTTGATGAGTTTGCTTGCCTATTATTGTACGATATATTTAAGGTCCATTATCCTTAATATGAATGCTTGTGTAGAACATATTACAAGTACATGTATGTACATGTTATTCTGAAAATGTTTTTCTTTCATTCATATACAGTACATATTTTTTTTCATCAGCAGGTAAGTTCTGTTTTCTCTTTTATTTTCTGTTTTCTTCTTCCCTAGCTCGAAACTTTCATTTCAAACAAGAAAGAAGACCTGGAAAACCTAGCGGGTGTTAGCAGTTTCCTTCAAGCCATTGACAACACAAAGACCAACATTCGCTGGATGGAAAACAATTACGGGCAGCTGGAAGCCTGGCTAGAGAACTGGAAAACACAGAAGTCTTGAAAACAACACAGATGTAGTGAAGCATGGCTAAAGAATGAGACAACATAGACATCTTGGGGAATGAAATGCACAGCACTGTTATGGAATACTTTGAAGGGTAGCTACGGAATGCGATATCAAACAAATTCTTCAAGACTGGTGCACAGATTGATCATAGGACACCTCGAGTAAAGCACAGCCATAGAACCGACTCACAGAAGTTTTGAAAAACAATGCATAGCACTATTAACCCTTTACTGGCTATGGATCGAAACCAAGGAATGCCACATTTTTTGGTTTGTATGGTACATATACACAGTTCATGTTCCAAGAGTCAACAATGACAGTCCAGCAAGTGCGCCATTAGTTGACTTTAATGAGCAGTTAATGAGTTAAAGGATCCTAGTACTTTGAATGAAGCAAGCTTCAAGAGAGAATGGAAAAACACAGGAGCCTTGAAGAATGATGCACTCAGTTACTGTGTTGTACTCTGACTGAGACAACAAAAGATGAGAAAGGAAGTTGAACTGATGTTCAAAGTCATTGGATGTTTTGGTATTTTTCACTGTTGACGTTAGGTGACTGGAATGCAACACAAGTGCTTGAAGAGGAATTAAGGGTGTTTCATGATATTCCTGGAATAAATGAAGGCCTTGTGCGTAATGCAGTAAAGATGACTACAGCAAAGATGTATTGAGACATTTCTTTATGGAAATGCGCATATAGAATGGAAATAACTGCCCTTACGAAACAAACTTTAAAAGGCCTACAAGACAAACCGTTATTTTAGTGGATGGGAACCAGGAACAGGCAAAAAAAATGGTTTACAAATGTGAAATGGGGGCATTAGGAATGGAACTTATTTGTTTTCACTCAATGTAATTTGTATATACACAAAGTCATTAATGTTGTTCAACTTGTAATTTTGTCATTTCCACTTGTGGTCAGAAACAGGGATGGGCACATGTACTTTTTTTCCTTTTCATACCAGTGATCTTCATGTACAAAAATTCTTTGGGACATCATCCCAAGTTGGCATTGGAATGAAAATTGAATGGCTTATCATTTATACTCTCAAAATTTCGAAAACAGGATGCTAAACAACACAAACTATCCTAGGATATTCCATTATAGGAGCGTTCTTTGCCAGTTTCTTGCATTAGGTCATTTACAAACCTCAGATCTGTTGTCGCTCGTAACAGAAGTCCAAAACAGGTATTTGTTTTTCTTTCAGGGAATACACAGTAAAAACAAAAGTTAAGTATACAATTGTAAATAAGTTCATAAAGTACACATAAAACATGTGAATATATAGATGTGTGATGTATATGTACAAATTCATTATGATATTGAATTGTTTGAGGTAGTCCTATTTTTGAAAGAATTTTGTATTTTCATAATTTGATTATTCTTGTATCTCTGTGATCTGTATTTATGGAAATATTTATTAAGTATTTTGTGAGTTTGTGAACCCTTTTTACAGTATACATGTATATTTTACTCGTCTTGATTTAAAATCTATGATGAATATTGTAAATGGAAACATTGTGTAATGTATGTCTTCTCCTGAAGACCTCATTATAGAGATATACTGTGCTCGCATAGCAACGACAAAAGAGAAAAATAAAACAAGATGAGCTCCAAGAAAAAACATGAACACAGAGTCTCTGTAGATTATCATCAAATTTTGTTTATTATTTATTAATGAAAAAGTTAATGCAAATGGATCAATTTGAAAGACCTCTTTTCAAATAATTATTGTTAAAGAGAAAGAAATATGAGGTAATTGATGCATGATTCAGGAAATTGAGGAATGACAAAAAAAGGTGCTGCAAATGGAGCAGAAAGCACACTCTTTTATCTGTGTGTTATAAGAAAGTGAAATATGAAGTGCACTAGGCTTCATCATTTTAATTTGCAGATTTTTGTGTTTTATTTTTCACATCATGTACTGAGTCACATGTGAATGATGCCTAAAAATCAAAACGGTTTCCACACTTTTACTGACAAGCTTGATAACAATTCAATTCACTCTTGCCAAATGGCTTGGGCCAATATTAATTATGTTCTTGTATATGGATAATACTTTGAAAGCTTAAATTGTCAGCCAAAAACTTAGCAAAATTTGAAGAGGTGTGAAGATGCAAAATGCATGGTGTTGTTTGTATTGTTGTCCTGGATGCATCTTTTCACTCCATTTTGTTATGCTAAGTTACCTTGGAAACCAGATTTGAAAAGACATGTAGATGGAATATAGTTGCACTGACAGGGAATAATACTTTGATAAGAGTGGTGACCATATCTTATGTGAGGATGGGGTAGGAAAAAGCATCAATGCTAAGATGCACATAGAAGAAAAAAATGTTGCACCGATCTACTAAAACTCACCTCCTTGCCCCACATAAACTATGTTATAAGCGTAATACAAAGCAAGCAAGATACTATGGCAAAATTACAGTGGAAGCAGAATCAACATATTATTGTAAAATCTATCTAAAACTTTATAAATTTCATTTCAGAATGAATATCCTCCCCCGCCCCACTCAACCTCATTTCATATCACTGTTCCCGGGGTCTGCTCCTGTTTCATCATCTCTGTAATGAAGGGTACCAGCCAAATATTCCTATCAGAAATAATTATGAAATACAGATGGAAAGGGTAAAAAATGCATTCACAATGAAAAAAGCTGTTCAATGTAATGTTATCCCCCTAAAATAAAGAGAAAAGTAAAAAATAGAATCAATAAATACATTATTTAATCAATGAATAAATAGATAAATATTTTTTTTTTTTATGAATCAATAAAAACTAGAAAATACTGAATTAAAAAACTAGAAAATAAAAGTGAAAAAAACACTCTAACCCTATGACTAGTAAATGATCAAAGGGAGGGACATCAGAATGCTTATACACCTAAACTGGAGGGCCTTCTTTTCATTGCAGAGTTATTCCTTTTATCATATATTTATGTACCAGTCTTGACTCTATATGTGACTGCAGCAACAGGCCATCATGTAGAAGGACCAATCAACTGTAACTTTAGGACCAAGAAATAGACCATCTTTAGGACCAAGCTCTTTGTACCTAACTGTTGCACGTTCAGTGAAAAATTGGTGTAAAAACGAACTGTTAAGGATATGATATTGAGATTGTTCAGAGGAAAAGAGAGTAGTAATTTTCATGTCTTGTAAATACATTATTCTGTGTTTCGTTTTGTGTATCTGTATTTAAGATGAAAGACAAGTACATACTCACTACCTTTGTTTATTTATCAATTTATCATGTTGCACTGTACAAAGTTGGAGCAATCGTTTTTATTTTCTCTGTAGGAAGTGCATGTCAGATATATTTGTTTTGTTATCAAAAGACTTAAAAACAAAGTCCTCTGGTATTCCATTCATGATTTCAAGAGAATTTCAGTGAAAATATCTTTGAGGAAATGCCAGATCACAGCCATCTACTGCTGAATGCTCAGACACACATTTTCCCGACTCCCTGCCTAACACTCACAGCACATCGCTAGACACAGCTTGTGTGTAGCATATGTTCATCAACCAGGGAAAAAAATTAATTATTCTTTTTCCGGGGCTATTCTTTGAGCCCACCCACCCAAATTTTCTACATTGTATTACAGTTTATATTGGACCCTATGAAAATTTCAGGGGCTCTTTTTTCATTTTCCAGGGCTCTTTTTGGTGTTTCGGGGGCGAATTCGCCCCGAGCCCCCGTGTATTTTTTTCCCTGTACATCAACTTCACAGCTGACATCGGAGTTTACATCTAAGTCCCAGAATCTAAATCATTTTCTGTCTCTCATTTCTTTAATATTTTGCCATGTGTCAACAAATATCAAAGAAGATATCCTTTGATATCTTGGATTTTTTATTTATCTGTCCAATATCAAAGAAATTGGACAGAGAGGGTTTGAGGGCTTAACAAAACTGTACATAGCCTTTAAGCATGTGGCAGACTTTAGCACATCATCAGTTTCCTCATACTAATGTGGATTTTCAGAATTATCTAAAACAAAGCTTTAATAGAGAAGCGTGCATCAGAAAAATATTCGCAAAAGCTCAGTATCTGAAAAAAAAAAATACATGAATTGTGACAAACGTGGGAAGTGGGGAATACCTCCTCCTTACACCCAAATTAAAAATCTAAGATATAAATAAAAATTATATAAATTTCCAATTTGTTTCAATATGACTGGGCTTGGAGTGAAATTTAAAGAATCACATATTGTGTGTAAATAGAAAGTGTTATTAAGTTCCTTGTGAACTTGTATTAGTATTCATTGTGGACATCTGTATTTTAGGAACAGGCCTGATTTATATTTGCTCTTGTTGTGTGTTGTATTTTGTTATAATGCAGATGTTTTTACTGAATAAATCATTATTTACCCAGTGGTGACACAGTAAACCTGTTTTCTGATTCATTTGCACATTATAATTTAAGAAACAAGCATGCAGGATGGATGTAAGAGGGATTTTCATATCTTCTGTTCAGAGCGAGAAGGGCATTAACTCATATCATTTTATACAGACTTAACCCCTACTGGATCCAAACAGGCGATATACAAATGGATGCACAACCTGAAAACACTGCCCCTGGCATTACCATAAATGGTGAACAAAAGCCTATATAACCAATAAAAGTGCATCAATAGTTTTTACAAATACATGTACCAAGTAGTTAGACCAGTACCAAGCACACAGCTAGCCAATTTTGACTTTTCTCCAGTTGGAAATCTAAAATAGCATGCACTTTTGATAAAAGAATACATGTATTCAAATGACCATTTGGGAAACTGATAACATTCACATTTTAACAATGTAATTTTTTTTTTTTTTAAAGTGAATAGACATGAGTTCAATGTTGCGAGATTTCGCATAAAGTGAAAGGGCGACCTTCTATGAAACAAGGCTTTGCCTCGATGAATAGAAGTGCCTTTTCACCGAACGTGAGATCTTGTACCATTGGACGAATTAGAATATTCATTTTATGTACTGCACAACACCTCAAAAGTTTTAATGAGAAACTGATAAGTATCAAGAAAAATATCAAATTTGGTCCACAAATCAAGGTTTAAAAAACAGGAATCGGTTTCAACTGCAAAATGCCTGGCTGTGTATGTAGCGTGTATCTATAGTGCACGACTTGCCTCAACAACTGAATACGCATATACTGCGCAAGCTAATTGTGATGTCACAAAAGAAACAAAACGAGTAAGTATGACGTCATGCTAGCTGTGCAGTGGCACATTTTGGATGGTAAGCATGCAATGGTATCACAGTGAGCTAGCTCTTTTGTGGCCACCTGCCGTTTTCTAGCCATTTTTTCTGTTTTGTCTCTCTTTTTTGAGAGCAGCAAGGATAGAGGAAACGGCAACAAAACAGCTTAAAAATGGCCACAAACGGCTACAAAACAACTACAAAATGGCTACAAAATGGCCACAAATATAAAACACGATTTGAGGGTGTAGCCGTCACTCAGTTGGGAATGTCGGAGGACATGTTCACATATGACCAAACTTCTGTCATTCTGCTGCATGTTTCGTCACCTGGCAAAGTCTAGAAGACCTTTCTTTACCAACGTCTGTATGTGTCGTCTGAACTCTGCATCTGCATTTTGCATCATCCTGAGCAAGAAATAAAAAGCATAAAATGAAAACATGGGCAACATGGTGTTAAACACGATTAATCTTTACCATGAGAGAAGGTTTACAAATATATATCGCATACAAAGATTCAAGAAGACAAACTTTCAACTAGAGTGTATTTTCCACTGATAATCATTATAAGTAAAAAACATTATCCCATTTAATCTAACTTCACAAAATTCACCTGTCTTCTTTTCATATGAAAACTAGAAGGTTCTTCTTAGTAATACATATATCTCTCTCTCTCTCTCTCTCTCTCTCTCTCTCTCTCTCTCTCTCTCTCTCTCTCTCTCTCTCTCTCTCTCCACTATCTCAGTGGCACTCACTAAGCATCTATAGCAATGAACTGCTTAAAATCATTTTCAGGGAAACCACCTGGTTTTATTTGTAGCTAATTGCCCTTCATCTCTGCCTGTATGGCTTCAGACATTGTATTATTCTGAAACTCAAAATTTTCTTATAAAATTTTGAAACTTTAAAATCACTTCACATCTCAATCAGGAAGAATACATTATCCAATTCACTGTCCACTGAAATCTCTCTCAAATTCCATTCTTGGTCAGTTGGTATGGTACAGCTTTAGGAGCAAAAAGAAAACTGGCATGTAACTTATCAAACACAGTCTTACAATGTCCGCCTTGCATAAAGATACAAGAGGGACATCAAATTGCATGTTGCATGAATGATTTCCAGTGAATTTTAGAGTAAATATATGAAATAAACGCAATGTAACAATGACACTCTACCCTATGCTACAAGCCTTGCAACCCAACTGCTCCTCGCATAACGATCACAACACTTCGTTACACTTGTCGAGTTGACTTGTCGAGTTGACTTGTCAAGTTAAGAGAACTCACTGGTTTACACGTGTGCTAACACTGTGCGACTATACATCGCTAACCTGATATCAAAATATATTTCACCTTTCAGTTGTTTAATATTAACTTGACGAGGAGAAAACTTCATAGCATGATAGCATCTTAGTTTTGCTCCATTTTTGCCACTGACCAGCTGAATGTAAAGAATATGAACAGTTTTTGAGGGCCTACAAAAACTGTATAATCTTTGAAGAAGTGCTATAATGTAGCCAAAAATATATTCTATGATGGTGCTGATGGAATGAGTAAGCCTACACTTACCTCTGTGCCTGATCGGGATTTGTCTGCAACGCTTCAAAGAGGAGCCGTGTCTGAGGGTGGCCGAATGCTTTGACGACATCGGGATCAGCCAAGATTTCTTTCATCTTGGCTTCGTCTGCGGCCGTTGCTTGCTTGGGGTTTGTACTGCTGGATATTGTCATATCCGCACCAGGCGTGTCACGAGCTTTGACCTCTTGAACAGGGCTGACCTTTGGGGCAGCACTGGAAGGTGGAGGTGCTGACGAGGAACCAAGGTTGGTGAAGTGGTCACCTGCCAAATGAAAAGCAATACAATGTACACTACTCCTAACCTAGCCTTTGGCCTGCTAACCCTTCATTGCTCTTTCCAGCTCTCTCTCTCCTCGAAACGCGGAGAATATGTCTGTGATGGCGAGACTAGTCGACACAGCGCCACCTTCACTCACTCATGAGCATGTTGTTGTTTTAGTTTATTTGTAGCCTTGAAACTTTTTCGTCCAAAAAATATTCAAGGCTATAAATAAAGTAAACAACAATGCAAAGAGACAAGTGAATATAGGCGGCTTGCAGCAAGCTGCCCGCCATGACTAGCCTCGCAATCACACACATAATCCGTGCATTTTGAGGGCAGCAGAGGTAAAGAGCAAGAAAGAGCAAAGAAAAGAGCTAGCAGGCCGCCATGATTAAAGGGCTACTCCTAACCACGAGAAACGAAGGTTCTCATCTTATGTGGACTGTTAAACATGCTTAAAAACATGCATAGCATCAGTGGAGTAACTCTCTCTTTAAACCTGGTCTTAAGTTAGTAAGTTTCATGAATATAGGCTATAACAGGTTATTGCATTCGTTTTCAAGAATAGCTTTCACTGAAATCACACACTTCACGTGAATTAATGTTTGGGGGTTTTTGTTATTAACATAAATGGCAACTGTGAAAATGAAATAATGTCGAAGGAAACTGCGTGCTTTTAAAATATGATGTCCTTTTCACATTCTGCAATATGGCGCAAGACCTACCTAGAATTCCACAAAAGTCTTGGAAGAAATTCTGGATCTCAGGATTATCCTGGAAGTACTTCATGGCCCCCTGTGGGTTCGACTGGAACATGGACATGGCCTGACTGAACCGTGGATCCGACAGCTGACGGGCCAATCGAGGGTGCTTCTCAATCTTTGACAGGAGGTCATCATTCACCCAGTCTGTTGTGTAAAATTTATTACAATGAATGGTGGAACAAGAGACCTATCACCTCCAAATACTTTGCTCTGCAATGCGTATTTGGGGTTGCGCACAAGAATACCTTACCTACAAATACATTGAAAATACTAGCTTCAGTATATACATGTGGTTACTAGTTTTGTTACTACGTACATATTGTACAAGATGATATCCATACCTGCATGTATAGATATTAATATCAAGTCAACTTCCCAGGAGGCTGTGATAAGAAACAATCTCCTCTGTTAAGTTTTCCACAAAAGATCTATGTAAAACTTACATCCTTGCATGTCTCACATAATTTTTTTTTTTTTTTTTTTTTTTTTTGGGGGGGGGGGGTGATTTCATGTCTTTTAAAGTCATACATAACATTATCATTCTAATACACAAAATATTCTAATAAATTCATCAAATGTAATTCATTTTATCAGCCAAGATATATTATCGAAGAAAACTTTATTTTAGGGTGAAAACTTCTTTCTTGGTGGGGCAAATGCTGCCCACATCCAGCAGCAAGAATAATGCCCCGGTGGGTTATGTGCCAAAGGCATGGCGCGGGTTAAAATTACATGGACATGGATCTATGGATGGCGCTTCGGGCAATGCTTGCTAAGATCCCACAAGGCAGCGCCATGACAGTTTGCGAGTCACAGCAAAGTTTTTTCAGTAAGCTCACTCCCTCGCGTGTGTGCAATAGGTGATATGCATGTACCTGTATTCTGATGGAAGGGGACAGCTACTCTGCATCTGTTTATGTATTCGCAACCAGACTGAGGGGGGGGGGGTGTTTCATAATAAAGCTGTTCGTAAAGTTACAAATGACCAAATGGAAATCTAATTCATTATAAATGGCATCAGCTAAAGGTGAAATATGCAGACGTAGATTAACGTTACTTTTGTTTAAGAACATTTTTATTGCGAAGTAATTTTTTGCCACAATTTAATCTAGATTATGGGAAATACTGTACAGTCACACTTTGTTAAACTGTCAGGAAAAACTTTAGGCATCCCATTTGGTACTTCATATTCAAGTCGTTCGTAAAGTCATTCATAACTTTACGAACAGCTTTATGAAACAACCCCCTGATTCATATCTATACACAAATGGTCAAACTGTCATGGCGCTGCCCTGTGGGATCTTTGCAAGCATTTTATGAAGCACAATCTATGTACAAAGTCTGGGCAACTTTAAGATAAATTTACCTTGCACATGTAGCTTCCGAGACTGTCATCTAATCTACAAGCACATATTAAGCCATGCATGTTCTCATTATACGACAATGGTGCTCAAACGTAGGCCCGATCTATCTACAACTGGACCGGGTTTCATATCACCAAAGATACAGAGTAAGGGTAAGAGTTGTAACTACACAGTTTTAGGTTAGGTTTAGAGTTAATTAAGCTTAGGCAGTGTTTGGACCAGAGCTGAAGTTTTGAATTCACTCGGTGTACAAAATTGAGGTTAAGCAATTGCCCCTGGAGCATGGTGTTTTACATCTCCCAACAATACCTTTGTTTTCCAGGAGTGGAGCGCTAGCCTTGAGTGCATCCTGAACCTCCTGGATCCTCTGTGCTCCATTATGTGCACCATCTCCCTTTGGTTTGATGAGCGGAATATCCTCAGGGCTGTCTGCTGATGCAGCATCTTTGCCTGTGGCTGATGGCTCTTTATTCCGGCTCTGTTGTTTGGAGGTTTGGGAGGAAACTTTTGAGGATGATTTTGGTGTGGAGCCAAACAGGAATCCCTTCTTCATGCCTCCAAAAGAATTACCGGTAGTTTTTTTTGAGGCAGGTTTGTTGGCTGTGGTAGGAGTCTGATGTAAAGAGAGGAAGAAAAAAATGGGAGTGAGTGAGATAAAGAGAGAGAGAGAGAGAGAGAGAGAGAGGGAGAAGGACATAGACATAGACATAGAGAAAGGGAAGCAAGGAGCCCTACACACAGGTAAACAATATGATTCACACATGTACTCAGTGGCGTAGCTAGGATTTTTTCAGTAGTGGGGGGCACTGGGGAGGCCTTGAAATTTTGTAGGGGGACATCCAAAATAATTTTTTTTTGCACATACAAACACACCCACACACACACACACACACCTCCCCCCCCCCCACACACATAATATTTTCTATTTTGCGAGCGAGCATATCTTTTGGCACAAACGAGCCAAAATTATCATATAAAAAGCGAGCGAAACAAGCCAAAATTATCATTAAAAAAAATTATAGGTCTAAACTGGTTTTTGACGACAAAATAAAAAGTGGTTATTTTGGCTCGTTTCGTTCACTCGCAAAATAACCACTTTTTATTTTGTCGTCAAAAACCAGTTTAGACCTATAATTTTTTTATATGATAAATTTGGTCACCACTCTACCAAACAGAATATATCTCGGTCTATGCTGTCTCAAAAAATTCTTCTAAATATGAAGAGCGAGCAAAGCAAGCAAGAAAATTTTGAAATCCTCGCTTACAAATGTCTACGTTTTTTTTGCCTTTCAGGCCCATTTTGGTAGTGCTTTACCCTTTTTTTTTGTCTGACGATAGTGAGATACTTGGGCTTTATTTTTCAATTTGTTTTTTCTTTTCATATCTTTTGGCACATACACAAATGCACACACACATAAAATATTTTCTATTTTGCAAGCGAGCCAAAATAACCAGTTTGTCATCAAAATACAGTTTAGACCTATAATTTTTTGAAAGGTATATTAGGTCACCACTCTTCCAAATTGGATATATCTCCCTGGTCCATGCTGTGTGTTTTTTTTAATACACTGTGGATAAGCAGACATTTACTTTGTTTTGATGTTGAAAAAAAGAGAGAAGAAAATGATGTAGGCCTATGTTCATAATATTTCTAATTTAAAAGAAAAAAAAAATTATATCTTGTGTTACATTGGAAATAAAACCTGAACTTGAACTTGAACTTGTCTCAACCCATCCTGCTTCTAAATATGAAGAACGAGCGAAGCGAGCAAGAAAATTTTGAAATCTGCACTTACAAAAGTCTACATTTTTTTGCCTTTCTGGCCCATTTTCGTATTGCCTTACCTTTTTTTTTTGCCTGCTGATAGTGAGATACTTGGGCTTTTTTTTTTCTTTTCCTACCTCTTGATTTTTGTGGGGGGGGGGCACCTGGGGGGGCACACCAAATTTATGGGGGGGCACATGCCCCCAGCCCCCCCCCCCCCCCCGAGCTACGCCCCTGCACATACTTGGCATTACTTGTTGATTCTGAAAGGCAGGAGCATCCATGTATCCATTATCTAGCATACTATAGAAGGACTTTAAATCTGCCTAAAAATATTTTTTAGATCTTTGTTTTTAGTAATATTTCTTCATTTCTTGGATAAACTTTGCATTATAAATATTTCAGGAAAGAAAATCCATCTAACCTTATCCAAACTATACTGCATATCATTACATTCACAGAATTAAGAACGTATCACAATAAAGAGGCCCCGCGTATGACATCTAATGGTCTAGCCGACAGACTGTGGATCTCAAAGGGTAATGAATCCCTGCCACAGCCCTTGACAGTACCAGTAATTATATTTACCACACTCCAGAGAGGTACATGTACATATATGTTTTGTACATAGAATTTCACATATTCTTCAATATCTTGGAGAGCACATGTTTTCATTTGTCCTTATGTATGTTGCAGAGAAAACACTCCTACATTATATAATGTGCAAATCTTAAGCAAAATGATAAATGTTATTATGTGTGTACAAAACATAATGAGAGTTATCTTCAAAATGATGTCATCAGTTATACATGTAGCTATGGTAGTGTCTAAAAATGTAATACAGAAAATTTCACATAGGCATAACTTTCATTTTGCGTGTTTGATTTCCTTCAAATTTTCTCTCATCTGTTTTATTCCGTCTTAGCTTTGATTTTAAAACTACTTGACTTGAGAGTATTGGTTTCCTTTAAGTTCCATCCATACTAACATGCAATGAAGACTTTGCATATAACATGCAGTTATGAAATTTTGAAGATTATCATGACCATGTACATATGCATGTGCAATCAAGGTTTGAAAATGAATTGGCTGAAGTTTGCTATTGCCTGTGGGACTGTCTTTGACTTGGGGTAAAATACTTGGCCAAAAGATCAAACTGAATATTGAAGTTGGTTGGTATTTCACTCAAGCTACACACTAATAAATAATGCCTCCGGCAACCACCTACGGTGGGCGGAGGCATAAAATACCTACAAATCTGATTTAAGTATGCAACTGAATTATGGCCCTCAGCTGTAAAAGAAAAGGATGTCATTATTACTAGCAGTAAAAGATTCTACCAACTCCCCCCCCCCCTCCCCCCCCCAAAAAAAAAAACCCACCCTGGATCAACACCAACCTTGCTTTTGTCCTCCTGTTTGGTAGATGTATCTTCCTTGGATACCCTAACACTGGCTTTATCTTCCTGTCTCACATGACTATGGGGAGATGAGGAGGAGGAGGAGGATGAAGACAGGCCCTTTCTCTCTTTCATTCTCTGGAGTTGCTGAGCTTGCTCTAGGAGCTCACTCATGTCCTCTAAAGGGGGCACATCTGTATCAAAAACAAAATATAAAAATTCACTTCGTACAGCTACCTTGATTATCATTAACATCTATGCTGTCACAAACATGAGCGCTAATAATCCAAGAACCCACTATTATTTTTATTATTATAATAATTATTACTTTTTTTGTCATTATTATTATCATTATTATTATCATTATTATTATTATCATTATCATTATTTTTATCATTATTACTATCATTATTATCATAATTAGTAGTAGTAGTAGTAGTAGTAGTAGTAGTAGTAGTAGTAGTAGTAGTAGTAGTAGTAGCAGTAGCAGTATCATCATTTATCATTATCATTATTTCATGGCGTTATGTCGGTCAGTGATTCTAAAATGGCTGGTCTTACACAGTCATGTCTGGTATTCAAGGGGCCTAGGCTGCATGCAATCAGCTGAGAAGCATGTCCAACGTACATGTACTGAACTGGGCTGGCCAGAAAATATGATAAAAACAGAATAATGATCTGCAATGATACTGATAGCCTGCCATTAATCTCCCACAAAATTGTGAAAAATACATAATGAAGTACTTATATTTCCAGTGTTGATGAAAATTCTGGTTCTGGTTCTGGTTCTGGTGGATACTGCGCAAACACTGCCTGGTGGCTGTTATACCGCGCAGTCGGTGTGAACGGATCTGTTTCCTCAATTATATTTTAAAATGGGCCTTTTCAACTAGCTCCTCTACATTGATTTCATCCAGCTTATTCTTGAAGGTATTTATATTTGAAATGCTGCGCAGATCTGGTGGCAATAGGTTCCACTCCCTGGTTGTTCTTGGGTAGAATGAATGCTGGTAACAGTTCTTATTAAATGAAGGGGTTTCTAATATATTAGGTCCAATTTGTCGTCGTGTTGGACCAGGCCACTCACGAAGCTTGATATTCGACGGAGTGATATTATGAACCTCTTTGAACATGACAATCAAGCGGAGCTTGGTACGACGATTTTCAAGGGTTTCCCATTGTAGGTTGGACAGGATGGTTGTAATACTGGATCGTCTGTCATAATTGTTCACCACAAATCGAGCAGCCCGACGCTGAGTAGCCTCGATGCTCCTCTTACTGGTAGCTTGGTATGGGTCCCAGATTGCAGCACAATACTCTAATCGTGGGCGGACAAGCGTTTTGTAGGCCGTGGCTTTAACTGATTGGTTGCATGAATGGAGATTTCTTCTGATGATACCCAGCATTTGGTTTGCTTTAAATCTCACAATTAATTTTTTTTTTTTCATAAGGCGATCAAAATGCCAAATTCCCATGTCAAATGCAGAATCAGCAGCACATACTTACCAACACTGAAGAATGAAAAAGCAGTAGATTAATATTTTTGGTTGTTTTTAGTACAGTGAGGTATGTGGTTAAATTCCATGATAAGTGGTAGTTTACTGCCTAATTCAGTAGAGTTCACAAGTATGGCAGCATATTTCCAAATTAGGCTAGACTTATATACCCTGCATGCTTTGGAAATATGGCACTGATTCCGCATTTTTGACATCAGAATTTTTAATTTTGAATACTGTCTGTGTGTGTAACAATGTGATTTGTGTGTTGTAACAGTAAAGCTAGCAGGCCATCTTGCGGCGAAAAAGCATGCATTTGTTTACAACATATGGTTGGGCCTACTACTCATCAACCGCCTTTAATTGATTACATCGTATCTCAGACAACATTCGTTAGTTTTACCTAATTTCATCTCACTTGTGCAGATCGCGAAAATGCAGCAGATCAACATCTCGTGTTCAGATTGTTGACTCGTATGATACGCACGGAAATCTCAGCGACAAATGCATGCAATGTTTTTCACTGTGCGCTTGTGTGAGCTCATTATTTCAACTGACCGCCTGTCTTCTATATTGATTAAACATGTATCTATCATTTTCATTATCATCATCATCATCATCATAGATAAGGCTTTTTATCATTGAATGATAATCATATCATTTTAATGAAAAATGGAAAAAACCGATTCCCATTTGTAATTAGCGTACATGTAGTTGGAGACGTAGTCTACTGTTAGTTTATGTAATCATCACATTATCAACAAAATAACAATGGATATGTGTTCTAAAATGGATTTACACAAAAGGTAAACAGAGTTTTTATATTTAATGGTATTTGGGCATATTTGTAAAGTTTTTCTTAATAAATTCTGTTATTATATTATCCTCATTTCTCTTGGACTTGGGTTATACATGTAATAGCCTGTTTGATTACTGTGGCGTATTTCGCCAAGTTCCATCCATACTTTTGATTTTAAATGCAAGAAAGCCATTACGCGAAGGTGCATCGGTTTATAAAAAGGTGGTCGATGAGTAGTAGAGCTACCAAACAATATGGTGGCCTCTAGCCAGGGTACGACGTTGTAGGCATGGATGAATTCGAGCAAGAAATCCTACTCGCTTACCTTACTTTCATAGCTCCATTTCATTGATTTTAAAGTTTAAAACATAATATTGTGTGAAAGCTATAATAGAAATTAAGAAATTTAGTTCTTAAACTGGTTAAATTTCAAAGTCTTTTGACACTGTCATTTTCTTATTTTTTTCTTTATTTCATAGGTGCACCAGTCTCATTCTGGAAAAACACTGGCGGGCACCAGTCAGAAAAATAACCAGAATGACTACTAGCACTATACTGACAGATACTGACGAAGTACGAAGTTCACCCCCTCCATAACTTGAAAAACATACCTCTAATTTTCTTTAAATTTTCCCAAAAGGATCTAAATCCACTTGCCAATCTTCGGGGAAAGTTTGGAATCAACAGACCACTGGCACTGGGAATTATTTGAATTTGAAGTTGACTTCGAAACTCTGCATGATGTATGATGTCGTCCCATCAGGCTTTTAACTTGTACCATCTCATTCTCAACTCTCGACAGTTCTAACTCATAGTAACTGGTTGTAACAAGTTAAACCCCTTTTGAGCCGACACTCCTGACACTGGAGATTAAAGTCACCGTCAAATTCAAATGTTCCCAGTCAGTGCCAGTGGTCCCTTTACCTTTATTTTAAACTTTTCCAACTGTTAAGTGGATTTGGATCGTGCATTCTGTGAAAATTTTATGAAATCAGTTAGATCTGGATCTAGGCTATATTTTACAAGTCATGGAAGGGCATGAAGGATGTGTACTTCCTCAGTACTATGCACACAGTTGAGACTGTCTGTGTTTCGAGAAATGGCCCCGGCTCACCATAACATTATGGCAATGCTCCTAACTGTTATAGTGTTAAGGCCCTAGTAATATTAATAACCGTTAATAATAACAATAACATGAACATTATGAATGATGCTTACCACAACAATCATCGCCATCGGCTTCGATTTCGAGTTCGACGTCTTCCATTCTTCTACAAAAACAATTTCTCAGCTCAAGTAGCCAGAATTGAGACGGTTTGCTGAAAGCAGCCCTGTGAAACACGATGACCCGATCTCAGTAGTTTAATTAGTCTTTTTTCTGTTTTAAATCAGCAAAGAGTAACTGTTAGACTACACCTCTTTCGTTCACCACGCATGGACGCTAAAAGCGCTTGGCATGGCAACGTGATCATATGCATGCTGTATGTAGGGGAACTCCCGGATCCCCCGACGGTACGGCGCGGCGCGGCCGGTGTAGCGGCAAATTCTGTTCCCCCTGCCAGTTCATCGGTACGTAGTAGGATGGGGGGTTGGGTGTCCGGACGGGTAACAAAAATGAAGCCTTCTTTTTTGTTTTTGAATTAAACATAAACTATGCATTGATTTGTGCTAATAATCATCATTATTGGTTCTCTATAGTATTGTCTAACATTATGTGCTAAAACATTTAAGAGATTTGCTTGTGAACTTTTTCAATTGGCTGGTTAAAATCGACTGTCCGGATACACAACCTGTCCGGACACCCAACAACTGGGTATACTACTACTGCTAGTACTACTGCTACTACTACTACTGCTGCTACTACATGTACTACTATTACTACTACTGGTGCTGCTGCTGCTGCTGATACTACTACTGCTAGTCACTACTACTACTACCACAACTCCGGGGTGGCACCTTTGGGTGGCACTACAAGGGAGGGCAGCAGTGGAGACGACCGCTCCGTATTACGTGATCCCCCCCCCCCAAAAAAAAAAAAGAGAAGAGGAGGAAGAAAGAAGAGTATTGGAAAAGAGAGGGATGGGTCGTGCTACTATATAATACCCACAGTTTTTGTTTCATTTAGAACGTGAAATTACATTATTACCCCCCACCCTACCAAAATACCCTTCTTCTTCTTCTCCTCCTCCTCAGGGCCTCCTCCTCAGGGGCGTCGCTAGACTATTTTGAATGGGGGGGTGTAGAGGCCAGATTGCCGACAAATAATGCCATCGATTGCCGACGACCAACGTCGATAAATTCAACCGTATAAAGCCCACTGAGGCATGTTCAATTGTGCACCTCTATCATATTTTCCTTTTGAATTATATTTTGTTCACCTCACTTGCCGAATGTGTTTGTTTTCCGAAAACATCCTGTATCTAAATATAATACAAGCGAGCGCAGCGAGCGAGGAAAAATATACACTCTCTTACGTACTTAAGTGATAGTTCTTCATCAAACTACATGGTGGGCTTAAAGATATCTAAATTAATTATATCTGGTCACCTCTCTGGCCTTAAGATAAATCTTAATATTATACGAGCTAGCGCAGCGAGCGAGGAAAAAATCTATTTTTCATGGTAGAAGTGACAATTCTTTATCAAAATACACGATGGTATTAACTATGAGATATCTAACTTATACAGGTACATTTGGTCACCTCACTTGTCGAATTCGTTTGCTTTCCCAAATCCATCTTGTATCTGAATATTGTACGAGCGAGCATAGCGAGCGAGGAAAAATACATATTTACTCCTTTGCATGATAGAAGTGAAAGTTCTTCATAAAAAAAATGTATGATGGGCCTTTTGGATATCTTGATTTTGGTCACCTCTCTTATCTAATTCATTTGCTTTCAAAGACTATCCTGTATCTAAATATTATACGAGCGAGCGCAGCGAGCGAGGAGAAATATATATACTCTATTTTATGGTAGGTGATAATTCTTCATCAATATACACGATGGGCCTATAGCTTGCAAAATTTGTTTGCTTTCCCCAATCCATCTTGTATCTGAATATTATACGAGCGAGCGTAGCGAGCGAGGAAAAATTGATAATCCTTTCCATGGTAGAAGTGAAAGTTCTTCATCAAAATACACGATTGGCCTTTAAGGTACCTATTTTGATATATTTGGTCACATCTCCTACCTAATTTATTTGCTTTTAAGACCATCCTATATCTAAATATTACACGAGCGAGCGCAGCGAGCGAGGAAAATATACATACTCTTTTTATGGTGGGCCTAAAGATAATTTATCTAAATTATATATTTGTGTTCATCTCATTTGCCGAATATGTTTGCTTTCCGAAAACATCCTGTATCTAAATATAATACGAGCGAGCCCAGCGAGCTAGGAAAAATATACATATACTCTTTTTATGGTAGAAGTAATACTTCTTCATCAAAATACATGATGGGCCTAAAGATAGATTATATAGTGTTCATCTTACTAGCCGAATGTGTTTGCTTTCCGAAAACATCCTGTATCTAAATATAATACAAGCGAGCGCAGCGAGCAAGGAAAAATATACACTCTCTTTCGTGGTACCAGTATTATTTCGTCGTCAAAATGCACAAGTAAATAAGCCGAATATGACTCTATTTGGGCACCTTACTCCTCTTTTTTCCTTTTTTTTCCCTCCTTCCTCTTCCCTCTCTTTTCTCTCTCTCTCTCTCTCTCTATCTCCTTTTTTTTTGCCGACAGCGATCGTGAATTTGCCGACAAGAATTTTGAGTGGGGGGGTGTCACACCCCCCCACACCCCCCCTTTAGCGACGCCCGTGCTCCTCCTCCACTGACTCCTCCTCCACTGACTCCTCCTTCATTTTTTTTTTCTTCTTCTTCTTCTTCTTCTTCTTCTTCTTCTTCTTCTTCTTCTTCTTCTTCTTCTTCTTCTTCTTCTTCTTCTTCTTCTTCTTGAAGCATAGACCAAAAAGGAAAGGGAACCCAGCTGGAGACAAGTCAAATTCGAGAGAGAATAGAATAGCAGTTCAAAAGAATTTAGATAAAAATCGGTTACAAAATGGGAAAGTTATGAAAGTTTGAAGTCTCGATTTACTTTATTTGTCCTCAAACTGGCAATGTAATGAAATCGCAAGTTTTTGTGGACAACTCTCCATTTGATTTCATTGTACCCCCCCCCCCCAAAAAAAAAAAAAAATCAGATTTTCTCCATTATCTCTCAAGGTGCAGCTTGTCGATCTTTTTGTGAAGCCATCATTTTGTGTCAAATACAATTTCCACTGATATATCTTGAGCTAAGAGACAAGACTGCGCCAGTGGCGTAACAGCCGGGGGGGCAGGGGGGCACACTTAACCACCGGGAAAAATGAAAAGGAGGGAAAGGAAGAAAAAGGAAGGGAGAAAGGGAAAGGAAGAAGAAGAAAGGAAAAGAAAGAAGAAGAAAGGAAAAGAAAGAAGGAGAAAGGGAAAGAAAGAAGGAGAAAGAAGGAGGAGAACGGGAAAGAAAGAAGGAGAAAGGGGAGAAAGAAGAAGAGAGAGAGGGAAAAGAGGGAAAGGGGGAAAAAAGAAGAAAGCAAAGGGAAACAAAAAAAAAATGAGGGAAAATTTAGTACCAAACCCAGAGTTTCCCGGTGCTCCACTCCCTGGACAACCGCAGTGGCTTCCCTGTAGACCCCCATCAGGTCCCCTAAGCCAGAACCCTGGGCCCCACCCGCTAAAGGCTTCGCAACAAGCAACTCGCGGTGCGGGATTATCTCCGCATATTCTATTTCTAGACTTAGTTACCGGGAAATTTTCGGCTCTGCCCCCCCCCCCCGATAACAGTCAGAAAATGATGAGACCGGTAACAGACAACGAAAAATTCAAAGAAACGTCAGAGCTTCCGCGCTTCGCGCGGGAGGGGAAAATCATTATCCCTCCACCCTTCCCCTAGCATGCCTAGGGAGCGCGCTTTGCACTAACGTTTTCCTAAAAGAAAATCCTAGCTACACCACTGATTCTAAACTTAATTACCGGGAAATTTTTGGCTATGCGTATGCCCCCTACCCCCCCCCCCCCCCCCGATAACAGGCAGAGAGCGTAAGAAGAGCGGGAACTGACAGCGAAAAAACGTCGGAGCTTCCGCCCTTTGCGCGGGAGGGGGGGGGGGGAAACTCCCCCTCCCTGCACCCTCCCTCCTAGGGAGCACTACCGTCCTCCTAAAATGAAATTCTAGTTGCGCCGCAGAAGAGAGACTTAATTACCGACGACTAACAATGCAAAGAAACGTCGGAGCTTCCGCGCTTCGCGCGGGAGGGGGAAACTCCCCCTTCCCTGCACCCTCCCCTCTTGGTGTAAATTCCGGGGGGGATCTATCACCCCTACCTGGGGGAGAGAGGGGATGGTGTGTACAAATTTCCCCCCATGCAGACACACTTTTTAAAGAAGAAAATATATTTTAATTATTAATCAGTTAGTAAAAATTCTGAATATATATCTGTCATAAACAATCATCATATTTTAGAATTTCTATTTGAAAATGCTACTGAAAACAAAAAAGTGGTTATTTTTGGCTCGCTCGCTCCGCTCGCTCGTTAAAATCTTAGGATTTCCATCCAAAATGCGATTAAAATCGAGAAAAGTGGTTATTTTTGGCTCGCTCGCATCGCTCTTTCGTCATATTTTTGGATTTTTATTCGAAAATGCGATTCAAAAGCAAAAAAGTGATAATTTTCCGCTCGCTCGCAAAATAGATATCAAATTGTGTGTGAGAGGGGAAAAAATCGTTAAAAAAGTTTTTAATCCCCACTCCTCAAATTGGATTTACGCCGGTGGAGCACTACCGTCCTCCTAAAAATGCAGTCCTAGCTACGCCACAAATTCTAGACATAGACTAGTTACCGGGAAATTTTTAGGCTCTGCCCCCCCTGATAACAGGTACCTGTTACGCCCCTGGACTGCACTTGCCTCGAGAGATATAGAAAATCTGAAATTTTGTGTATAAAACATATGGAAGTTGATCTTGATCTAAATTTTTAAAAGTTCTATCTATCCTCGCTTTTCATTAAAATTGATTTGTACGGTCTCCAGGGTTCCCTTTTCCTTTAAAAAACTGTCATGTGGAATTAAGAGAATAATCTTCTTTTTCTTCTTCGTAATCTTCTTTTTGTTGTTCTTCTTCTACAAAAAAAAAAAGAAGCTCAGACCTTAAATTGTGTATCATGAAGAAGAGATTGACACCATCTGATGTCTCATCCACTATGGCAAAATGCTCTACATCTCGGGCTACGTCTTACTCATCGGCATCCCACCCATCGAATCTCTCCCTCTGAATAATTAAGGGGGAGTGTGTCTGTTCCAGTGATAGATGAATTCTTGTTTTTAATTTCTTTTCTTTAAAAAATATTTCAAATAATATCTTTATGGCTGCCTTTTTTCCCCTACCACAAATGCCGCTGTTGCACCACAGAAATAGAAGACGTAGAAAGCTCATGCGGACTCGAAAACATAGCCAGCGTTCGTACCGGATCACGTGATATCCGCCATTTTGGTAAGTCCTCTGTTATTTCTGTGGTTTACGTCCGCTCACTGTATTTTCGACCGGCTAGAATTTCTTGCATTTTTTACTGCTTTCTGAGCTCTGTGTTGTTTTTACGGCAAATACCTTTACCAGTCGTTAAGAGAATGGATGCAGGAAGGCTTCTACAGGTTAGTGTATTTTATTTAATGCAGTCTTGAAATATTATTAGGGTGTAAAGAGGCTGTCAATGACGGTGTTCTGGGTAGCCCGTATTTGTAGTTGTAGTCCCATCTGTTCTTTTTGATGTTTTATTTTAATGGGACAACAGTAGTGTATGTTCAAATCCTACCTATAAAGCCTAGATTAACGTAAAACTTGTTGTTAAATCATACTAAGCTTTTTTTATTTTGTATTTGCAACTTGTGCTTTTGTCCAACAATTATTAATAATGAAATTGGATCTAGTCAAGGCATGGTGGTGTAGTCTACACTGTGTAACTTTTTAGATTAACAGTTACTTCTCTTTTTTCATTTTTGTTTGAATTTTCAATTTTTTTGGAATATTACTTTATTTTTGTCAAAGAGATTATTTACATGACAGTTGGATAAGTCTTACTTATACTATATTTTTTCAGGAAATGGATTGTCATTCTTAGATTAGAAATTAGTTTGACCTATAGTATTTACTGTTACGACTTACGAGGTAGGCTACGACCTATCAACATGATTTTTTTTTTCTTTCCAATTCTAGATTTCCAAGAGGACATCATTCTTCCGAAAGAAATTCATAGCGAGCATGAGAAGAGATTGTTTTACACCCAGCCAGTATTCAAGTTAATGTTCCAACCACTTTGTATAGAGGAAAGCAGAGAAAAGCTTCGATCCTACTGGGCAGGCAATTCAACTGTGTTGATTCAGGCATTTTCTTGTCCTTGTCGTCAGAAGCTTCACCACAAAGATGCTTTCTCATATACTGATTTAAAGATTGATACATCTGATCCATTTGAGTATGATGCAATATGTTTTGTTATTTATCACTATGGACGTGCATTCTGTTTACTTTTTGTGCTCATTTGATACTTTGCATTATGCTCATGCAATGCAAACTTCAGTCACTGAAAAGATATTCAAGTTTGTGCCTATTTCCTTAACTTGCCTTAATTTGCCTTTTTCAGAGATTATATTGTAAATACATATATATGTATATTTATATTTTGTACTGAAGTGTTGTACAGATGCAATAGTTTTGTACTTAAGTATTTTACAGTTGCAATAGTGGAAGATTGATAAATGTATGAGTGGTGCTCATCTCAGCTTGATGTACATGTAATATAGCATGATGCAATATACTGTGTTTAAGAAAATCCTTGCTTTCACAGCTGAGTGTCATTATCAGGACATCACTGATTTTGGTTTGGTGGGATGTAGATTCCCAAGTCAATTTTTTTTTCTTCTTAAAAGTACTCTATGTCTCATGAAGTGTCGCAAGTGCAGAATTTGTTTCATTATCAAATGTCACACCAGAATATTTCAACTGCCAATAAATCAATACCATTCTACTTTGCTGCAGTATGAGTTGTCCAGAAAAATGGAAAGTGATAGGTGTGGTACATGTATGAGTGGTACTTATTAAGTAAAATTTGCAGCAGCATGTTGCACAGTTTACTGCTGTAATAGGTCCATGTGTATGAGCTGTGATTCTATTGTGATATGCTCTAGTTTACTTGCCTTTGTTGTGCCTTTTCCCAATTTTTATGCCAATTATTCCAGTGTAGTTTAATTAAGACAGGGTTGAAGAAACATAATGCTGTATAGAATGTAAACTATACTGTTATTTTTTTCTCTTGTATGAGTTAGTGTGAAAACATAAAGTATTTATCATGGATATTGAAGAACGATCACCATTAGAATTTAAAAGGAGTTCTGAATTTTTCAATATAATCCTGTCGATATATACACGTTGTTTGTTTGAAAATATGAATAGCTTGTGCTAAGTTTGTTTAGCAAGAAATGTTTTGTGCATTTGCATAACTCACAAAATACAAAGGAAAAAGAATCTTGAACTTGATTAGAAAAGTATTCTGACAAAATTATGTAATGCATGTACATGTAAAGTGTCTTGTAAGTTGACTGTCTTTGTTGCATTTTTATGCTATTGGGCTTATATGATCATATAGCAATTGACTCCATCGGGGCCGTTCGCAGAATTTTTTTTTTTTTTTTTTTTTTTTTTTTTGGGGGGGGGGCAAGACGTGTAAAAATTTTCGAAAAAGCCCAAATGCTAGGGAGCAAAGCCATCGAGCTGGTCACGAGGGCTTTTTTTTGCATTTTTCAAAAATTCTGGGGTCCCCCCCCCCCCCCCCCCCGCGCTGCGTATGGCCATGGACTCAATGTAATGTACGTATTGAGTAGGGAAAAATATTTCTGTACAGGGGCTTTTTCCTACTTCTGTTCAATTCATTCCAAATTGCATTTTGTATTGAACCTAATGAGAATTTTATGGGGGCTCTTTTGCCACTTACAAGGGCTATTTTTTACATTGGGGGGGGGGGCAATTCATCTGTAGCCCTCCAGTAATTTTTCCCCTACTAATTCCCTACTAAGTAATTAATTGGAGGTTCATAGCATATTCCCTACTTTATTACTTGTTACTTGAAAATGTTTTTGTCAGTTTCTGCATCACCATTTTCACATTATTGCTGTTACTGATAATGTGAACCTCAATTTTTTTGTGGAGGAAAGAATAAACATTGAACATTACTTAACTGAAATAATCTGTAGCCTGTTAAATTTTATTTGGGTGGCATAGTTTCGCAAATTCTCTTTACATATTATATCTTTTGTCCTTTTGGTTGTTTGTATGTGTGTTTGACTGTTTGTTGTTGTTTTTTGTGAAGTGCGCTGAAATATATGAAGTTGATTGAGTAAATGTTTGTTTAAGCATTTCTGTAATGAAGAATGACATCGTGTGTGTAAGTTTATATGTGGTGTTGGGAGGACTGAGCACGGGAATGATATTACATGTGCATGTACTGTGATTGTGTGAAAGTGACTCATAAGTCCCTCCCCCCTCCCCTGAGGGAAAAAAAATCAAAATTTGATCGACTGTTTAAATTTAGATTTTCAAAATCAGGGGGTATGAATGAATTTGGACAAATTATGGTTAGGATGTTCATTGAAATACATGTAAAAACCACATCCCTCCAGCTCAGTTTTTAAAAATGAAAAAAAAAAAAAATAAAACAATACTTCATTCCACGTATTTCTTTTTATTTTATGAGAAGCTCCCACCCCAAATATTTAAAAATCAAATTAGATAAGGAAATGTGTCTTGAAAGAGAACCCAAACTTAAAGAAATTGACAAGAAAATTATAAGGAAACTAACTGTTAAAAAGAAACTAATTCTCCACTAAATTGGAGAATAACGTATTATCTTGAAAGAGTTAATTAGAAGCTTTCTTTATTCATCTTGGCAAAAAATAATAACTTATACTACCGGTGCAAAACGCACATGATCAATTGGCTTATGAATAGGTAGGCCAACCTCAGAATGCACGGCCCCTTTGGAGAAATTTTCAAAACAGAAATTGACAGTGTCATATACGGTCGAGTGGGCTTGCCGAAGAGACCGAGGACTAAGCAAGATGGCGGCGTGTGCACTCAAGCGAATCGCCCAGCGGGTCCGACGGCGATACCGCGATGCGTGCTTTGTGAATGGGTATGCGCCTTCTACGTCTTCTATTTCTGTGTGTTGCACTGATCTGTACGTATTTTTTTTTACGTACAGATCAGTGCGCTGTTGCCGTAGTATGAGCTTTAGATTGGCAACGTTGAAATTAACCGACTAACGTACTAGCTCAATGAAATCTTGTCTTGTTTTCAACTACGACTTCGTGGACAAAAGTAAACAGCTGTTGTGTCTGTACTGTTCCTCTGCAGAGATTGATATTTAACAGGCAAGTTGCACCATTTCCTTTATTTTTTGTGATTTGGAGTAATTCTAAATCTAAATGTGGTAACTGTATAAACCATGATTAGGAATTTTCTTCTCTAAATTCACCACACAAGAGTAGCAGTCCCATGCATTCAAATTTGTGTTTGTAAATCCTGTTTTGTAAATAAAAATAGAAAATGTATCTATTCTATTCTATTCATGAGACCTATCTTTACGGAAGCTCTTCGTGTTTTTATTCTGATATTTCACGAAGAGCTTAAGTCCTCTGCCATTTGCCCCTGTGGAGACCCATTTAAACAAAGAAATATTAATGCTTCTAAATCACTTGCACAAATGCCAGGTTATCATGGTTATCATCAGATAACCTTGCACTGAATTAGGCCTGTACTAGAATAGACAGTGAGGCCAATGCCCTGGCATCCTGAAATCCCCGAGCTACGCTTAGCCCCTCAACGTGATCTCGCATCATTCAATAATGATACACACAAAATACTCAATAATTAAAAATAGTACATACCATAATTGAAGATTAAAAATTCTTTGGACACTCGCTCGAAACACAATCTTTCCTTTTCCTGATGTTTCTAGTTCAGATGCATCCGATTTCATCGGATTTGACCTCAGTGTTTTTTGGTGGTGTCGATGAAATAACGGTCTACACAGGAGAGGTCGTTGATCTAGAGGGCGCTATAAAAGGTGATCACTAAATTGCACTGAGCATTGGTAAATTGGCAACTCTAAAAATAAGGTGACTATCTTCAGCCAAAGAACTTTTGATAGAGATCGTAAGTTCCGATGTAGAAGAGAGACGCCCCTGCAAGCTTGAACTCTCACCTGAAAAATTGAATAACTTTTGTATTTCTGAATTTTCTGAATTCTACATTGCTGAGTAGTTAGAAAATGAATTTAGACACGCTTCTTTGATGGTTTTGTGAAAATTTCTGCAAGCGTCTTCAAAAGAGGAGCAAAAATATAGAGAAATGACGTCATTATATGCCTTGCTTTCGATCACGTGATCATGTAACTCGCGCGCGGCCAGTCAGTACCTAGTCTCAAAAAGAGTCTCTTTATATCAAATCGTCAAACAAGCAACATATTTGTTACACTAAACATCGGAAATTGACTGAAACAGAAAGAAATGAGGTCTGGCCTCAATGGATATATTAGACTACATTAATCATGAATGAAACGTGGAAAAAACCCAGCGTGTGTAATAACACGTGAAAGTGAAACCATGTACTATATATAGATCTATAAGCAGCGCGCGGCCAGGTCAGGGCCGAGGTCTCCCCAGGGGACTGTGCTTGGCATGAAAATTTGGGTTGAGGCCTTGAGGGCTTAAATTTATGGAACAGTGCAGCAAAGAAAATTAAAGGAATGGAAAGAAAATTTACTTGGTTAAATTATGTTTAAAACCTCCCTGGTTAAATGGAAGCTCCATTAAAGTGCATTCTCCGGGAAAACCAGGGATGGGGAAGTACATAAGTACTTTGTTAATTACTGTGTTAAAAAATGTTAAGCCTTGTATAAATGTTTATAAAAACAAGAAGATAGAATAAAAGTTTTTCGAGTCTGATGGTGCATAATTTTCTGGAAAAGGATTGAACTCCATTCTCCTCCTTCTCCTCCTCCTCTTCTTCTTCTTTTAATTATTCTTCATCTTCTTCATCACGATCATGCTCCCTTGCATCACATTCTTAATTCTCCCAATCTTCCTCGTCATCACCATCATCATCATCCTCTTCCTCATCATCGTATTTGCTCATCTTCAGGCCACCTCCTCATCGAATCATCATCCCCATCTTTATCACCACCATCACCACCATCATCATTATTATCATCATCTTCTTTATCATTATCCTCCCATAAGCCACAATAATTTTTTTCATTTGTTTTGTTTGTCAATACGACTTTCTAAATTCTAATTTTTTATCATTGTAAATATTCAGTAAAATCATTGCTTATTATGCAAATAATTGCGAAATTATTGCATTAAATATTATTGCTGAAGTTCTAAATCAATCATCACTTCAATACGAAAGCGAGAGAGAGAGAGAGAGAGAAGAAGGAAGAAAGAGAAACTTGCGAGCTATGCAGGTGCAGTGACAGCGCATTGCACGCACAATGTATGCACAGCGGTAACAGCCGGCCCTAGCCCTGCGTAGCAGCGCACATCGCACTAGAACTGTGTACAAATTGCAATCTACACGGTACGTCGACGTCGTCCGACGAGGGCGAAAAATCGCCAAAAACATCGTCATCGGCCTCAGGAAGTTCTGTAAGGGAAGAAATAAACATTAGCAGGTATGTAACATAATTCATTGTGTTAATTTTGTAATCTTTAATGTTTAAAACATTTTATTTAGGCGGAACGATACACTTTTAAATCAAAATGTAATACATGTATGCGTCTAGTTGTCGAAGACTAAGCGCTGTAGATACTATGACAACATTCAACTTGCGGGAAATTTGATTTTTAATAATTCCGCAATAATTACGTCATCGGGCTGAATTGGCCAAGTTTGAACGTAATTTAAACGAGCTCCCGAGGACGAAATCGCGTAGTAGGATTAGCCAAATTTTAAATGGATTTTTCTCCAATTCTAGGACACTCTGGACACTGGAAGTTGGTAAGTTTGTCTAATTTATAATTCTCTCTTGATTAATTACCATAATTAAGTATAATAATGGCAAGAAATAGCAAATCAGAAATTCTCATTGGAAATGCTACCTGTACAGTGGAAATTGCTGACAATAGGAAAGTAGTGTTCTCTGTCACATTTCTGGGACAGAGGAACAAGAGCAGTGATCAGAAAAAGATTTCTCAAAATTCATTTGATGAAGATAATTTAGATCCAATTGAAGGAATGGAATGAAAATAGGATATGTTATCATACTGGGTGTAAAAAGCAAACATTTTCCAAGAATTTGTTGATTATTTTAGTGATTTCTATCTCCAACTATAGAGGGCAGCATTTCACATAAATTTGCACAGCTCACCATACCAATGGCTCCCTGAGTGCTTCCAAATCACACTTTCTCATGCCTGGTTAGCCCTGCAAATTTTGAAGTTCGCCAGTAATGGACCAGTTACTGTGACCATGGTGACTGTGAGATTGAACTGTGATATTAGAACCTAAACTCCATTTTTAAAACTCAAATATTGACTTTTGATTGATACGAGACCAAACTTTCTTGGCGATTTTGCTGCATGATTAATTTCCATTTCAATAACGCAACCTCCAACATCGTGAGTTCACGTCTAGTGGTCACTCATACTCATAGTCATCATAGGTGAAACATGTAGCGGACTGTAGTGAACATTCACCGTTGCAGCAGTCAAAAACAGACAACAAAATTGCCCTTAGCAAGATTTAATTTTTTTTTAAATTTGCTAGATTATCTGATTCAGGAACTCTTCAACTCTTGATATGCCACACATTTGGGGATTCAGAGTTGAAAATGAAATTTTGAATAATTATTTTCCCCTCATGTATGATTTTCTACCAAGCCAAAACGACTGGTAATAAGCACAAAAGCTATTGAAGCTTTTCCAGCACAATGACTACTATGTAGTACAAGCTTATCTCAGATAAGCTTGCAGTACATGTATAAGTGACTAATGGACTAGCATTTACAAGCATTTACAAGGATGCAAGGATCTTCCTTGGCGATTTTGCCACTTGATTAATTTCCATTTCAATAGCTTGACCTCCGACATCGTGAGTGTTGCACTGTCGCACTCTCGCACCTACTCTGCGTTCGTTATTGAGTGAACTCAAAAAGTGCGACATCAACCGACCATTCCCAACCCAAACACATGTATTTATGCATTGTCCTTATGGGAAATATGTAAAAGAATATTATATTATTCTTCACCCATCCACTTGGCACAAGTGATATTTTGCAGTCCTCTAAAGATTGTCTGTTATTCAGTCATGCATGCAAAGATCCAAATGAAAAGGGTACCAATAAATGCTTGGAGGATAACTCTACCAAGACATATCATGAAACCCATGATTAAATGTTCATACTTCAAACAAGACAACTTCAAAATGATGGGACATTTTTTCTGACTCACTCTGTAGTTTAACCCTGAAAAGACTGGGGTATTTTGGAGGCTGGAAAAACTGGGAGGTGGGGGGGGGGGGGGGGCTAAAGAGCCCCCCAAGATCTCGGCTGTTGATCGTATGAATGCAACCAAATGTGGTATACACATAGTTCATCATGTTTTCTACATGAATGCATTGTCAAATTAATATTATTAATCTTATTTTTACAGATATGCTTGATTATGCGAATATGCAAATTTTAGAAAAAAATCTCGAAAATTTGTGTTTTTTTATATTTAGGTGTCCATTATAGTCTAGAAATCCCTGTTCAAGGTTGTTATATGTAAGAAGAAGCCAGAAGGTGTTCATTGTCAAATTGTGTTATTTCATGTTTGAATTATGTGATACACTTATGCAAATTAGTAATTACAAAGAATATATGCATGCGTTTCTATCGTTTGCATTATTTCCTTATGTATTTCTTTGTTTTTTAATCTAATGTATTTCATTGTTTTATGATCTAGAAGAGTTATTTGTATTCACAAATGACAAAAACTGTTACATAACTCTGTAATCATACATGCAGGGCATGCAAATTTGGTATCAAAAGTTGTGCAGACTCTAAAGAAAAAAGTCATGAAACGCAGCGCAAAATCTTTAAGTGTTACAAAATAATCGCAGTGTATGTTGGGGGGGGGGGCCTTTTAGGCCCCCTCTTAGTCTTTTTAGGGTTAAATAAACCCAGTTAAACAGACTTTATGACAGTTTGCAAACTTGTATAAAGAACAGTGAATGCACTCATGCTGCATTCACTCTGCCTAGTCTCTTTGTACACAGTGTGCATGTACAGTGTATGCACAGAGTACGAATGCACAAAATTGGTGTGTTCCTGTAGTGTTTTGTGTCATAATTATATGCCATTTGGGGGGCTTTAAACGGTAATATCTCATCTTGTAGTGAGAGTTATATTGTGAATGATGGCTTAAAATCTTAGAGTAAGCTCTTTGCAATGATATACTTGTATGTTTTACTGCTTTATTTTCAAAATGAATTTGTTATGCAAGTCCATGCTCCATAGGATTGATGCCGTCATGTTTCACATCACAGTAGGCGAGAATTTTATGCTGTAAAATTCAGCAACAGTGCATCACCACATGACAGAAACTGATTAGATTTGGGTTTTGTGAAAGCTTAATTTACATCATGTATTTATAGATATCTAAATAATTCAAGAACAACATGAGCAATCCACATGAGTGAATTTTGGCAGAGGCATACTGGTATTGGAGATGCAGCCCCATGCATGTTACAGGATATATATGATGAGAATGTTTGTGAGGAATTCCTCCTGGTCTGTTCTTTTCACTAGATACAGGGACTGTATGATGTCGGAGTTGTTCTGCAAAGTGGTGAATCTTTTAATCTTTTAGATCTTCCTCAACTTTCAAATTTTTCTCCCCTCTGCATGGTAGATCAGCCTGGAGAGAGAAGAATGAAGTGAAGCAGAGTCCCGCAGGCGTGTAATTACTCAACCGTCCAGACCAAATTGTCATGGAGGGGTTATTTGGGCAGATTATCAAAGAGGCAACATCCAACAAGCATGCAACGATTCGGGATGCTGTTACTCAAGCACAAGGTGCATCTTATTCATGTATTGGCATATCATAGAACTTGATTTTCCTTTCATGCCCAAATGATAAAGCTAAGGTGGAGGCATTGAAGTATTTTCATATTTATGGATATTGTGAAAACATGATTTTTTTTCTGCATGAATTCATTGTTTTCTTTTTTCAAGGAAGACCACCATTTTGTGGCCTAGAGAGCAAGATGCTCCTTGTTAATCAAACCCTTCATACGTAGATCTTTGTCCATTTGATGGAAACAGCAAGTTATGGTATGCCATTAACAAAGTTACACTGCCACTAAAAATTCTGTCAAAATTTGGTCAAATAGTAATTACAAGTATTACCTCCCCTGATTAATGGAAGTTGGATCTACTGTTAGTATACACTGATAAAAGGTCAAGTGTGTGTGCACATACACTGTGTATTGATAATAGAAAGTTTACTTTTCACTGCAGACTTCACAGCATTGCACATTCAGTCCATGGTATGCAGTTTCTCTCTCTCTCTCTCTGTCTCTCTCTCTCCCTCTCTCTTTCTCTCTCTCCCTCTCTCTTTCTCTCTTGCTCTGTCTCTGTCTCTCTCTCCCTCTCTTCCTCTCCCTTTCTTTCCTGAAATTTTATAGACTATCAAATTCAAATACTGCGCTTCTGCCTGTAACATGAATGAAAGTTCGAACTAAAACTAGAATGAAAGCTAACAACAAATGGAATAGTTGTCTTCAAGGATGCCACATTTTGATTATTATTATGTCAGTTTGAAATTTTATTTACAGGTATCATGAAATCATAACTGTATTGTTTTTCCAAACTTGTTCACGCTTTCATCAACTTGTAAATTTTGTTTTTTTTTATTTACATTGTACCCATTATAACTGGATAGAGATTAGAAATATTGAATGGCCCTTAATTAAACAGTGTAGACCAGCTGCTCTAATTACCAAATGTTGAGTTAAGACCATCTGTTACCTGCACTCATATCTTTGGTCAACATACAGCATATTAGATATTATATGTGGTTGAGTTGCATTGGTTGATTCATGTTTAGAATACCGCACTGAAACTGAAGGTAGAAATATTGACTTCATATAAATGGGGGGGGGGGAGGGGGGCTTGGTTACCCTAGCAGGAATGGGAGGGGGGGGGGGGCTATAAGCATGATGTGAATTTTCAAAAGTTGATTTTGTTGAGTTTGATTGCTCAATTATAGTGTTAGGGGTCCACACATCATGCTACTGGCCTTACCATTTGCCAGACTGTACAATTTTTGTTGTGTGTGATTTTGTGGAATGAATGCATTATTCTAATTGAAATAGAAGTCTTTTTTTTTTTATTCCTGTGATTTGACCAATATTAGTCTATCAATTTTGCTGATACAGGGGCATATAGTCAGGAGTCTGAGGCATCTACACACTCACAACGAGAAGTTTGTATAACACCATTCAAACTGTGTCTGGAGTCCAAGACTAGCAAGCTTATTCCACTGGGGATCCATGGACTTCAGGTTTGGATCATGCCTAGGCTTATTTCAATACACTATTTCTGATTATCTTCCTAAGTTTATAGATCTGCATAATATGAATCATCCCTCACAATATAATTCATGTTTTGATTTGATTCAAGTTGATTTTGTTTTATTTTAAACAGGGTAGCCCTTTAAAGTAAATATGATACTGTTCTTCTAGGAGGTCCTGAGAACAGTCAGTAATCCTGTCAAGTCACAATTACATGAAATATATTACAAGAATGCTAAACATGGTTTCATATCTGCTGATAAACATGTTCATCATCATCATCATCATTAGATAATAGCTATACAGATGCAAGTATTAATAATGATTAATTGTAACCAATGGTTGGATTTTATATGTATCTCATATTTTTTAGAAATCTCTTATAATTCTGGATTGATCTTTTCAAACACCAAACTCCTGCTGTTAAAAAAATCTTGAACTGTCAGCAGAAGAAAACCATTTTGACATTGTTGTATTTTTTTCTTATTGTCTTAGTACATTTAAATGTTGCTGAAGGCCTAAGTTTCAAAAATTTTGCCCTAGAAAGAGAATTTTTATATTGTGATGAATGCTCTGGGCCCTGTTTCATAAAAATTGTTATCATTAACAAGTTGCAATAACTGTTATAAGCTACTGAAATCATTGCATCTGATTGGCTGACAGCAAATTTGTCATAGAAATGTGGCAGTTGTTACCATGATGGAGTCGAGGCCGGCAGTTCCGAGTCACGAGGCTGCTGGATAAATATTTTTCCCACAGACTTTGTATACGTGACTCGAACCAAGGCCAAGGCCAAGACCAAGACCAGCAGAATTTGGCCTCTAGGCCGGCCTCGACTCCATCCCTGGTTGTTACTAATAACAGGTTTTATGAACTGGGGCCCTGTGGTTCACCCTGATATGATCCTACTCTTTTGTATGTATGGCTTGTTGCCAATAGAAAGTGGTAACAGATGAGAAGCTGAAATGCCGGGAAGGAGAGATAGAGCATGAGGATGACACCATGCCAAACCAGATTCTTCGAGCGGTGGCCGTTACCCCTTCTCTTAGTGAAGAGCATCAGGTGGAAGTTATGAAGGTGGGTTGATGATCATGATGATGATTAAGATGATGATGATGGTTGTTATGGTGATGGTTGTGGTGTTGGAAGTTGTGGTGATAGTGTGATAATGATCATGATAATGATTGCAACATTGGTGGAGGAGGAGGTAATGATGATGGTGATTGTAGTGGTGGTGGTGTCCTTGATGATGATGATGCTGATGATGATGGTGTGGTGATGATAATGTTCATGATAATGAAGATCATCATCATTGTCATGAAGGTGGTTGGTGTTGGTGGTGTCCTTGGTGATGATGATGATGATGATGATGATGATGTTGATGAAAATGACGATGCTGCTGCTGCTGCTGATGATGATGGTGTGGTGATGATGAACATCATCATCATCATCATCATCATCATGAAGGTGGTGGTGGTGGTGGTTGATGTGAGGAGCATAGGGAAGGCATGATCCCCACATAGGATTCTTAGAGCAGTGGCTGTTTTCTCCTCACTCCTTGCATAGCATTAGGGGAGATGGTGAAGATTGGTATCAGAACAGAAAGATGATGATGATGCTGATGATAATGGTGACAATAACCTTGATGGTAGTGATAATGATAATGATGATGATGCTGATGATAAATAATTGTTATTTATAGTAAAAGTGATGATGAGTTGTATGTTCATGTGCATAGTGATGATGATGATGCTAATAATAATGGTGATGGTGTTTTACATTTTATTTTTATTTTTTTTCCTTTTAGCTTTTACTGATGGTAGCCTGCTCCAACCCATCTCATGTGTCACCACAGACAGTCATCAATATTGCTAAGGTAATAGACCTAACAGCCTTCGCAACTAGTATAACCACTTTCTTTTCTCTTATACATTATATTACACAAGTTATTAGTCTCTTTAACTCCTCATTCAAACAGACATGTAATTCTGTAAACTGTTCAAAGAAAAATTTTGCACCACCAACTCTGTGTATTACTTTGAAATGAATTTTGATACAATAAGATCACCAGAAGAAAAAAAAAATTAAACACATTAGTACCTTTCTAGTGAGTGATAATTTATCATTTACTCAAAATGATGAATTTAATCAACATGTAATGATCTTTTACATACACACACAGCAGTGCCCTAAATACAAAAGCATTACAACATTGATAAGTGGTCCATAGACTTACATCTCAAATTTTAAGTTATTCTTGGAAATCTAAGTACATATTAAACCGTGTTGGATAGAGAAATGGACATTTAATATCTCTGAAGCATTGAAAAGAACATGAATATATCTGAGTTCTTTCTTGGTACATTTTCACATGGCACCCCAGTTCTGCCAGTCTGTCTATGTACAGAGCAAGCCTGAGGTCCATAAGGCTTGCCAGGTGACAATTCTTCAGGTCATGACCGATGTAGCGCAAAGCACCAATCAGCAGGTAGAAGTGATAATGTTACCAGTCTCCCCATGCTGCAACTGTTTGCTTGGTGTTTTCATGCATTCATGTTTTGTACAGTGTATGATTTTTACCTGTATTTATCTGTTTCAAGCTCAAATGTACTATATCCTGTCATTTTGAGTTATTGTGTTATATGAACCTGTGTATAATAGACTATTAGATTTTGAACCTTTTGAACTGTGGCTTTGTACAACAAAAGAATTTAAACGAAAATTATTAACATTGTTTATTAAAACCATGTGACCTTAAGACACCAACAACCAAATCTAAAATGGATGTATTTTGCCACAGTTGGTAATTTAATTTCAATTCAACTTTTCTGTTTCATTTTTTTTTTTTAAATGCATTGTATATGTCATTAGATTCTATGAGACTTTATCTAGAGCAGAACTCAAATTACTTTTGATTATTTTATCAGTATTCATACTGTGTCATCAGTGTTTAAGTTAGTGCATAATGTACATTACATGTTTCTGTTGTAATTTTATTTGCATTCTGTGATCAGTTGTCTAGCATTATGTACTTCAATAATATGGCACAGTCCCTGGTTTCTTTCATTGGATTTTGATTTGTTGTGAGTTTGCCTTAAAGACATTGGTTAACATTGTTATGATTTTACAGAAAGTCTTGTTTTGTTACTTGAAAATGGGATAAACATAAGGGTTATAGTGTAAAAATACCGGTCTGAAAGTTTCAGAGTATAATATCCACAGGAAGTATTTTTAAATATCAAATATGTGAACCAATGTTTGAAAAATATACGATGGTCGGTTGCACAGAATAGACATAAGGAGTGCGCATGCGCGTATGACTCACCTTACCGTACTGTGTGTATTGGCGTATCACGCGGTGGGAGGCACATAACGGCATTTTCAAATTCAAGCAAAGTGGTCCTCTTAGTGATTGTCTCGTGAGACGAAGGATAATAAAATCATCGTTTGCGTCTAACTTACACTTTTTCATTCCAAATTATGGTTGGTTTCAGGGTTTTTGAGTACAAATACAATTACACATGTTTCATCTTAGTTTGATAATTTTTTAAATCAGCTACTCACAAAGTTAGCCAATGCCTTTAAGTGCCAGATATTCTTCACTCAGTTTGAATGAATTCTTTCTTCTTCTTTCTTTCTTTTTATTAATCTTGCAATTGCCTTTTTGTATGTGTTTGTCATCTTCTTTTCCTTTTTTCTTCTTTTTCCTTCTCCTCTTTGTCTTCCTCTCTTCTTCTCCTGCTTTATCAGCTTAAGCTTCTTGAGCTTGTTGTAGTCTCAAATGTAATACCAGTATGCAAAATGCATCCAAATTTTAATGAAAGGCATCAACCACAAAAACAACTGTTTTATCCAAAAATTTGTTAATAAGTATAAAGAGCCAAATTACTCTCTCTCACTTCTGCTACTTTTTTTTTTCATAAAATTTAAGATATTTTCCCCCAAAATGCTCAACATAACTACAAGTACTTTTTTGTTTAATTTACATACAGATGTTGAATAGACTAAGTATGAACTATTTTATATTTGTAGGTCTACTGTACATGTAGTTATTTTACTGATTCTTGTGTGCGCCCATTAGGCTTGCATTGACTGGCCCTCTGCTGCTGCACGTCACCCTAATCCTGTCAGTAATGCTGCTAAAATCACGTTAACGCAAACTTTACGCATGCTGTGTGAATCGCAAGTAAGTCTGTTTCATGTATTTTGTTTCCGTAATTACATACATGTACCTCTGAATGAAAAAAATGTTGAAATGACTTGCATTTTGAACAGCGTGACAACAAGTGCATGAATTTATAACATTTTCGTAAGAATGAAGTCATTGTACAAGACTGTTTTATACGTGTAAGTGCTTGTGAGCTATATTTTTGCATTGTGTTTTCACTTTGTCAAGATGTACACTGTGTTTATATTTCCTATCATTTTATTGGTTATTGATACAATATTGAAAATCAGTAAGTGCAATGTACATGTTTACCTTTTTTTTTGTATCACTATATAACATGTGAAAGGCATGCTGCCAATGTACATGTAATTGCTTTATATTCTGTAAAAGTACCTGCATCAGAAAGTGTCATATTTCATATCATTTTATTGAATAATATTGATGCAATAAATGAAAATCAGTTTAGTTTAATGTACATGTTTACCTTTTTATATCACAGTACAAGATGTAAAAGGCATACATGTACTCTGATAATAATTGTAATTGCTTCATATTATTCTGTAAAAGCACAGTCATGTATCTTTCAATTTCAATAGTACAGGATATGTAGTATTATCAGATGTACATGTATTCATCTGTCATTTCAAACTTACATGTATTGCCCACTTCCTTACATATGCATATTTTATGTATTCCCAATCAACCAAATTTCACATTCAAAATTAAAAGATAGATGTGGGTAACAAAATTGTTATCATTTTCATTTTTATCCAATCTACTATTGAATTTTAGACACAATCAAATGTCAAGTTCGACTAGTGACATTATCAGTGATAGGCATGCAAGTAAACCGTAGTTGTCACTTTTTAAAGATTTTAGCAGAGTAGGCTTTTAAATCATCATTAGGTACATGTATACAAGTAGTATCCATAGAGTTTTCAGCCATGTCATTGTAGATTATCCAAAATTTGAAGTACTTTGGTATCTTTTGCAGACTCAATTTTATGTTGTTCTAGGACATAACCATTTGAAGTTTTTAAACTTTCTTAAGATATTGATAGCTTTTTATACATTTGTCTTATCACATGATCTGGAATAGCAATCGTTTTATTTATTTATTTTTTTTTAATAATGCAACAGTTACAGAATATGTTCATTGTCTACTTCAGTGTTCTCATTCTAAAATGATGATATTTTCACCTCAGGTCAAAAGTACCATCATGTTAGACAACGGAGAGATGGGTAAGAGACTGCATCGTTTCATGACTTTTTCAGAGTTTATCGATATTTTCAGTATATTGCAGATGCATAAATGTATACATTTATATTGTTTTACATTTTACGGTGAGGTAGAAAAGCTTCCCAATATCATTCATTGTATTTTTTAATCATTTTTATCTCAAAAGGTCCTTCTTCAAGTGTATTCATTTTAGTAGTTTGGCCTAGTAATATCAGGAGGGGCAGGGAGTGGGGAAGGGGGCAGCAATACATAATTGACAAATGTTGGTTTGGCCAGAACTTCGCAAAAAGATAAATGCACCATACTTGTGTATTACTGCTTTCCACTGTACAACCGTAAGTGAATTGGGAAAATATACTCTTCAGATAGCCCTAAGGCACATGCATCTTGAGCAATTACTTCAGAGTTATTTCACTATACTGAAAGAACTCCTAACTTCGGCCTCGGCCTAAACTGAAGCACAAGTGCATGTTCCGCTCTAGTCCTGTAAACATTAAGGAACTATAAAATACATATAAAACGTAAATGAACTATAAATAGGGCAAATATTGGAACAAGTTTTGTGTCACTACTTTATGCTTTTCGCCTAGATACAATACCTACTCTGCATCTGCATTTGCTCTGCAATTCCCCTTTCATTTTGTGAATGTATGATGAATTGATGATACATGTATAATCTGAAAAGATATTTCCTCAAATTTTAGAACTAGATATAGGCAGACACCAAAGCTTTTCTGGATCTTCAAATATAGGCTTTTTATATTTTTCCTCCTTTGAATTTTCATATAGTGCATATTTAACATTTCTATTCAAAGTAAAGCGTTACCCCCTTTTGTCGTGAAATGCTCAAGTTTCATTTAATTTTGCTATACAATGTAGTTTATTCTATTGACTGCTTTTTAAGAGGGTCATGAAAAGCATTTATGACAGACAGTAATACAGTAATCTTGTTTTGTTTTGTGTGATTGATTCAGTGTTATAAACACATTTTATTTCAGGCTAATTTTGATTTATAATAATATAATAATATTCTGGATTTATATAGCGCCTAATACATCTCCAAGAGAGTCTCTAAGCGCTTTACAGAAATATTATTACCCCGGTCATCGGATTCAGGCTTGCCCGCATACAATGCATGCACCTTCTCCACTCCCTAGGAAGCATTCCAGCCAGGCGCCTTTTGCAGGCGCGCACAATGCTAAACAAATCACAATGACTTTCGCATCCTACCGGGTACCCACTTAACACCTGGGTGGAGAGTGGCAAATGTAGATTCATATCTTGCCAAAGGACATTAGTGCCGCGCCGGATTTGAACTCGGACCACGAGATCTACAGTCCGGTGACATATCCACTATAATTATAACCACTATAATTATAACCTTATGTGCACTGACTCTTGGAGTTTTAATTTTGATCACCATTTTCTTTCCCTTTTTCAGACATTTTCACAGCAACTTTCCCCTTTATTTCATGAAAGCCGATTATTTGCACATCGTACTGAATCATGTGTAAGCGTGATGATTGATATTATATAATGAATTGAAAGTGGACAGAATTTGGAGGAAGAATTTAAAGAAAGTGCTTCTAGTAAAAAGCTTGTTATGTTGCTACAAAGTAATATTTTCCCCTGACAACAAATCACTATTTACATGATTATACTGTTAGGTACATTTCTCATTGAAAAATAGAAGGATTTTTTATGTTGTTGTTGTTAAGTGTTAAAATCACACCTTCAAAAAAGGCACAAATCCTTATACATTTTTCTAGGAATGAATTTTTTTAAATGTGTTTTAGAACTTCTGGGCTGTTAGTGCTGCTTGCTCCAAATTCTGTCTCTTGTATACATGTGCATGCACACATTAATGTTTGTCATGACAAATTTGACTATAAATGTCACAGACACTTGACTTTTAGGTATGTTGACTCCCCCTCCCCAAGATTTGGAAAGAAAGGCAGCTTTTACTGTAAGTGTGTGTATGACATACATTATGTGTGCATGCACATGTACAAATATATAAATGTTCATTCATTTAACCCAACTCCAAAATATTTTATTCATCACAACTCTTGATTTATTTTCAACATGCCATTCATTGTGGATTTCAAACCTGTGTAAGTCATTTTTGCACAAATTATAAACTTGTTTTCAGTTTTTATGGATTCTCTCAAAATTGCATATATTTTGATTTGTGAAATAAATATCACTCTTTGATAGATTCATTGATTCATGTTGCTATATTGTATTGTGCATCACTTTTACAAACTTTCTTTTATTTCTTGGAAGAGATGCTATTCTTATGCTGTACTTCAAATATTTATACTATACTTTAAATATAAAATGCATGAACAATAAGTAGATGCATGGCCATTACTGTGTTACTTCTCCTGTTCTGTGAATATTCACAGAGATTTCCATTTACCTGTTTTTCTTGCTTGCATTCGAAACTAGAAAATAAAGCAAATTAGTTAGATACAGTAGCTAGATGTTCGATATTTTTGATACCTACATGTATCTCTTGCTGACAATGCATTATAAGATATTGTGCAGTAAAGAAGTTTTGTGTCTTGATAATCACATTTTTGTGATGAATTACATTTCAGATTCAAATAATAATAATAAAGATCGACTATGTGGGGATATGGTGGCCGTGCTTGGATTCCTGTGCAACAAGGTTTCAGAAACCCACAAGTAAGTTTTATTTTCTGTTATTTTCCGTGTTTCCACTTATTATTTTTCTATTCATTTTCTCTTCCCACCTTGCTTTTCCTCTCTCCTTCCTACATGTACATGTACATGTAATCCTCCTGCTGAGCCATATTCTTCTGACTTCATTCCTCTATCTGTTTTTGCACGTGTTTTCAATTTTGGAAATGTCTAAATAAAATACTTTTAGTACATTTGTCCACCAATACATACATGTGTGTGTCTTTTTCTCTTTGGTTGTTGCCTTATCAGCTTATTTGTATCACTTTCATTACATATGTGTTTCTGTTTAAGCCTTCCCATTGTCACATATACCAGTGGTACTCTTATCCACCAAGACTGAAATATTATTGTATTATTCTTCTCCTCTCAGAGCTGGAGCCAGCACTCAGAATGAGACACAGTTGACCTTTGAACTGGAAGCTATCTTGGCAATGCTGAGCAACATGGAGCCCAGCCTGCGGGGCAGCTCAGCTTTCCAGAAAGTACTTTGGTAAATACTAGGTCTTGGTCATGGCTTATTCTAATCACTTGCAATCCTGTATTTTCTTTGGTTGCTTAACCATTTGTTGAAATATGCAGTCGAATGCAAGTTTCATTTTGTGGAAAGATTTTCCCATATACATGTACATATAATGGAATAGAGAGCTCTGTTGATGTACATGTAATGTGAAAGTGTGGTATTCTCCATCAACATCATTACCACTATCATCATCGTCATCATCATCATCATCATCATCATCATCATCATCATCATCACCACCACACCATGTTAATCTTCTTAAAAAAAAAAAAAAAAAACATGCAAGTTCCTCCATATGCATGTATTTCTGGGATGAAATGCTTCTTAGAACTTCAATTCATGCAACATACTTGTCATAATTGATGGATAGTGATTGAAGAGTACTATGGAAGAAAGGTGACCTAATATACATGTACAGTATGCTGTATAGAAGAATAGTTCACAAGCAACAAAATACATACAGATGCATACACATTTACATGTACTTTATGCTCCTGTAGTATTCACTGATGTTGCATCACTTTTTGCATCACGTTTTGTATCACTCTCATCTGTTTGATTGTACTTTTCAAGAGAGATGAATGAATGTTTTTCATTGTTATTTGAATCTGCTGTCTTTGTGTCATTTCCTTTATGCCTTGTTTTGTTTTTCATGACAGGCAGGAGTTGTGCCCCACACTAATAGCCATCCTGGGCATCCCCAAAGACCAGAAATCTGTCATCTCTTCCAGCTCCTCATCTTCCAACCATCATCCCGATCATCATCATCCATCTGGTCACCTAGCAACCAACCATCATCAGGAGCATGGTAGAGGATCCAGCAGCGCGGTATCCGTTCCCGTCTCCTTCCGCTCTGCCAGGCATGTCATCTACTGCATAGCAGGAGAACTGATCAGACTGGTGGGGTGTGTGGCTTCCATGAGACCTGTGATTGGTTCGCTGCTGCACAGGATGCTGCTGTTCCCGCCTCCATCACAGAGGAATGAGGCCCTCAAGGTTCTCAAAGAGGTAAATTCAAGTATATACTACCTATATGGTTTTCAAGCAATAAACTGTGCTGCACAATTTGTATTTATTGTTCTCACTCTACAGTATATGATAAAAAGGGATACAATATACAACAGAAAAGAATGCTTTATGAAGCCTTCCACTGGATTTAAACAAAATAGAAAAACTGACGGTGAGATTTGTTGTACATGTATAGCAACTGGGTACATGTATATTGTGCATACACTGTAGGCCTGCAGTGTACATTTGTACCTGTTCAGGGAAAAAATTATAATTTTTTTTCTGAGGCTACTTTTTGAGCCCACCTGCCCGAATTTTCTACATTGTATTACAGTTTACATTGGACCTTATGAGAATTTCAGGGGCTCTTTTTTTTTTTAGTTTTCCAGGGCTTTTTTTAGCGTTTTGGGGGCGAATTCGCCCCAAGCCCCCGTGTATTTTTTCCCCTGTACCTGTTATCTATGTGTGTGTGTGTAGGAAGGTGGTATATACATGTACATTTAGAATACTTCATGTAAATGGTATTTCTTCATGAATTTGTCATTGTAATTTTTGACGATTGATAATAACTGATACCAATGATGTGTTAGTCATGTGACAGTACTTAACACATGTAGAATGAATGATGGTAATCATATCTTTCATAGAGGAGTAAATTGTAATCCACGACAGTGGAGATGGCAAAGTGAGCAAAGAATTTTAAAGAATTTCTGTAAATAGTGTTCATATTCATAGAATCTCTCCTCAGCTCCTTATTTGTGGCCTCCAATTTATTTGATTTTTTTTCTCTCTGTCATACAGATACTGTCAGCTCCAGGCAGGATCCTAGACCTAGCAGGACCAGCTATAGAGGGGGCTGAGATCACTAGCATGTCAAACAAGGACCACAAAGCAGACCTGGACCTGATTAAACTGTGAGTCTGTGTAGGCTACTTAAAGGCATTGGCTAACTTTGTGAGCAGCCGATTTAAAAAATTCTCAAATTAAGATGAAACATGTGTATGAGTACTTGTATTTGTACTCAAAAAACCTGAAACCAACCTTAATTTGGAATGAAAAACTGTTAGTAAGACGCAAACCGCGATTTTATTATTTTTCATCTCAGAGACAATAAATAAGAGGACCGTTTTGCTCGAGTACAAAAAAGACCATTATCTGCCTCCCTCCACGCGATATGCCAATACACAAAGTACGGTCCGGTGAGCCATGTGCGCATGCGCACTCCTTACGTTTCGTCTCTTCAACCGACCCTTATATACATGTATTTTTCAAACATTGGTTCACATTTCTAAAATTCAAAAATACACTGTACTTCCTGTGGATATTATACTTTGAAACTTTCAGACTGGTATTTTTACACTATAACCTTATGTTTATCCCATTTTCAAGTAGCAAAATGAGGGTTTTTAAAAATTATAACAATGTTAAACTGTGCCTTTAACTTGATGTATGCGAGAAGAACAGTTTGGACAGAGTTAATGTTCGTCCTGTTATGAGATTCCCTTGCATGTACATGTATCTCATCAAGCGTTAAAACATCAGTAACCTACCTTGGTTGCAACTAGTCCAGATTGTTCATTATACTCTGCCTGTACCTCACCATTTCTCCTCATACAAATTCATCAATTTTTAGTGTTTTCCTTCATCATTTTCGTCACTCTTCTCATATGTATCATCTTGCATTCTCTATGAACCAATTTCTTTTGGGTAACCAAACTTTGATTCCAATCTTATAGTTAGGTTTCCTTTTCCTCTTTATTCAAAGACTCATGGATGGTATTTCTGAGGCATCTGGTTGCCACGAGGTGTGCCTGTCCAGTATTGGTTGTGTGGGGGCGCTGTTAGCCTCACTGGAGCAGATCAGTCATGGGAAAGGGATGGGAGAATGGCAGGCCGAGGAGATCTTGAGGAGAGCCAAGGAAAAGGAAGAAGAAAATAAGAAAGGTAAAGATAGGTTTGATTGCTGCGATGTGTTGTTGTGCCTAGGTACTCATATGCGGTTTGTTCATATAGCGAAACCTGTTTTAATGGTTGCCTGTATAGAAAGACCTATTGTCTGCAAAGACCACACTTATCATTTTCTTCGAACATTCCTCTGGGAAGGGTTAAAAAAACGCTCAAATGTCTCCCTTTTGACCTTTAGTGGTCTTCATAGATATATGTAATTGTTTAATCCTTGCTGGGTGCTTAAAGGTAGGAGATCCCATTTGCAGCTCTAGCTCTAAAATATTAAGATGTGTGAATATATGTTCAATTATAAGAGAATGATTATTAAAAAATTCTGTGAAAGAAAAATGGATTGTACATGGCTAATTAACTGAATAATTAACATTTTTGATAACTCTGTACTTATTTTGGACCGAAAATTTTAGCGGATTTTTTTTTTCGAGATAGCGCACAACGAAAGGATTCACGTTACGTACAGAACAGTACAGTACAGTATCAGAAGGGCATATCCTAAACTCCTGCCAAGTTGTATGGATTTTCGAAGATTTTGCAAAAGGGATCTCCTACCTTTAAATCCTCGGGCAAGATGTTTTACATACAATTGACCCACTCGACCCAGGTGTAAATGGGACCCTAGCAATAGCTTGGGTAATAATGTGCAGGGCCCTCAGGAAGTGATGAGGTTTCCACGGGTAGACATGATTATCATTATTATTATGTCACTTTAACCTGTTGAATACTAAGCCGGAGATAACTCGAGCTAGGGTCTGTGGAAAATGTGTGTTATACCAAAATAAAATTGTGCTCAGCAGGTTAATGTTTGTTTGTCCAATTTCTCATGAAACTGGTACATGTAGGTCAAAAGTTCCTCCTTTATTTTTTAAGGTTTTCAGGGACAATGAATTTGATAACAAACAATAATCTTATTTCAGAAATGGAGCAAGACACAGATGGACCACCTTGCCTTACACCAGAAAACCTTCATACCAGCTTCCCACCAGAGCGTAAAAAGACACTGCTGGAACTAGCAGAGGCCTACAGATCTCCTACCGGGGATGAGGACAAGTCAGAGGAGGAAGGGGACAGGGACGGTCTCCAGAATGGAGAAGGAGAGAAGGAGGAGGATGGAGATCTCCAGGAGGTGGATCCTATAACTCCCAGAGGAGGATGCGATGATGGAGATGGTTTGACAGAAGGAGTGAAGGAAGAAAAGGAGGAGGAGGAGGAGGATCAAGTAGTGGATGAGAAGGATCCGGTCGCACTTGCAGCTGCTGCCTTTGCCGCAGACGATGACAAAGATGAGGATGGGGTGGATGGGGATACCAATGATGCAGTCCAGGAGGATGATGGGGATGTGAGGGAGGAGGCAAAAAGCAGAGAAAATGATGAGGAGGAGATAAAACAGGCCGAGGGGAAAGGTGTTGAAGAGGAAACAGAAGATCCTGGTGAAGATGAAAGAGAGGATTCACCTCTAATTCCAAGTGATGGGGATGTTAGCAATGGGCAATGTCCTGTAGTGGATGCCTCAATCTCAGATAGTGAAAAGAAGGAAGGAGGGAAAGAGGGGACAACTAAGGAAACATCTCCAACAGGAAGCCCATCAGCTGCTGCAGAGAAGGTGCGAGCTTATCTTCTTCCGTCTTTCTATCTTTTAGTTTCCAGCTTATCCTGTTGATAACTGTACAATGTACATGTACATCTAACTGTCATTGATAGAAAATGGAATATTTGTATTGATTTTTCTAAGGCACTTAGACATTTAGATCATATTAGTGTATGAGAAAGCTTTGAAAAGATGGAATATTTGTTTCCTGGCCTTGTATCATTCATTGTCATTTCAAATAAATATAGCTGAGGTATTTGATTCATGCTTAGTTTCTGTATTGTAGATGAAAATTTGCTTTGTTAGATGAAACCTTTTCTACAAAACAATGGTAATGATTTCCCCATAGTCTTTCATGTAATAAAGAAGTATGTGTGGAGTGCAGTGCACACAATTGCATACTTTAGATATTAGAATACAATTTTGAGCTAAGTATTCTCATTAATAACCTATTGTCCAGTTGTGTACCACTTACTAGTGTCTTTCCCAAAATAGATGTACATAACTTTGTTGGTTGAGAAGCAGAAGGGCCTTAACTCTGTCTTAAAGCGTATAAGCTCCTTCTGTTTCTCATCCAATCACTTTATGTTTTGATTACTTAATCCCAATCATGTTCAGAATATGTGTAATCAGCGTCTTCTTTCTTCATTGACAGGCTGCTCTTCTCAATGCCAAGAAAGAGAAAGAAGCTGCCCAGGACTTTGCTGATGCCCTCCTCTCCATGCTGCCTAGGTTTCTTGTCGTTGAAGATGTGACAGATGTTGACAAGGCCATTCAGCTGTTTGCTTCAAGATATGTGATGGGTAAGCAAGCTGGTTATTGAGACTTTTAGCATCTCTCCTAAAATTCTAGAGGTCCTTCACTGTTAGCTTGTACTCAGACTTTGTGGCCCATGTGTTGAATGAAAATGTCAAAAGTGACAGTCTCAGACATATATACCTGTACTTCATAGTTCCTCATACTTACCTGTATTCTAATTGAAATTAATTAGAAATATATCTTTCCAGCATTTTTTTTTTTTTTACTATTCTTTACCTGTATGCTACTTTACTGAATTGCAGATGTCTACTTTGCTTAGCAGTCATTTTCTAGTTATACATGTATGCCTTTCCTTTTCTCCAAATTTTGATCAGAAAATGGGATATTATTGAAAAGGTAATGATAGGCCATATTTATTCAAACATAAAACAGTTTTTTACATGTATTTACTGAAAGGGTAACAAACCTACAGAGCTGTGATATTGTATATATATATATTACTTATCCATGCTATTGTTTATGAATATGTTTATATGTTGAATCTCCTAGTTAAAGAATAGAAGAATGTTGCTGGCTGCCTTTGCATATGTCGTCAATGCTGTGAACAAGTGTCCAACATGGTCATTGTCACTTTCACACATTAGGTTACACCATGAAGAAAAGTGATGCAGAAGAAGACAAAGCCCCTAAGCTCAATCTTACTCCTGTCATCAATGCTGATGGTATCTATGTTGCTACTTATGCCTGTCTGCTTCTCAATCTCAAGCTTGTTAGAAGTGATCACTACCAGAATCCAGCTTCCCTCCCTCTCACCCAGGTGAGTTATGTCCTCTCTGCTGTTATGCTAACACTCCCACCACCATGTCACCGGCTGTATGTCATCCAGAATTTTACAGGCGGGTGCCAGTGGGATTTCCAAAATCTTAACACTTGTCAGCTACTCCACATCAGGGCCCCATTGCATAAAGCTTACCATTGATGGTACATGTAACTTTGCCATCAGTGGTATCTTCCATGGAAACCTTGACTTTGATTGACTGTTGAGCAATGTTACCATGGCAGTTACCATTGATGACTGAGTTACCATTAATGATAAGTTTATGCAATGGGGCTCGGGCTTGTTAGGAGCCATCATTACCAGAATGCTATTCCTCTCTGCCTCTTAAAGAGAGGAGTTGTCACCCTGTTGCTGTTAAGCTTTGAGCTCCACAAGCATGTTGCTATACCTTGACCAAAAGAGATTACTCTGCTTAAATCCACATGTACATGTAACATACCAGTACTGTCCGTGGTACTGATTGCATAAATAATAGTTACATGAGTAGAGATGTCTTGAACTTGAAGTAATGTCCATTGCATTTTTCCCCTTGCAGAAACAATTCATAGACAGTGTGCACTACAGTGGAGTGCTAGTCTACCTGTCAGCCACTTGGTTGGGTGAGCTGTACAGGATAATAATCACAAAGAACCTCCTGGGGGAAGGAGGCTACCAGCCCGCCATGGAACACTGCAACAGAGCTCTCATCTCCATTCTTACAGGTTAAGAAAAACTATATGCATATCGAGAGATAATAATAGATGATGTTTCTCGATGGTGGTGATGATGGTGATCATGATGATGAAGATAATGATGATGATGATGATGATGATGATGGTGTTGTTGTTGTTTTTGATGATGAAGGTTTTCATTAGGTAGTTGGAGATTAATGTTGTGATGATGTTGATTGCTTTGATGAATTGATGATGGTAATAGTAATGATGACAGTGAGACATCAATCGTAACTTTTGCTTTTGTGATAGAGTGGTGATGAGGAGGATGGTTTTGATATGATTTTGGGTAATGACAACTGTGGTGATGGTGTTTGTTACAGGTTTTGAATCCCTAACAACTTGAGGGGAGAAGAAATTAGTTTTAGCAGCAGTGTAGCCTGTCTTGTGTCGTGTTCTGCAGTAAAATCTGTCTAGTTATAAGAGGTTGTGAGGATCTTGAGAAATATAAAGTGTGACGAGGAGGAGGTTGAATTGAGTTGAATGTAACAGTGTTGATATGGTCAGGGCGATCATCAAGATACAGACGATTTGTGATTGTTCTAAGGGTAAGACAGTATGAAAGAAACACAATTTTTACAATAATTGTATTGAAGAGAATGATTCTTCATGATAGCAATTTGTAAGTAGGAGCAGTGAGATGGCTTATCAAATATTTACCTGATGATTACATTTGTTTTGTGACTTCTCCTCCTCAGATCTTGATGGATTAGGAAGCCAGGAGCTTGGTGGTCAGATGCTTCATGATGCTCCTACTTACAATCAAGGGATGAAGACCCTACTGGTCAACAACTCCAACCTTGAAGGCTCTGCAGGTATGACCTAGGTTCTGTCTTTGTTCTTGTTTTATATGTCTAGACCAATGAAAGCATCCTACTGTAAGATGCTCACACTTAGAAGTGGACTCTGAATATCCTTTAAAATTCTTTATTGGGCCTATCAGACAAGCTTTATTCAACAGGGAATGGTATTATGCTGCATTGTCTAAATTGCTCTTTATCCCTTTTTTGTTCTTTTATCAGTGAATGCAATAAGTGCGTGTCTTTGTGTACATGTACATGTTAATGCTATGTACATATACAGGTATAGTCTTTTGTTCTTTCCTTTTAAAAGATGTACATGTATGTTGAGTGTGTGCAAGGAGAGCTTGCAAATCAATTGCTTCCTTGCTTGCATTTATATTCTACATGTATGCAAAATAATGTGCATATTTTGTAGTAATCAAATACTGTATATGGTCAAGCAAAATGCTCAGCCAGTTATGAGATCTCTTTCACTGTCATCCCGTTTAATAGAACATGATTATACATTGCTTAGTGCCATGTATTGCTAGTCAATTCACTGTACTTCACCTTCAAGTGAGCCTTTCATTTAATGCATTTGCACAGGTGAGGTGTTTGCGAGAGAGCTCCTGACAACCTTCTGGAGGCGTATACTCTCCATCCTGTCCATTCCCCTCTCCTCCAAGCACACCCTCGTCCAAGGGGGTGGTCTGGCCTTTTTGCTTGGCAGTGAGGGGAGTAGCAGCAAGGAACAGAACTCCAGGGATAGGGATGCCATTTGTCTCAGTTTAGATGGTCTCAGAAAAGCTGCAGAACTGAGCTGTACACTAGGTAAGACTATGATTCTACATGTTTTTTACCTTCGACCTGCTGAATGATTTTGTTCCATTTTATGAATGTACCTTCATTTTTTAATATGAAGTATACAAGATGGATTCTTCAGACTCAGATTCAAACCATATTAGTTCCTTCTTATAATCCAACAAGTACAACATGAATTTACTTTGACAAAAACATGGTGGTAGAAGAATGTGAGGTATGCAGCACCTCTTTATATAGAGGAATCTTTCACCAGTTCCCTCCCACTCTTGATCTGCCTCTCTGTGAGAAGTCTTTGTAATTTTTCACCAAATTTGTTTGTTACTAAATGATATTATTTGTAGGCCTCCAGACCTGTTATTCTGCCTTCTTTACTCATCTGTGCAAGGTGTCTTGAGCTAGAGACAGTGCAATTCCTGGCCCTAATGTCCCTATAAATCTCAGAGATTTCATAATTTCTTGAAGTTGATAAAACTGTCTTGCTTCATGTTAACTTTTGTTTTGTCACAAATCGTCCTTCTCAAAGGCCTGCAAACCCGATGCGCAGCTGTCTTCGCACAACTTAGTGAGGCATCCTGTGCCAGTGACAGTCCCACTCCTGACACCAACCCTGCAGAGACATCCTCCAGGATGGCAAGCCTTAGGGGCAAGTTGGGCAAGGGACAGGGGATGAGGCTTCATGCTGCCCATGTCCTCAGCATGGATGCACTGCTCTCCATGGGGCTGGAGATGGGAAGCCATTCTGCAGAATGCTGGAGTCATGTCTTCAGGTAAGAATATAAAGTTGATCAGTTCATATAAAGCAGTGCTACAATTGCACTGTTTTATATGAACTGATATATGAACAAGGGTTGCCTGTATGTCAACCACTATATACTTTTGGTTGCTTTTAATGTTTCTACAAATAGAATCTATACATGTACTATGTTTCCGTAAAACCATCATGGTGATTTCTTTGTAGACTGTATTGTCCAGAAAAAAAAATGTATTTTGGAATATATTGTATTTCATTTCCTTTTATTTAGTCTTCTGTATTGCCTCTGTACATAATACATAATACATGGTCGGCACAGAGATGAAGTATGCTTGTATTTTCATTTTCATTGATTGTTCTTCAGATGCTGTGCCTTTGTCTCTCAACTCGAACACACCCAGTTCAGCAGCACAGAGGCTCAACCATCAGTCACTCCTCTGCCCAATGTCAAAGAAACAACTCGTCCCATTGAACCTTTGGAGGAAGCCATGGCGGATGAGCTTGACCTCATTCCCCCTTACATGGCACCACACGTCCCTGTAGCCCCTCCCCCTCCAGCCCCAGCCCCGTCTTCATCGTCGGGGATCGACGTGCAGGAGATCATCAAGAAGGAGAAGGAGGAGTTGGGGTTTGAGATAGGGTCAGCCAAGGGTGGTCTTCTCAGTGTCGCCAAGGCTGCTAAGGTAGTGTGTGGACTCTCGGCTGGAGTAGACAGGTAAGGAGAACTTGTCTCATTGTGAAGAAGTTTGACAATTTCTGAATGGTTACTCCTAAAGGGGATGAGATGATTCATAGAAACCTTTCTCATTTCCACTTTGAAGAGACTACTTTCACCATTGTATCATAGGATGCATGATTTGTGGACTAATAATCAATGATTTACTTAATCTTCATAAGCACTTATCCAGGTTTTCTCATATGGCTTTATTATTTGTTGCATGCAACCTATATCTGTTGAGATAGTATCATGGAACTAGCATCATACTTTTGATAAATTTTATTTATCAAAATTTTTTCTGTCTTCCTCAGGTTATTTGATGATGCTGCATCTAGTCTAAACCTCCAGGCCCTGTTGGGATTCCTACACGAGCTCCGGCTTGCCTCCCAGGCCCAGCTCTATCGCTGCTCCCAACCCTCCCCACCTGCTCCAGGTATTGGTCCCATGAGGATGGATGATAGTGGCCACACCCTGGCTGGTGACCACAGCATGATCGCACCTACCTCACCCAGTAAGTCCCTCCCGACGGTGGGGAGGGCAGAGACGTCGCTGCTGCTGTTCAGGCTGGGTGATGTTATCCTGAAGTGCGTGAGGCATCCCAGTCGGCCCATGATCCACATGATGCAGGCCTGGAGTGTGGTAGCTCCACACCTTGTGGAGGTAAGTTCAAGAAGTATGTGTCCTACTGGCAGTTTAAGTGTTCATTTATTGTGGTTTAGTGAATAAATCACCAGACTGGGTCACAAGGTAATAGGTTTCGAATCCATGCCATAGCACTGACTTTTTATTGCAAAGCATTTGTTCATGTTTTATGCAGTCTTACTGTACTTGCACATATTCTGTACATTAAAAAAAAATCCGGAATTATTTTCATTTTCCCTTGACGTTAATTTTGTCTTTAGGCTGCATGCCACAAGGACCGTCATGTTTCCAAGCGAGCCATCGACATCATCCGCGATGTCCTCACAGAGGTCATGATGTCCAGCCAGGAGCTACCTCACTTCAATTTCCATGAGGCTCTCCTCAAACCATTTGAGAGTCTGCTGAGGCTAGAGCTCTGTGATAGTGATGTCCAAGACCAGGTAATGTTAGTCAGAAATCATATTTTCTTACATAATTCTATTTTGGTTCATTTCAAATAACTCGGAGCCCATGACAACATAGAAATTAACAGGTGTAATAATTCATAAGAAAATGAACTATGAGCTAATTCTAGGGTATCACCAAAACAAACTTGTTCCTGTAAGATGTATTTCCTATTAGTTGCTGATGCATGTAAGTTATCTCCCAATCTATACCATAACTGACACAACACGTTTGCCAATAGCTCTGCTTGTACTCCAACTTATGCTCTTCTTTAAACATGCTCTAAAATTGATTTACTTTCATTTTAGGCCTCATCAGTCTATTTAAACCTTGCATGTATACATTTATGAACACTGATATCTTATTTTTATCCGTGTCAGGTTGTCTCATCAATATGTGAGCTCGTTGAGGGGTCCTTTTCAAACATCAAGTCTGGCTGGCGTCCTCTGTTTGGAGCCTTGCGAGCAGTGCGTATGCAACCACACCATCACGAATCTGACGATTCGCCAGACAGAGCAGAGCACCCTCTAGCCCCAGTGTGCAATGTGTTTGAAGCATTCCTCAATACTGACAATGTGACTGTGTTTGCCAATGCTGCCATCGACTGTATTCTGTGTCTTCTGAAGTTTGTCAGAGGTGGAAGTGAGTGGGCAGTAGATTTAAATGTAGCATGCTTAAGGCGTTTTATCGTTACGTTGTTGTGTGAGAGAACACATCCGAAACGCAAAATACAAAAATGCAAAAATTAAAATATCTATTTTGACATACATGTATTGCAATAGAACTTTTGCAAAGATGTTACCACAAGAAGATTGTGGTCTACATGCTACCCTGAAACTATCAATCATTGATTGAAAAATATGATTTTCAGTGATTTTCCATTTTGCGTTCCAGATGCGTTCTTACGCACAAGGACATAAAGATAAGACGCCTAAAGTGTGTTTAACTGTTTGTTTAGGAAATACAATTTCTGAAGACTCAAAATATCAAGCTACATGTATATCGATCTGGATAGCCTTCTGCATTAGCTATTGAATAATCATAACATTCAAGGTTCATCATTTGCAAGAAGCATTAGCGGACAATTTAGAAACTCATTTGCATGTGTGTATGACGAAGTAACCAGTAATCAGGCTGCATGATGTCATAGAATTAGTGTTCAGGTAAAAAATAAGAATATAATTTATAAAAACATGACTAGACACAATTTTTATGAAGGATAGATTTTAGTTATGGTAATGCGATTACAGTTCAGAAGAAACTGTTTCAAAGCAATTGGAAAATTAGATAAGTTGTACATAAACACAGATGTCTCGTGAGATTCGGGTATTATCAAATTGATAAGAAATTTCCCCACTCTCCCCATAAGGCACTTCCACTACACATAGAAACTAGTATATGGGACCACACACAAATCTTGCATGAATGTTCTCCCCCAAACACTTTGGCTTTTTAATTTGATATATTGAATATAAAGGAATTTGAAGAGCAATCCTTTTCAGGGAACCTTTTCATTATGTTTTTCCTAACTGACAAGAAAAGAATTATGAAGCTCTCAAATTATTTTTCACCTTTCCGAGAACTCGAACTTCTCTTTAACATTTATTAATTAGCAGCATGACTATTATGATTGTGCATCTGTCTTTAACATATAATAAATGACATTAATGCATATTTTGCTTCCATGAACTTTCTTCTATAAAGGCAATGCTGGTATTTCAGAAACCAGCAGTGAGGCTGAAGAGGGTGATGGCAGCACCTCTCGGGCTAAGCCTTCATCTCCACAGCAACGACCTCCGATGACATACGGGGTCTTCGACCTCTGCTTCCCTGCACTGAACTATCTTCACCGGTGCCACAAGATTCTTGCCTCCATTCACCAGATGCCATCCTGCCCGATGTTCAGGGGAGCACATTCTATCAGGCTAGTGGCCAGGGAGAGCTTCCCTCCAGGAGAATTGTCACCTCTAAGGTTAGGCTTATGTGAATGTACATACAGTTTCGCTGTGTTTGAGATACTCTTGCAGCAAGTCTGTTTCAGCTTACACAATTAAAATATACATGTAGACAGCAATAATCAAGAATAATGTGTAGTTAAAGTTAGAGGTTTTTAGGCCTTCATGTAGTGTATGACATACTTCTGAATTGAAGGTTTATAATGGAATGATATAGTATCTCAGAAATTATATAAAATTCAATTCCAACTTCCCTGGAAATTAGGTTCACACTACAGTGTCAGTTTATAGATGTACACTTTGAAAGTTTTTTTCTTTCTTTTGCTCATTGCTCCTCTAGGACCTTTCCCCTCCCAAGCTCCCCTACATCCCCCAGGCATGGAGGACTCTCTTCCTTAGGTGTGGATGATGAAGTCTTTCAGCCTATTGCCATGGAAACAGTGGATGACAACACCGGCATCATTCGGGTGTGGTTCCTCCTGCTTGAGGGTTTGACTGGAGCAGTGGCCCTCTGCCCTAGACGATATCAGCCTCCCACTCTAGAGCTGCTCTTTGAACTCCTTAGATCTATGGCAGTCAATCCTGGTAATGAGACAAGTCTTGCATAACATAATGCATTACACATGTGCAATACCTAATATATTCAACAAATCTGCTGCTCTTTCTTTTTCTTAATTTCATGTAAAGTGATTCAGAACAAATGCTGAAGGATATTCCACTTCTTTTAGGTAAATATTTGACAGCACTATTCAGAAAGTAAAAGTATCAGAGAATGCTTAGTTGAGTTAGTTCCTTAATTCAATTGACATAAAATTTGCACATTTCAGAATTGGAGCTTTGTTGTCTCTTTTTCATATGCATAATACAACTGATATTTCCATATTCATTGTCACCATGAACTTTTTGCTGTATACATCCCTGTATTCTTTATTGCTCAGGCCCCATGTTTGGTGTCTATGCTGTAACAGAGCTCCTCCTACCGATGATGCATTCCTGGGTCCGTCGCAACCGCCACGTCCACTCCACCTGGGATGCCACCACAGCCAACTTCAAGCAGGCATGCGGCCTGGCTACTGACCTGGTGGTGGAGCACCTGACCCAGGACAACCCCCAGAAGGGTACCTATTACAAGGATAGATGTGGTAGTGCAGATGGGGTAGATGACATCCCACCGCTGCCACCACCAAAGGGTCGTTGTCTAATGCTGAAGCAGTTGCTGGACATCCTGGTGGAATGCATTGGGCAGGCAAATGAGTCGGTGGCCAGACTGGGATGCTCCTGCATCAGGTTAGTTGTTCCTTGAGACAATTCTTCATTATAGAGCAACATACATGTGCATGGTAGGCTTTATTTGGACAAATGATGTTACATGTAGCATCTAAAGTCCCTGTTGTCAGGCATCCATTTCATTTCTGCACGAGTTACCTTCACTGATATCAGTCACAGCCAACTTTTTAAACAGCAAATCAGATTAAGTGTGTGCTATTTGTCTATACAGAATACAATGTGAATTTACTCCAGTATCGGATTGAATATGATAAAATAAAGTTTACTGCAACTCTTTCAAAGTAACCTTTTTGTATCTTTGTGAAATATAAGTGCCTAGATTTCTGGTACCAGTTTACCATTCACTTTCTTTATTTATCCTTTAATTTCTTGATCTATTTCAAATATCTTGACAGACATCTGCTGTTGAGTGCAGGTCCTAGCTTCACCAATGATATGTGGACTGTGGCCTGCAATGGCATGCAGCGGGCCGTGGCAACCAGCCTGCGAAGCATCAAGCAGCTGATGTCCTGCTTCCACCCAGGGTCTGACGACTTCATGGGCGATGTCTGTCCTGTCAAGGTGGCTGCTCGCAAGGATGTGACAGATATGGAGTACCTTAGGCTACAGCAACTTGCACAGCAGGTAAAAAGATAGCAGATTGGATGGGCTTTGTTGTACATGCTCAGGTGACAGTTGCTTCAATTCTTTACCCATACCTACTCTGACTTGGTTCGCAGTAATCACCATGTGGGCAGGACCACCACATACCCACGAAAGATCAGTTCTGTTATTTCAAACCCAACAAACAGTCCTTTTCTGGGAACATTTTTTCTACCCTAATTTTTGTCTAAAATCCCATCACAAACATAACCCTAAACTTATGACCAAGAGTCGGGTCATTGTTTGATGATTTAAGACAGGATACCCATCAGGGTGGTCCACCACCTGAAATGTTAGCATGTTGCATAAAAACATCTACCTAAGTGTATGTGGGCACAGAGTGCGAAGTCCCTTGCGGCCGAGATCCAGGGCCCTGAAAGCTCTGTAGTTTCACAAATTGCAATCATATACATTTTTTAAAAACCTTGTTTTTTTAGTCTGTTGCATTTTTTTTAGGATGTGATGCAAAATTTTAGAATGCTGCACAAAATTTTAGCATGCTGCGCAAAAATTTTAGCATGTTGCGCAAAAATTTTAGCATGTTGCGCAAAAATTTTAGCATGTTGCAGTGAGTGACATGATAAAACCCCTCATGGACCATCCTGCACTGGGTATAAGAAATTAGATTTGACCTTCATGCCTTCACAATGCAGCCAGGAAAATGGACCAAGTAGACCCGCTGCGATATTTACTGGAAATTTTCAGGGTATAGTAGAATACAATGATAAGATATGATTTAAGCATAGGTTTGTATTAGCATCGAGCTTAGCATTTTATTTCCAGTTTTGTCCATAACCTCATTTGTAAATTTTTTAATGCAAGAAATGCCATTTGTTGGGCAGTACTTATTAATTCAAAAACAGAATCGGTGTGAATATGAGAGGGAGATATTTATTCTTGCACTGAAGATTGTGATTAACATTAATTTGTCAGTGTCACCTATAATTTTTCTCCGTTACATGTAGGTGTTCCTTCTGGATTCTCAACGACCTCTTTCCATGGAGATGACTTCTCAAGATGACCCTAGGTCATTCATCTTTATCATCTATCCTCCTGATGTGGACCTCACCACCAGTATTGATCAAATCAAATCCAGGTAAAATACCAACTCATATTTCTATAGGAAACTATAAATTTGACATACTTTTTATGCCTCCGCCCACCGTAGGTGGTTGCCGGAGGCTTTATGTTTTCGGGTTGTCCGTCCCGTTTTGGTTCTCACGATAACTTAAGAACCGTTTGACGGATCAACTTCAAACTTGGCTCGAGCATGCATATGGGACGGACAATGATCTGATTAGATTTTGGGGTCTCAAGGTCAAAGGTCAAAGGTCACAGAGGTCATTATGTACATAGAAATGGTTCGTTCGCACGATAACTCAACCATTTGACGAATCAACTTCACACTTGGCTCATGTATGCATATGGGAGGGACAATGATCTGATTAGATTTTGGGGTCTCAAGGTCAAAGGTCAAAGGTCATAGAAGTCATTATGTACATAGAAATGGTTCGTTCTCGCAATAACTCAACAACCATTTGACAGAGCAGCTTCATCCTTGGCACAAAGGTCAAGGTCAAAGTTGTCATTGTATACATGAAAATAAAAAAAATCAACATGAATGTGCCATATATTTGCGATTTGGCAATTGCGGAGGCATAATCTTATTCATCTAGTTTTCTTCATCATTTTATTTTGTTACTTAAGTTTGTCAATGATATTAAGATGAAAGGGGTTTCTTATAAAACAAGAATCTCATCATTGTTGACTACTGACAGTGCATTCTGTTTTTTCTTGATTTTGTTTTGTCAATGTGTTTTGAGTAGCACTAAATGCTTTATGGCCTCTTGACACATAATATGACCCGACTTTGAAGAAAGAATGATAATAATTTGTAATAATATTGGGTTAGGGCTATAACTTCAAGCAAGGAAGAATGCAATATGATAATTAAAATTCCTTTGCTTGCATTAACTGCACCATGTAATCCTGGATATGGGTTGTGAGTTAAGCTCACCCGGCATAGAGTACGGTTACAATATTTCCAATTTTATGTGATTTTATATTTTATGAATCGCAAGCAGAATCTCCATAGTTCTAATCAATAATTGGTATTCACCATCAACAATGTCATTTTTTTTTTTTTGCTTTGCTTTCCTTGCCTTTTGTTGTACATGTATTCAGTTGTTGTTTTTATGTATTTATGAATGTTATCTTTGTACATTGTACCTTTTTAAAGAAGAGGTGAACAAAGATGAAATGAAATGAAATAATACAGTACATAATTCATATTGATATCAAATGTGTAAAAATGTACATTTTTTTCTCATTGTGGCCTTTATGAACCACATAAATAGTCTATCAAAATGCAGCATACTGTAATATGCTGGTCACAATTTTCTTTTCCATTTACTTACTTCTGGTTGTGTTTTTATTTTTTCAGGGTGTCTTTCCGTGGTATAGTCCTTGGCCTGTTAGCCCATCAGCTTCTCATTCAGACACTGGGTACCATCCTCCTGCATGGTTCTGAGATTCAAGTTTCTGGCGAGCAGACTGCCATCTCTACCACTAGCCTGCCATCTAAACTCAGCCCGCATGATGGGGCAGAAGCCCCCACCTCACCAACTGCCAGCTCCACCAACTCCAGCAAGGTGCCCCCATTTGACTCTTCTCTTCCTGGCCTCCTGGCGTACCTCTCACCCCGAAACCTTTCTCTTCTCCTGGAATGCTTTGTCCAGTCGTACCAGATTGCCTGTGAGTTCAACAGCAGGCCAGGGCTCAAGTTTCTACTCCAGAAGGTGGCTAGGTTCGAGGTGGCAGCCAACCTGTATTGGCAGGGGGCCATGAGCTTCACCTTCTACCTCCACACCCTCCTGGAGCTGTGCCACCACACCCCTCGGGAGAAAATGGAAGCGATCCACATCAAGGGGATCATTCGGGCATTGTGCAGACATGAGGGTAGTCCTGAGCCAAGTACAAAGTTTGGAGAAGGAGACACAGGTCCACCTGAAGAAACAAACCCAAGCAATGCCTCTCAGAATGGAGAAGTCTCTCGTCAGCGATCAGAAACCCTACAGAGTCGGGATAGCATCAGCAGCATGGACAACTTGCAGTTGAAATGTGATTTGACCTTTCACCCCTACTCTATTGAGGATCTTGATTGGTTGATAAAGCGTCTACATGGTATCTGCAATGATGTCTGTGCCTCCTTCATCCAGTTGCATGTTACTCCAAATTGTGGCAAGAATGAATCTGCTCTGTCCTCAGACATGGCACTCTTTTTCCTAGTGGCACCCAGTACATCACCAGAAGAAAGCCGTGACAAGATGTTCACATTTGAACTTGAGGATGACCCCTTGTCTGATGGTGACATCGATGATGATGAAGATGATGAGAAGGAGAAAGAAGCCAACGGCGAAACGAGACATAGCAGGCATCACAGAAGTAGTCTTCCAAGGGCCAAGGGTTTCAAATTTGCCTCCCATTGGACACCCAATGTCAAGTATGGGTCAGAGGTCAATGGTGAGGTCAGGGAACAGGAGGTCAATGTGATTGAACAGCGCAAGAGCAGCAAGGAGAAAGTGTTGCGGCAAGGAAGCACTGGGGAAGAGGAGGGACAGGTCTACACAGTAGCCACCAAGAAGGCCATCAAGAGTCTGATGCAAGAGTACAAGAAACGCAAGCTTCACCACTCGCGATCCGTCTTCGTCAAGAAGCCCACTTTCAAGGAGCAGATGTACGGCCGAAAGGCAAAGGACGCAACGGGGACGCTGACACCTTTGGAGCGCCAGCGCCGCAAGCAGATCCAGGAGGAGCAGAAGTCGTCCATCCTGCAGGACAGTGAAGCGCAGATGCAGACTTGGGGCAACATGCTAGGCACCATGCTGAAGCTCCTACAGCTTCTACCAGACGAGCAGTTCAACGCCTTCCTGCCAGCCATCTTCCCCTGCATCAACCAACTCATATGTCATGTGACAAATGATCAGGTCAGACAAGGGGTCATGGAGTTTATGGACAGGGTTGCACGCATTCATGGGATTGTCTGATTTCAACATCTTATTCGTTTTCCTTCCCTTGGATTTTAAATGTTCATGTACATGAACGTGTTTATGGGATAATTTTATAGATGAAACTATATGAAGTTGATTTCATTCATTAGTTTAGTGATCCTGCATATCTCTGTACTTGGGTTATCTTAAGGTTATTTATTTGCTATGTATACTTGTGTAGATTTGTTCTTTATAGATTTATAGAGAGTTTGCTTGCTTTATCTTGACATTCTTTCACTCTGCTTTGTGATGCTCATCAATTGATTTGATTTAGCTTTATTACGTGTATTCAAATTGAATAACAAATATCATGAAAAGTAAATTACAGTAGTATCAGACTATGGAGGTCTAAAGAAAAGAAACAGTGGCTGTTAATGGACAGACAATTTGATCATCATTTATTATATTGATTGCTGTAATTTTTCTGCCATGAAGGGTGAAATGTAATTGCTGGTGTCATTTTGATTTATTTTGTGAACATTCTAAGAGATTTAAACTTCAAACCTTGAAAAGAGAGAAACAGTATTTTGATGCTGATGTGCAATATGAAGATACATTCCACATTTTAATGAAAAGAAAATCATGTTTCCAAAGGGCCAAAGGAAGTTATTGTAAGCTTTTATTTATCTACTTCTGTGCCCCCAAATTAAGACATCCTTTATATTCTTTACTCTTCCACAGATTTTTTGTCAAAGACTTTATTCAGAATTAAGCAAAATATTAAAAAAAATAATATTTTCTTCTCAAAGCAAGTGGTTCATTGACAGAAGTGTTTTTTTAAAGTCCTACTTGAGGAAATTTCATTGTACTTTTAAGTCATACTTGAGGAAATTTCAGTGTACTGCTATCATATTTTTTTCTTTCTATTGCCATTAAGAGGCTGATTTATCCAATTGCAACATTCAAGCCAAAAAAACAGTTGCTAAAAGTTGTTCATAAAATGTAGGTCGATCTGCATGTTTGTCTTTAAAAAACCTACTTGAATTGCACAAGGCTCAGTTGTATGTTTCTCTTTTATTTAAAAAAAAAAAAAAATCATCACTATTTTACTTGATTTAGTGTACCTTAAATGAATTTAAGTTGATTTGATCTTGTTACATTAATATGTACGTGATTTGATCTTGTTACATTAATATGTTCTTGTATTTGCTTGATTCTTTTACAGTCGTCTGTGTTTACAAAAGATGAACTCTTCTAATAGATGCCTCGTGTTGATTTTAGGAATCCTCTATATGTTGTGAATGTAGTGAAGGTTCATGCTGAAAGGAATTTAAGAGTCAAAGAAATAGCCTTCTCTTGTAATTTCCTGGGGGGGGGGGTTGGTTTTTTTTTTTTTTTTTTTTTTTTTAATGCATTATGGCATTAGGCACTGACAATCTATACAGACATTTTTGACTGTGAATAATCTTGATAAACATGTACAGGTATATTTTCCATTGCACATGGGCTTGTAATTGTTTGAACATCAAATATATTCATGGACATCTTGGAAAACCTTGATTACATAATTTGGAAAGAATTTAAATTTCTGTGTTTTGAATATACATCAAAATAATTATATCGATTTGCATCTTGACAACAGATATACGCAATTGCACAATGCCTACTCAGCTCGTTGTATGCAAGTCTACTGGAGCTAAACATGCGATATTCGTACCATTGCACACGTGCTATCCAAAATGTACCATTGCACGGTTGTGACGTCACAATTAGTTTGCGCAGTAGGTCATAAGTGTATTCAATTGTTGTTCAGGCATCATGCCAACAAGTCATGTACACTACAGATTCCAGATACGCTCAAAGCCTAGCAAGGCAATTTTGCAGTCAGAACTTCTTTCCCTGCTTTCAAACCTAGATTTCTAAACCAAAATGTCACTGTTTTTTATTGATTTTCATCAATTTCTTACTTCTGAGGCGTTGTACAATACAAATAACGAATACTCAAATTCGTGCAATGATACAAGATTTTGCATTCGGTGAAAGATTGCGTCGTGTCACTCTTTCACCTCTTGCTAAATCTTGTACATCGCACTCATGTCTATTCGCTATTTGTATACCATGCATACTGCACTTGTACTGTACATGGAAATTTATGTATAAATTCAAGCATATATGCTTACACTATATTCGGACTCCAGTGATGGCAATGCTTGCTGAAAACAATCCTACTATGATTATACATCTTAATACAAAATTCTACAATAAAAGTGCAGAACAAAATAGGAATTTTACTTTACTATGTTGAATAAGAATTTTTTTTAATTTAGGGCATACAGAATATCATTAGATTTATCAGAAATGCGATAAGCAAAATATTTGAGTTCTATGACTGCAAGACACATTCCTTTAATACTGACATATGTACTTGATTAATTTCTTCCATCATTGCTTTTTTTTTATTATTGTTAATTTAAAAAGTTATTTATTTGCCACCAAAAATCAGAAGAAAATCTTTCACTTTCAAAATAATTCTAACTACTTGTTGTGTATTCTGAGATTTAGTTATCATTGCCAAACAATGCTTCTGCAAATGTTGCAATTTATTATTTCTAATGAAATAATATGATTTGATTGCCGTGAATATGAGGGTTTATTGATTATGTGCAATTAATTTATTGATCATCTTTGATGATGTGCAATTTTTGTTCAGGTAAAAATTGATAAATTATACCACAGGGCATTTATTCTCTTCATGGAAAGCAGTCTGGATTAGTGATGCTTCATTGGGACCAGTTTAATTTGTCTTGATATATTTATTTGTTTATTATTGATCACCTTTAGATTTGTAATATTTCTTTTATTTATGATTCTTTTGACTACTTAATATTTATTGTTGGTGTTGATGGGATCTTTATTTCAAAGTTTTACCAACCAAAGGGAGTTTTTTTGATGTTTATAAAAAACATTGGCTATTGTATGTGCATGAAATATAGGATATTAGTTACACATATATGGCAGTAACACCTTCTCATTTCCTTTTAATTTATACACCTTTAATATATCAACTACAAAGTTTGATACAATTTTTTTTTTGTGGCATGAAGCCAATGAAAATTATGTGTACAATGCAAGGTTTCGACAGTCTTTTTGAATAGATTTATTATTAAAAAAACAATCACTCTGAAATTGGTTAACAAATACTTATAATAGAATGTGTAAAAAATGTTCATGATTTGCCTTTTCAGATATTATCTATATTCTACCATTCTTTGAGAACTTAAATCCAACTTTTTGAAAAGTGTGTTATGTATAGACAATCATGTACATTCGGTTCAGTTTTGATTCAAAACCTCAAATATTTGAGGGTATTTAACTGAAAAACCCATTCACCTTTTGCATGAATTCATGTACTTAACTTTGCACGATCATAACAGTAATTACAAATAAGCATTATGTTTATTGTGGGAACAACTGTACTTTCTGAAAAGGTCACATTTTGTAACATATCAGTAACATGTATTTCATGAATTGGGTGACTGCATTCCACAGCATAGGTAATGAATTATAACAGATATGTTAGAAATAGAACAGAAAAGAAATAGATACTTAAATCCTCACAAATCTGTGGTTGTTTCATGGAGAATAATTAAATATAGAAAGGAGGACCTTATTGTAACTTTATTTTTGTTTTAGTGGACTTTTGAACAAAGGTGACAGCGATGAAGTAGAGATTGAAACATTACCCCCCCCCCCACACTCCCCTTTCTCTATTCTATTTCTCTTACTCCATTTCTCTCACTTTAATATTTTTGTCTTTTTTCTGATCTTCCTCTACATTTCCATACATTGCAAACTGCATATGCTGGTGATGATATTTATGTTTGATGAGCATGTTGATGAAAATGGTGACAATGATGATGATATTGATGCTGAGATGATGATGATGATGACTGATAGTGATTCATCCCAGTTCTGTCTGACCTCATGTGCCATTTTTAAAGAGATGCTGTCCCCTACCCCCTGGCCCATCCTTGCAAATTTTGGTCAGCAATATGACCCCCTGTAAGGCAGCTCTACAAATACTTCAAACATCCCCTTCCCCAAGGCAGCCTTCCTGTCACAACATTAACTCCACTGGTGATCACGGTCCCAAGTTAAGAACCACTGTCATGTTACGGGTAATGATAAAATACACTCGATGTACAAGTACTACAACATTGAAAATATGAAGAAAAAATTAACAAATTAATGTGAGCTGAGGAGTGCATTTCCTCAATAATCTTTCGTGATACTTTATTTACTCCTCTCAAACATGTTCTGCAAAATCAGGTGAACAATGAACAAAATCGGTATCACCTCAATGATATATGAACATACATAATGTACAATAGTGGGTGAACAATACATGTATTTACAAAAACTATATAAAATGTATTTTGTATTTACAAGGTGTATTTCATGCAAGATACATGTACATGTAGATCAAAATCATGATCAAGAAATCAAAAACATTGATTTATATGCAGAAACAGCATTGACTTTAATACTCAGACTAAATAAAAACATCATTTCATCTCAGAATGCATGGGACTTGAACAAGTACAGCATATGATATACATGTAAATGGATGGTTGGGGGTCATAAAGCTGGACAAGTCCTAAAGCTACATACCGTGTAAATATGTTACTTTGCAACAGGTTCAGTGCACTTCCGATGTGAATGAGCAACAAGAAATCATCAAGGTTTGTCAAAAAGAATCTGTGATTTTCCTTTATATCTTCTGATATTACCAGGGAAAAAATTAATTATTTTTTTTCCGGGGCTACTCTTTAAGCCCACCCACCCAAATTTTCTACATTGTATTACAGTTTACATTGGACCCTATGAAAATTTCAGGGGCTCTTTTTAGTTTTCCGGGGCTCTTTTTGGCGTTTCGGGGGCAAATTCGCCCCGAGCCCCCGTGTATTTTTTTTCCCTGGATATTACCAATAGAAATTGCAGTGAAATTCACACCAGTATGTTTCAAAAACAAGATTCCCATTCATTTTTACAAGTGCATACATGTGCATGTAGCTTTAGGACCTCTCCATTTTGCGGAACAAAATTTGGCACTGACAGTGATACGGACCTGAAAATATATGCTATTAACATTCGTCTGTTGTAATTTTCATAACAAAGGAACTTAAGAATATGAAGAACCAGGATTGATAAGAGACATTCGTATAAACCAACAAATGTGATTTTGTAGCTGAGAAAAACCACGTTACTAGCTCTTGGTCCCTCCCAACATACTTACTATGATTTAAGCAATATTTGATAAAATAGTAAAACTATTTCATTCCTTGATTATCATAACTAGGCGTTGTGGCGTGCACCTGTAATCCAGCTAACAGTGGAAGTTATAAACTGATTCAGCGGACCCAGGTTCGAGTCAAAGTCAGGTCTTTTGGATGGTGATGTAAAAAGTCGGTCCCAGACGTAAATAATCATATCTGATTGATACATGTAGACGTCCATAAAAACCCAATTCAACAACAACAACATTATCATCCTCTTTACAGGAGAGTGAGGGATAAGTGTTAGTGTCCATCAAATTCTTTTTTTTTAATCCAGAACTTATTGTATGCTGTCAGATTTTCCTAAAACATTGTTTTAATGTCACTGCCACATGTCAACATAAACCTGATTTGCATTTAACAAAATACTTTGTCAAACTTATGCTGGCCATCTGTATTTTTCTGCAACTTTCTTTCATTATGCTAATGTCCAATTTCACAGGGAAATCCCTCCAAAATTTTCTACCTGACATGCAACGACTGCCTTGTTTTCAACAAGTAATCCATATTGAAATGGCCTTTGTTCTCAATTTTCAAGTGATAATTCAGAAAGAGCAAACTCATGGTAACGAAAGAAAAACAAAATTCCTGTATATGATAGATGTGTTCTTAAAACTATAATTATGTCAAACACAATCAGAGAATACATCATATTTCAGGTCTAAACATAATCTCAATATAAAATCAATGATTATATATCAAATCAAACATCTAATTATTTGCAGTGTACTCTTTTAAACAATGTACCGGTAAACACTTTGCAATATGATTTAAAACATAACAATGATAGAGTGGTTGATCTACCATAGTCACTGCAGGATCAATATGATACAAGAGATACAATCAATCTTACAATCAATTATAACTCTTTAGTACACAGTTTGCCACAGACTTAAGATTGATATCAATCGTAAGATTGATTGTATTTTTTATGTTACAGGGCCCAGGGCAGTACATGTATTCTAGCTGATACTTCAGCCGTAATTTCAAGTATTTTACTCAGTTTTCGGCTTAAATAAAATACTTAGCCAACTTTGGTATTCAAATGAATCTTGGGCTAGGTACTTTACCCCAAGTCTAGGACAGCCACCTAGCAGACCTAGTCGAGTTTGGTGGGCATGCAGTTTTCATACACATGCACACGTAACTTTTTCAACAGTGCATAAAGTGCAATGCCTTCATTGCACGTTGTTTGTGATGGACTTTATGAAATCACAGTGTTCATCGGTAAGTATTTGCCTTAAAATCAGCTTAGAAGTGATCTGAATACGAGTTACCGCATTTTACCTAGCAAAGTAAAATGCTAAATGTAAGCAGTAATTTATTCATTCTGTGTATAAAATGGAATATCGTCCCTGCCACCCCCCTAAAAAATAATACTGTACTAGGCACTGTGAATTTTCACCACAGAGTAAATCAGACATATTTGGACATCATCACTGCAGAAACACTTTGAAAGCATGTCCCATATATGTAGGTTATTATCCAGGCCTTCAGGTGTGTGGCATTGAAGCATGAGACTTGCATCAAATACTGTCGCAGGTATTGTACACCAAAGGCGCGGAGTGTCACATACTTTTTTTCACAAGAAAACACACCAAAACATTGCCCAGTAGAATACTAACAAGGTATACAAAGCAAAGGGGCATCAAGTGTTCATAAAATACTTTCTGGGCATTGGCCACATTTGATGTAGAGTTTTTCAAGCCTTTTTATTTACCTGTATTCCTTTTTTTCATAACCAGAGGTACTCTTTTAACCCATTCATAACAGAGGTCCATATTTTGTGGTTTGGCCTAATAACTTTTGATGCAAAGCTCTAAAAATCATACCAAATACATGAGCAGAAAGAGCAAAAAAATTCTGCACAAACTGTGCCCATTTTAGTTGCGTTAGTATTTGTTGTTTGATGCAGAAAATTTTCAAAAGGAAAATAAGCATTAAAATCCTTAAATTGGCAATGTGATAGAAGGTTTAAAATCACCATTTTCCCCTGCAAATTGGTAACTTTTTGACTTCTCTTCATAATTTCTGTCAATTTATATTCATTTCAGATACATGACATTTTATAAGAAAAATGTAGCAATAAAATAAGAATGTTGGTGTTGCCAATTTGAAGAATAAAAGCTGATCAAATTAGGCTTTAAATAATTCCTGTCACAAATGGGTTAATATCCTTTTCATTATAACACTGGCTATGTCTAAAGGCATCAGACGCTCATAAAATACTTTGGGGCTTTACGATATTTCAATGCAGAACGTGTATATGCATATTTGGACATCACAACAGGTAGTTGCCACTCAGAAACCTTGTCCAGCAGAATACTAGCAAGGCTTACAAGGGATATCAGGTGTGCTTGAAATACTGCCTTGTGTTTTGTCCACTTTAGATGCTGAGTTCTTCAAGTCTCTGTGGACATTACTTGTTACCCTATCCCTAGAAATACCGGGTACACCCAAGGGGATAAGGGCATCAGATATTCACGAAATACTGTTGGGCATTACAATCTAACAACGCAGAATGTCTTGTGAATATAGTTGATATCACTACAGAAACCTTTTGAAACTGCGTCCCCAGGAATACGAGTTGGCCTACATGGTTTAGCAGCAACAGGCATGCATGCAATCCTGTCAGGTGGGTTGTTGAGATGCAGAGTGGGATTTTTTCCAGTGTCAATACAGAAACCCTTTGAAACTGAGTCCACTAAAATAATTGAGCATATAGGTCTGCATGATGATGATGCTAATGCTGCTGCTGCTGTTTATTCACAGCATTTAAATACTCAGGGCAATTTATCTGTTTAAAACACTTTCAAAGGTGCTAATGGCATTCGAGCATCAAACATACACAGAATACTGGAGGGTGGGGGGGGGGGGGGGCTTTACACTTCAGACAATAGAGAATTTCGAGCATTTTATGAGATCGCTACACAAATGCCTAGAATACTAGCTAGGCCTACATGGCATAGGTGCGTCAGGTTCATCATCTGAGCCATCTGAGGAGATTCCCGTGATGCGATAACCCATGTTCATCAGCATTACCTCCAGGGGGTCAGCTTTCATCCGCCTCTGGTTGGCTGTGGCTGCCGTGTCAGGCTCAGCGATGCAACGGTCATTGCTGGAGCCGTCCTACAGGAAGTAAACGCAGAGAACAATATTGACCAATTGAATTGTGCATACTACTGAATTATACTTGCATGTGTTTAGCAAGTCCACCATATCAAGTGTCACATAAAGAACCAAGTTGGGGTTTTTATGGTCAATTTGATTTCTAACAAATTTTAGTTTACTTTGTTGACATTTCGCTTTTCAAAAAGATGACCTACAACATGACTAAAAATCTAATATTCCTTTAAAATACCCATTTCCCATGAAGTGTAGCACCATGTATTCTAGAACTACGGTTTTACTCTGAATTATATCTCGCAAGTAAAATCAAATTATTCAATGACACAAAAATATTTAACAAAATAGGATTTCTTATTTTCACATTGATATGCAGCCTCCCCAAGTCCTTTCTGCATAATCCCTGCAAAATCTTATTTCTAACAGTAAAAACTATTTACACTTAGAGAAGAAAGAAATCTTCTGAACAAAGCAGTGGGTTCTTAAACTGTTGTAAGTGTATGTTCTTGTAGACATTTCAAACAAGAGTCTATGGCCCGAATTCACAGAGGTTTATTTTGAACTATAGTATAACTCATGGTTTATGTAAATAAAATGAGCGTAGGTAAGCGTAAGTGAGCGTACAAAAGCACATTCCTGCCCACTGGACAAGAGGACATGCACATTTTACGCTTTTGGAGGTTTAAACCAAAGTTTCAATTCTGTCCATCGTTTACTAAAATACAGTCCTCTTTTGTGAATTAGGGTCTTTGTTTGTAGACTAACCTGAGGTCGTGGGCTCCATAACCTGACAACAGGGTCAATACCACTGGTAGCTAGGAGACAGTGAGATGGGTGCGGTTGAAGGCAGTTGACGATGGAGTCGTCCCCTCTCAGGACGCGAGCAATGTTGGTTGTCTTCCGATCCCAGATGAAGAATGAACCGTCATCTGAGCCAGCCATGATGTACTGTCCATTACTGGATGGGGATACGGTTATGAAGATGAATATTTATTTGATTTGAATCACGCAAAATTTTCAACTGTTGTCTCACACAAATTTTTGATTTTGTTTGATTTTTCTTTAGTTCTTGGTCATCAATTTGATGATTTTTAAGCTCTCTTGGGTGTTTTGTTTTAAAATATGTTATCTTATGTATTGGTTTTTTTTTCAATGAAAACATGGTAAATAAATTTTGAACTTTCAATGTGCATCTCTTATTCATGACATGATCCTTACAATGGCATTGGGAAATCTAACTACAAACTGAGCCTTACAGGTTATCTGCTGCTTCATTTAGCAGAGTTTTCATAGAACTGAATAATTTCAGAGAATTGTAGCAGAGTGCGACTGATCATGAGACATACAATACCTTAGTGACAATTCTCCAAAACAAAATCCCAATAGAAAAAAAAAAACTGTAAAAATAGCATACTAACACAATGAATGTAACAAAATAGCTTCAAAGATATAAACTATAATGAATAATTCATACCTAAATCTCAACACAGTTGGACACATCAGATAATAAAAGAAAAGGAAGCAAAAGGAAAGTTCAAATAACCAGATTTCGAAGTAGATGGAAAGCCATGGTATCCAGTGTCTGAAGCAGACAAAGCAAGTAGCTAGCATGCAAGTAATATGAGAAAGATGGGTAAAGATCATAAATAATCAAAAAAGTATACCTTCCAAAGAAGTTGGCTTCTTTGATATCCGTTGTTGTATTGCAGTGCCCACAATATCTTTCAGTGTAGTCATAAGCATCGTTTCTCAGTTCTCTCTCCTTCGGTCCAACCATCTCGCTACTGGACGACTTTGAACCGCCTGGTGGTGAATCCGGCCACTCTTGGTCACTGGGAGCTTCTACAGAGGAAAATGTGCAATGGGAAATCTGAAGTAACCATATTGATCAAGGCAATAAACTGGGAGGGGGGGGGGGGGGACTTGCTTTAATGAAAAGAAATCAAACACAACAATAAACAAAATTAATATCTTGAGCAGTTTTCCCAAAGACCTTGATTATGTCTAAGGGGTTTTGGACTGAATTTCATTAACAGTGTGATAAGGGGTTTATAACGGTTTACAAGAATTTTGATTTTCAATACACTGATTTCTGTGTACTAAACAATTAGGAAAATGCATGCATGTTCGTGTTGCTTAGGTTGTCTGTTTACAATGCATGTGAAACTTCTATGTACCTTGCTTCAAAATGAATATTCAACAAACGCATTCACATTCAAGTGTCGTCAACAACAAAATGGCTATGCATAAGGAACCTTGTCCTGACTTACCATTACTCCGCTTGTCTGAGCTGGAGAAAACGGCAGCAGTGATGTCCCTCTCCAAGGCCTGACATTCAGAATACTTGGCATACTCAGGGAACTTGGTCTTGAAGGACTGCAGGCACTGATGGGCCTCACTGGACCAGGTAAGCTGTAGGAGGCAGCGGGCTAGACGAAAATGGGCCTTACGATGCTTGGTGTCTAGGCTCAAGGCACTGTGGCAGTCACGGAGAGCTGCATAAATATCCCCATCCCTGGTAAAAAAAAGTAGTGAAATCGAACAATCAATTAAGTATCAATATCGTAGAAAAATTATAAAGAAATATGTCAGCTTTTTTATTCTTAGCTCTAGAGCTAGACTACTGAGTTTTCTTTCTTTGCATAATTAGAAACTTCAGGCAGTAAGTATACTATAGTATTGTACAGTATAATGAAGAATAGCAGTACAGTATAATATGTACTGCCCATATAGGAAACATTTCTTCCACCAGTTCTCACATTACATAATAATGATGGGATACAGTATACTTCTGAATATTCACATAAAGGTGTTGTGGTCTGGTGGATATGTCGCTGGACTGTAGATCATAAGGTTGGCGGTTCAAGTCCCGCCATGGCACCAATGTCTTTTGGCCAGACATTAATCTACAATTGCCACTCTCTACCTAGGTGTAGTATATGGGTATCCATAGGAAGAATTTCCCTAAAAAGTGAAGCGCCTTAACCCATAGAGGCACAGCATCTCCTTTAGGAGATGCTTTTGCAGTATCTGTTGGTCCAGAAAGTTGGGCAGTATATATCATACATGAGCAGAAAGAGAAAAATTCACTGAAAAATTTGAGCCAATTCCCAACGCTGTATGGTGTGGCGTTCTTGAATTAGAGCAGTTTAATTGTAACTAATCATTAAACTCTTTAAACTGGCAACACAGTGAATAATATATAATCACTATTTCCATGTTCAAATTGGCAATTTCTGATTAAATTTTGCAATCATAATTCATTTTGGTTCATGTTATATCCATATTTATTTTTTTCAAACTATGTAAGTGTGGAAAAAAAAAAAATAATCATTGTTGCCAATTTGAGGATTGAAGATGATTAATTTAGACCTCCAGAAAGCTCTGTACTGCTACGGGTTAATGGCAGCCTTGCTAAAGCCGGGGTGATAACAGTAGAGCACCAGGAGTGTCAATTCTGACAGACAAGAGCACTATACACGAACCCACTACTATTATATGGATAAAAGAGATAATTTGCTTCTATTCCTAAGTATATCTATTTCTGCTTTACCATCCTCTTTTCATGTAGGCTGCTGCTCTGTTGCCAAAGAGTATGGCATGGTCTGTGCAGACGCTAATGGCTTGATTGTAGAGACGGATAGCTGAGGTATAGTCCTTCTTTTCACAATAAAACTTGTTGGCTTCATGCTTCCAGGCTTCTATCTTGGGAGGGAGTTCTTTGGTTGAGCTGAATTGTTAAAGAGAAAAAAAATAACAAAAAAAAGTTTTAAAATACTTGGAGGATATATTAGGGGTAAACAGCAAACAATCAATATACTAAAACTTTTATTTTATACATTGTCACAATACTAAGAACAGGCATCAAAATTCATAAAAATCCTCCTCCTTCATCTCTTTTGCCAAATTGTAAACAATAATATTCAATTCACACTTTTATTCCTGTCTTTATCATGAACATCCTCACCATGATGTGTCATTACTTTCACATTTCTAACCATCATCACAGTCTTCATTACCCTAATATCATTACTGGTGATCATTGATCATCATAATCATCATCATCAGCAGTATCTTCATCATCAACATCATCATCATCATCATCATCATCATCATCCTTATCACCAGTAACATCATCATCATCGTCATCATCATCATCATCATCCTCATCACCAGTAACATCATCATCAACGTCATCGTCATCATCATCATCATCCTTATCACCAGTAACATCATTATCATCATCATCATCATCATCATAATATACAAATACACAGGGCACCCTTCGGGTAAACAGGCGACTGCAGTCGCTTTGACCAACTCCATAGATCGAACTAGATTTCCAAATGAAAGGTTCTGTATATCTGTTTTATATTCCTCATCAAAAATCAGATCCAATTAGATCAGGGCCTAGATCTATAACTGAAATTCTAAAGCGGTAATCGCACTCACCGTAACTGCAGTAGATTTCTAAACTAGAATAGGCCCCGGTGTTACATTAGATCTAACGTTAGATCTAACGTTAGATCTAACTTAATAAAGATCGAATGACAAGCAGAGTCACTAAAATCATCTAGTCTAATTGTCAGCAGTCTAATCCAAACATAGTCTTAGCAGCAGACTCCTACATGTCCACAGCTTAGACAAGGCAAATACAGTTGAAATTAGAACAGAATTCTATCAACTTCGTTTCTGAAATTAGCCATTGTTGTAACGAAACGCGACGCGCTTTCAAAGTCCTCTGATCGATACCGATCACAAATTAAATTTGGGGAAGTACAGTATATGCCTTAAATTGAATATCGATACAGTGGACGCGAGAAACGGCTGATGAACTGACCTACTTCGAGCCACTGGGCTCGGCGGAATTGATTTGTGTCTGCGCCTTCACATCGCGAGGGTTACCTGGTGGAGAAAGCTGGCTGTTCGGTGTGTCTGAGAGATTGCATAAGTTTAGGGAAGAGGGCTGTGTTTCATGAAACCGAAATAAGTCTCAGTTCATGGACATCCCAATGAAACGCGTGTTACTTCTACAACACACGTTTCAATGGGATGTCCAAGAAATTAGACTTTATGGCAGTTTCGTGAAACAGCCCCTAAGGGAAAACGGAGGAAAAATTGGCCAAAAACGAGCTTACTCTGACGTCATGACCTATTTTGCTCTCCGAGGAATTTTTTTTTTCTGGAAAAATTATGATTAATCACATAAAGGGCTCTCGACCAATCCAAGAGCAACAACTTTTCAATGTGGGATATAATCATCATTACCATCATCGTTGTCGTCTCATCACCACCACCAACATCATTATCACCAATATCATCATCGTTCATCATCATTATCTCACTACCACCACCATTAACACCATCATCAAGGGGGGCTATCACCTCAAACATTGTAAACATCATTATCATAATCATCATCATCATCATCATCATCATCATCACAGTCACCGTCATCACTGTCATCATTACCACCAAAATCATCATCACTGTCACCATAATCACTGTCACTATCATCATAATTTCAATATCATTATCATCACTACCGTCATCATCATCATTATCTCTGTCACTACCATTGTCACTGCCATCATTGTCTTATTCATCACCTAATTTCCATTGCCCATCTCCTCACCTTTTTCTCCTACTTGAACTGGCCGCATGTGATCTACATTGATGCCTCTCACTGTGATGTGAGTGGCCGGAACTTGCTGCAGAATCTTCCTTCCTCATACCATTCGTGGACTGGAAGAGGCCGTTCATTCCATTGGCTGGATCTACCGAAGACCCATTGGATGATAAGGCTTCACCTATGTGTTGCCTGACATCTGGGTTCAATCAATAAAATTGTAAAAATAACTTTTATCACAGAATAAATCAACAACAAACATGTACATTATTCAGACTCTTTAATATCAACTTGGTGGCAAGTTAACTACTGAAATCGTCTACAATTTCATAAATTCAAAATTTATGTTGATGTTAAAGTCTGTTCAGAATGATACGTAGAGGCGAAGAGGGCACTGTTCAGAATTATGAGCACTGATGGATAGGGCACGTTACCCGCTGAGGTTTACAGTACCTCATCTAGAGGCATGCCTATGCATTTGCCATGTTTCCGAAAGCCAGAAGATTGCCGAATATAGACTGAAGTTTTGTTTGGTTCGTTCGACAACTATGTTTCTAAAGTCTGTTCTCACAATGCATCGTGGGATCTTTCTTTGGTCACTAAGTCTTGATTTTCATGATATATTTTAGCAATTTTACGATTTTCAGGCTACAATTGTCAATCTTCAAGATCAAAAGGTGGCAAGGAATCGCCCCATCCATAATTCTGAATAGCGCCCTCTAAATGCTGTGCCGCAGAGACTTTAAAATTGAAATACAGGATTCTATGACAATTCCTCCTCCACCCAGGCAAGAAACACTTCATATGCTCAGATATTTTGTAATAATCAATGACATACCTTTACAAACGCCATTTGTACAGAATCCATTGGAGCTTGGAGCTGGGTAATCACCAACATTGTACAGTCTCGGTCTCTGCCTATTATTTACATCGAAAAGGTAAACTTGCTCTCCCCCGAGGTTAGCTAAGAGTTCATGACCCGTAGGCCCAAAGGTCACATATGTTGCTACCAGTGAGCGATATCTCCTCCCTCTCTCTTCTTCTTTCACAGGTAAATGTCCTGTGAGACAAAACAAACATTGCGGCTAAAACAATTGTGGAAAACAACATGTGTGAAAGTTATGAAAAAAGTGAACATGATTTCTGGCTGGGGACATATCCTACCATATATTTGTAAAATATAATGCATAATGAAGCATGAGTTGTGTCTAGTATTAAACTTCCATATTCCATCACTTATGGAGTCTACATGCAAAATACTTTGTGCATATAAGCTTACCTCAGTATACCTGTATGCAAATCAATTTATGTCAAAGAAAGCTACCTTTTGCTTAGGCAACGTGCAATGTCAGTGTACAGGTAATCCCTATAACCAAATATTAAAGTGAAAACGGGGGCCTGGCAAATGTAATGACAAATACCTTTTGCTTTCACCATGTACATGCTGTACTCCACTGCAGAATTGAACTCTAAGCCTCTTCATCTGCTATGAAACACTGCAAACATTAATATGTCATTGGAGAGAATAGCATAAATTCAACTCCACTTGAGAACTGAACCCTAAACCTTCTTGCTTCCAATGAAATGTTGTAAACAGTGATTCCATTGGCTTTCATTATGAACATAATTCCACTGAGTACTGAACCCTAAACCTTCTCACCTGCTATGAAATATTGCACACATCCCCTTGGCACTTCCCCTTGGTCATCCGGTTCTGGGGCAGGGGTCCTCCATGACGACCTCAGGACCTCTTCTCTTGAGAAATGAACAGCATGAGGGTTCAACATGCGAATGTCATAGAGCCTGATAAACGGATCACTAGCCCCGACTAGTAGGAGAAAGACCAAAGAAAGAAATACAGTCAAACCAGCATTAGCAAGCACCTGTGTAGTAAGACTGTTTATCCACAAGCAGTTTTATTCAGTTTAGTGTCTGTTTTCCTTGATTGCTTCCCACTGAAATCTGTTTCACATGCCTGGAAAGACCAGCGTTTGGTCTTCCTTGAGCACTCTACCTACATGTGCATAGGCTTTAATTTATATGCTAGGTGAATGGTGGCAAGTGTACAAATACTGGAGAGAAAATGACTAGGTGTGGCCTACAACCATGAAGCATGAATGAAAACAGCGGATAAAACTCTAGAGGAAGATTCAAGACTGTAAATCCTTGTTAATTTGAATGCCACAGACCTAACTTCATGGACTACTTGTAGGTGCCATAAAGTGAATTCAAAGTTCAGCCCTGCAGTTTGGGATATATGGATGATAAATGAAAATGATGATGATGATGTTTGCCTATACACGCTCCAGCAGGAGTTGCTTCATGATCAGCATCTAAGCATCTCATAACCCTAAGTCTTAACCGCAATCCTAGATCTATCCCTAAGCCTCAAATTAATCCTTACCCTGTCATAAAACCCTATCACAACCATAACCCAACCGTAAATTTCAGACAACAATGATCCCAGAGAAAATGTACCAGTAGTCGGTAGTGCAGAGATGCCAAGTGTTCTTTTTTGCAGTATTTTATACTGTTTTTATCAGAAATATTGCAGGTCTCATAGAAAATACTTTTTTCCCCAAAATTGTATGACTGCACACGTCTGTTGTAGAAAAGGTGAAAATACCGTTTTTCCACCAAAAATACCCCTTCTTGTCCCGCAAAATCCTGCAGTGTTTTAACAAGGTTGGTATCCTTGGTAGTGTCATATCATGGATGATAAGAGGACTAACCTGCCAACTGCTCTGGTCTGTACGGGTTGATAGCCAGGCACTTGCATTCCCCGTGCTTGCCGGTGTAATAGTTGAGATTAATAAGTACATTGTTACAGCTATCACTACAAAGGTGGGGTGATCTCAGGTCAAACTGCCTGTGTGGAGAGGAAAAATACCGGTAGTCAAAATAAAAAGATAAAATAATCAAACAAAGAGCAATCATTACTCAACTCTGGAATGCTAGATACATTTACAATACATGTACATGCACAGTGAACATATAGCTCAGTGGTACAGCAGTTGTCTCTCAAAGGCAGTGATCAGGGTTTGAAACCAAGTCAATGTACTGGTACACGTGGGCAAGCCATTAAACCTTAATACCAAGTCCTGTGGATTAGTCAAATCAAATCAAACCATATTCCATCATTATATCCAATACTCTAAAATACAAACAAGATTTTGGACACCTACATGTGGTCTTACGATAAAATCTGCTTGGCAGCCTTAAAGTTGAAAATCAATCATCCTAATCCACAATCATGAGTAAAGTTTGTTTTGATTCACAAAAACAAAGCAAATTTTATCATCCACTCTTCTCCAACAGTATATGTTGCGATCAACTCTGCAGCGAACAGAATGATGACATTTCATCCCACTTGATCAGGAAATCATCACTATACTTGATAAATAATATTAAATCCTACCTTATTGTCCCATCTTCTCCTGCACTCCAGAACATGTAAGGAAGGTTGGGCACAACAGCTAATCTTTTGACACGACCGGCATGGCAACTGAAGGTGTGGGTAGTCTCCCCCCTAGGCACGTTATGAACCCGAACTTTGCAGTCGGCAGCCCCTGTGGCTATGGTCTCGTCTTGGGAGTTTGGCAAGAACTGTGGGGTGATGATTGGAAAGAAAGCCATGCTGGAAGTCAATTTTTAAACCTCGTTCACATGTGATGCCACCCCTGCCCGGCCCCCCCAAAAAACGAAATCAAATAGGCAAAGTCAATCCATATGTAGAAAAATCACTTTACATACATCAACAGTTTGATGCAATATGCAGACCATTGTGAATAGGAGCTTTTCAGACCAAAGTGGCAGCAAGATACATCAGATATTCAATTTTTGCCAAAAGGAAAAAGGGCTGGTGGTCAGATTTCCAAATTTACATCAAGATCTACTTCACATGAATTTCTGATATGCACAAAAAAATAACATAATATAAAAATATAAAATTCTGTTCATGAATTTCTGAAATTCATTGACAGCCTATCAAAATGTTGAATTTCGAGATAAAAAGATCAAGTGGGGGGAGTCACTACCCCTTTCAACTCCTTCCTTCTCTCTCTATAAACACAAGAAATCAATTATTCTGAAATGCTTTAAGTTTGGCATAATGTGAGTTTGTGTCTTACTTTAAGAGAGAAGATATTTCCCAGGTGACCAGTACGAATGGTTGTCAGTTTTCTCCTTCTGTGAGGGTCCCAAATCATGGCTGTTAGATCATCTGAACCGCTGCCTAACAACCTGAGATTGTAAAAAACAAGGTGATGAACAGTTTTAACATGTTGTCTACTGGAACTGGTTGGCCCTTGTTATAAGTCTATGGGAAAGAGAGAATTCAGTATTCAATAGGTTACATCACAAAGGACTCTCAAAAGTATGTTTTCTCTAAGCACAACGTTATCAGAAGTTGTAATGTGCATTAAAATGCACCATTAACACCAGAAAGAAAAGTTATAATAGTACCAAGCAACTCTCAAGGACAACATACATAAAAAGGGCAAAGTATTTTGAGCTGTTTTAATAATGTCACTGACAGACAAATATAGAGGAAATGTAATTGCTTTTTCTTGGGGCACGGTTGTGAAACAGGCTACATGTATGGCTCTTCCATCACAAGTACTTACCGGTACATGAGTTTACTGATCATTTTCAATTGATGTGAACGAGTAAAATAGTTTCTAACGAGGGAGGTGCCGACATTTTGAAAGGTTGACATCTGTAACTAGTTTGTATTTTCATATAATAAAACTAACTTGCTGCCCTGTACCACGTCTGCTCTAGTTCTGAGTATGACTAAAATCGTTTGTAAAAAAATAGACTACAACTCAACACTATGCACTGTAGCCTAAAGTAGGTAAGCACAAGGTTTTGGTATACTTACGATCCGGATTCATTCCATTCCAAACAGTTTACACATCCATTATGACCCTGAAAGAATTTAAACACAAGTCTTGTGAATAAATCAGATGCACTTTGAAAATTTTACCTGATCTAACCAGGAGAATCATATAATATCATTAATTTTGCTAATGAACTGCATCTATTACTAATGACAATAAAACTTACCCTTTATTGTATACCATGTACACTTTTACAAAATTCATACTTCTGTGGATACCTATCCATGATTCTAATTTTAACAAATGAAGAGCTTCTCATAAAACAAATGACAAAATGTTCTTATGATCGAGGTATTCAATTTCAAATACTTATACCAGTATATGCAGTGCTCCACAATAACCTTTTCTGTAGAGGGTCCGGATTTTCTTGCACCGAGCCCTTGGCATTTCACCAGACCCTTTTTTCACAACATCTACTTAAAAACCTTTGAAAATTTTGTTTTGGCGTAACATGATGCCCTAAAGTACCAGGTGGTACCTGTATTAAGCATAAGAAGAATACGATTATTTAGGAGTAACCGATGTGTTAACCCTTGAACTACTGAAATTCATTCATCCTATAGGCTTCATGCAGGAGCCTCACGGATCCAGGAGCCAGAGGGTTAATACTATACCTCTAACTCATGTTCCAAGCCTAGTCTGTTGATGAGTGTTTCATCTACATGATGAAGCTGCTGAAACTTCCTTACAGGTATGTCCTGGGCAGAGGAGAGGAAGGGAATAGGAAAGGGAAAAATACATATATGATGTAATAGCGACATGATAAAATACCACATGAAAAAACTCTTCAACTACATACATATCCACCGAGATGGTGCAAACATTGTAGTGTGATCTGTATGCACGTAATAACCAGGGCAGGTATTCTGAAAATTGTTTTATCTTTCATCTTATTTTAATCTTCATAGCAATCAGAAATAGGCACTTTTAACCTGAGTGCTGGTCCATCAGTGCAATTTTGTGCAGTTCGAACCAATCACAAGTTGCCTTCGAAGATAAGATAAAAAATAAAACAATTTTCAGAATACCGGCCTAGGATAACAACTTGTGAGATACACTATGGAGCATTACCATTATCCTGGTGATCGTATAAATTCATATAAATTCATTTAAAAATCATTTGTTATCAAAGTCAATCATTATAGATGTATGATTCTATTTACAACACCATGCAATCACCAGGTTATCTAAGTACTGTAATTGTTCATGCAGCTGTTGTATTGAGCATAACATTGAAGATGGGCCAGGCTTGACTATCACATGTGCTGTTTTCTGGTCCCATTTGCCACTTTTGTCACACATGTAAGCCAAAAGTTTGTATAAAAGGTTCTAGTTGTCGTTGTAGCTAAGCTGTTGTGAATAAATCAAATCAAACCAGATCAAATCAAATCAAATTAAAAATCATCACCATCACCATTTATTCTCTTGTCTCATTACCAGTCTCCTAGGCTGCTTTTGCTTACCTTTGGTCTAAATTAAACAACAAAAAGTAATTTAATAGTAAATATGAACTTACAGGCTCTTAAAGCCTGCATCAGGATGGTTTTGTGGGAAGAAATTTTGCAGGCTGAAGGAATCAACTGACATACAATAATTATGATTTATGCAGCACTTACCGGAAGGGAGAAATGCTCTTTCTTAAGAAAAAATGAATAAGAAAAAAAAAAAATTCTGAAGTCATCTGAACTGTGGTGTAAGCACTAAAAACTGTATATATGCCCATCCAGGGCTCATGCTTTATGTGGTTGCCCATCAGGCAACTAACATGCCAATGATTCCTCCAGTAGCCAAATGCATCCGGTGGTGGTCACTTAACATCAGTGTTGGGTCCAAGACAGTCTCAGACGAGACAGAGACCGAGGCCGAGACACTTGTGTCCAGAACAGCCGAGACCAAGACCGAGACATTAGCGCCCGAGACCGAGACGAGACATGAGACACACAATCACTGTCTCGAGACATGTCTCAAGACACCCAACACCGTAAATGCTGGAGTATAATGCAGAGGGGGGGGGCGGGGGTTTACAGATGTGGGACTTTTGCCATTTTTGTAACGTAGTCGTTGGGCGCTCGGCCGTCAATTCTGAATTTCGTTTACTTCTAGTTTTTTCTGGGTATGTATTTTGGTATGTATTCTCTGATTGTAAAATAAAAATTAAAAATCTACAAACTGTATTTCAAGGTATCCAACTCTGAATCTCTGCTCTCTTTCAGATTTTTTTTCTTTCAGAATGAAAATAATGCGATTTTATTCTACAGATTGAAGTAAAGCAGTGAGATTAACTCATCGAAATTGAGCTCTTTTTCAGTGTCTCGCTGATATCTCGGCCTCCCAGACATTTCCCTTCGAGACATAGACCGAGACCGAGACATCAGCGTCCGAGACCGAGACGAGAAACGAAACACACAATCACTGTCTCGAGACCGAGACATGTCTCAAGACACCCAACACTGCTTAACATGAAATACATGTGAAACAAAACTAAATGACTATTTCTTAGGTTCCACTGTGGAAACTAAGCAAGGACATCAAGGTCATATGGCAGGATTTTAGGTGGTCAACTGGACCCAGGAAACAGTTTAAATCAGAGCCACAAGTCCTGCTCATGAATGAAACTTACCCTAATCTGTCTCCTCCTGAGATGGTGTAAGACACTGGATGGCTTGGTGTTCATGGTGACGTATCAAGATGACCTATACAGTGACCTTCACTTCACTGTCTGACCCATAAGCCCTAAAAACAAAAATAGAAATTAGAAAAAGCATTAAATCCTGTATGTTTCTGACCCTCCTTTTTCTCTCTCCCTCTCTCTCTTGTTAGAATGAAAAATTACTGAAGAAACTGTTGTTTTTTTATGTTTGTTACAAGATCAGTGCCAATTTTCATTAACCAAAATGTAATTAGTGTTTTAAGGATAGAATTTAGTTCAAACGTGAACATTTATTGACTTCCAACTTGCAAGTCTGCCTATTTTCCGGACAACCTATGACAACAGCATGGCGCTTTTGTCTTGAATCACATAATTCATGTTTGCAGCTTTTTAATTGTTTTTGTGGCTTGCGAAAGCGAGTTTGCATAACTAGCATCCAACCGTGTCTGCATGAGGTTTTCTGACACTGCACCTTTGATTTCATTACACAGCGCACATTTCGTAGGGAGATCAGCGAATTTGCGACATTTCAATTCAACCGGCTGCATTCAAACGATCGACCATGCAAGTTTGGGCATACATGTATATGCACGAACGATGATGTTGTTGTTGTTGTTTCCTATTGGTCGATCGCTCGAATATACTGTTGAACTGCGAGAGTCGCAAATTCGCTGATCTCCCTGCGAAAAGCACTGAGGTGAACAGAGATAGAGGTTGGCTGCTGCAAGATTTTCAACCGAGAGGACCTAATGTTAGGACCCTGGATTTACCTGAAAATGGAGAATTAAAATGAATCAATCATGAAAACAGTAAGCTGTATACTCTATAGCGTATTATGATATGTTTTATATCCATGAAAAAAGGGGAAAATCGATGATTTGAGGTAGTTTTTCATTGTCATGCTCATGACAATGAGATTGCATGGACAACACACCGGGGCGCTTCTGTCTCTATAAAGGAGGAGTGCCGACCCTACCAAAATACGAGGCTAATGACGACTGTTAGAGACAGAACACTTCGGTCTAAGATCAACAGTCATAACAGTGCAAGACTCCAAGAGTGACAGAGAGCAAACAGATCTAGCTTGCTATTGTACTACATACTGAAATGTCAATGTCAACATCACATCACCAAAACATACGCTGCATTGAAGGTCTGAACACCCTAAGACCGCCGATTGTAGTGCATGCAGTGTGCAGTCAGGTCTATCTCTGCACAAGATACATTGAACTCGAACAACCACCCACACACAGTCACTGTAACGTTACAGGGGCATTCCACTGCGCTGTGACTGTCACTCATTCTCGGCGGTCAGACATCATAACTTTTGATCTTGGTTGCGGAATTAAAACACTCAATCATAGTATCTTACGTGTAATTTCTCATGCATTCTAACTACATACATAAAATCGTTCCCACATAATACTTACACGATTTCTTTGAAACAAGCTAATTATCGCAGGCAAACGATCCTTGACAGTCCGAACATATGAGCTGTAACATACATGTAGGTCAGTCTATTATTCCTGTAGAAAAGGCAAAACAAAGCTACTGCGCATGCCCAGATCTATTAAAGGGTCAAAACCAGCTGATTTTACATGGAAAGGCGAAATAAGGCAGAAAGTTGATTGAGATTGATCGACTATGAATTTGATAGTGTCTTTTCGGTGGAGATTACGTAACTTGCTGTTGTTCTCCTAATTTCCTTTATATTCAACTTTCTTATACCGCGCTCTACACAAAAGGGGGATCACCGGGGGATCACTATACTTCATGTCTGTCATTGCTTTTGAAGCTTTTATGCCCCGGTTTTATGCCAGGCACTGGCGTAGCTAAGCCTGAGGGGGGGGGGGGCACAAGGGGGCCATGCCTCCCCTGTTGCTCGGCGAGCTGAAAAAATAATAATATATTTTTTTTAATGAAAAATAAAAAAAATAAAAATAAAGCTTTCATTGAGTCCACTTCACATAACCTACCCCTACCCTGCGAAATGAAAGTAAAACGTAAATATTCCACTTCTCATATAAGTTACCCCTAAAACTGAATTTCAGTGTGCAGAAAATGCCATTTTAATGCACGAATTTTCAAAAATCTTCTCCCCCACTCGGTCGCTCTGCTCCCTCGCCTTGGCCCCCCCTATATGCGACTTCTCATATAGGCCTAATTAGTTACCCCTGAATTTAAGTGTGCAGAAAATGCAATTTTCATGCACAAATTTTTAAAAATCTCCCTAACGTGGGAAGGGGGATACCCCCTTCCCATACCCTCCCCCACTCTGTCGCTACACTCCCTAGCTCGCCATGCCCCGATCCCCCTATATGCCACTTCTCAAATAAGTTACCCCTAAAACTGAATTGTGCAGGAAATGGCATTTTCATGCATGAATTTTCAAAAAACTCCCTACTGTGGGAGGGGGATACCCCCCTCCAACATCCTCGCCTTGGCCCCTCCTCCCCCCCCCCCCCCCCAATATGCCACTTCTCATATAGGTTACCCCAGTACTGAATTTTAGTGTGCAGAAAGTGCCATTTTCATGCACGAATTTTCACAAATCTTCTACCGTGGGAGGGGGATACCCCCCTCAAACACCCTCACCTTGCCCCCCCCCCCCCTATATGCCACTTCTCCTATAAGTTACCCCTAATACTGAATTTTAGTGTGCAGAAAATGCCGTTTTCATGCACGAATTTTCAAAAATTCCATGTTTTTCCTTTATTTTCATTCCTCCTTTTCCTTTCTTAAAGGCCCTATTTCACCAACGGAGACGTCTCTGCGACGTCTCAGAGTCTGCAGTCGCGGAGACGTCTCCAAAATAAGCCCTTACCCAAGAGACCTCTCTCCGACAAGTTTCAAAATAATTATGATGGAGCGTTTGCAGGATCATGCACCTGACTTGGACCAGGAGGAATGTCAGCACGCGTTCAATCACGTGGTTTTTAAAGTGGGTCAAACATCGTCAAGTAGAGTCCCTGAGACGTCTCCGCAACGTCTCATTAGTCTTTCCGGTCTCCCGCAGGTCCCTGCGACGCCCCCGAGATGCCTCCGGGACATCTCTGAGATGTCATGGTGACAACGCGGATATGCCCCAACAGTCACGGATATAATTAGTCTCCGCAACTGATGGAGACGTCTCGGAGACGTCGCAGAGACCTCGCAGAGACCGTAAAAAGTCTCCAAAAAAATCGAGCATGTTCGAATTTCTTGCGACTGCTCGGAGACTCCATAATTTTAAGGAGACGTCTCAGAGACTAGTTCGTGACTAGTTTGCGACTCCAGATTTTGCTAGTTGCAGAAACATCTCCGCGACGTCTCTGAGACGTCTCCTGAAAATTATGGAGTCTCCGAGGAGTCGCAAGAAATTCGAACATGTTCGAACATTTTTTGGGAGACTTTTTCCAGTCTCCGCGAAGTCTCCGTGACGTCTCCGAGACGTCTCCATCAGATGCGGACACTAATTATATCCACGACTGCTGAGACGTCTCCGCGATTTCTCCGTGACGTCTCAGAGACGTCTCAGAGACGTCGCAGAGACCTGCAGTAGACTAGAAAGACTGATGAGACGTTGCGGAGACGTCTCCGCGACTCTACTTGACTATGTTTGACCTACTTTAGAAACCACGTGACTGAACGCGTGCTGACATTCCTCCTGGTCCAAGTCAGATGCATGATCCTGCAAAGCTCCATCATAATTATTTTGAAACTTGTCGCAGAGACGTCTCTTTGGTAAGAGCTTATGTTGGAGACGTCTCCGCGACTGCAGCGACTAATAAGTCTCTGAGACGTCGTGGAGACGTCTCCGTTGTTGAGATACGGCCTTTAACCTCTCTTTTACAATACCTTTTTCTTCTTTAAAAGTGGAGGTATATTTGTGCACGCCATCGCCCCTCTCGAAAAAGTGAGGGATACATATACCCCCCCCCCCCCCCACCGGTATTTACGCCATTGTTCAAGAAGCAACACATGTACAAAATTAGGATAAATCACAGTGGCGGCCGGGGATTCTCTACCACATTTTCCTGTTCTTTGTGGTTATAGCGATTCACATAATCAGAGTACACTTTCTTCCGGGGCCGTTAGTGCCCCATAATGCCCCGCCCCGGATCGAGTAAAGACATGTATTCAAACGATTTCTCTCCAGAACCCCAAGTGGTTATAACTTTTCAGTTTACCTGTTATGCATAATGTTATACCTGTTATGCTTCTGAATATATGGAATCCAGTTTGCATAAATTAGTAGTTGCTATGTCGGGTAGGTCTCTTGCAAGCTAAGTTGTCAAGAGAAACGTTTGTTCATCAACTAAAAAAAAAACATAAAATCGTAAGCGCAAAACCTTCCCTTTTATGAAGGAAAACACGTTCGTAATGGACATGGGAGAGATTTTGCCAACTAAGTCGGAATTGTCAGGACACATATGTCAACAGCATTTCAATTAGAAATTTTACTACTATATAACCGTCGTTTGAGACAGATTTATCACAAATTTCAACAATTGATTGGTCAAAATATTATTTTTTTCTTTGAAAAGTGGGGGTATAGTGTACACGCCATACCGCCTCTCTAAAAATTGGGGGATATGTATACCCCCCCCCCCCCTCAGGGATTTACGCCAATTGCATAAGCCAACATTTACAGTAGAAATACGTAACAGGTGGATTTGATGAGCTAAAAAAGAGTGTCCACTCTGACTTCGGAATACTCGAGCCAAACATGCATATACAATGTTTGTCGTCTGCTTGCAGTTCTTAGAAAAAATATCCATGCATTTCATTTGAATCAGTAAAATGCTATAGACGTGTTTACTAATTTTATGCACTATTGAACAAATGTTTCTTTTGACAACTCTTAACCTTGTCAGAGGCTTTCCAGACATGACCACAACTAACGTATGCAAAGCGAATTCCACGTATTGAGGTAACATTATGCAAACCAGTAAATCAAATGACTATTAATAATGGGTTCTGGAGAGAAACATGCATAGGGCCAAATGGAAATGCATAATTAGTGAACGGTTATACTGCCACATCATCATTGCTTCAGAACAATTATTTTTTTCCTGAAAGTGATCAACTGCGAAATTGTGAGACAGTGTCTGTGAGCGAATCGTTGGAACTTGCATCTCGGGTTTCTTGACTTCTTGCAAGAAATTTAAGTGAGTATAACAGCCATACTTCAGACCTGATTTATTGCGCGACTTCATTTTCAGGGTAACAGTTTATCAATATTAAGTGGGTGATGCATTGTTATTGGCATTTTTCTATGAAAACAGGACTGTCTCATAGATTTATGTGCCACAGAAGTTCTTCAGGCCTATTTTCATGTCAAACCCTATTTTAGCATGCATGATGAAATACAATGAATTGGACCCGTGATCAAATATTTATATCGCTGCTGCAAGCTCGTAGGGAATTAGGGAGAGAGGAGCAAAGGAAGAGGAGACAAAAAGAGAGTGAAGAGAAAGAGCCAGAGAGGAAGAGGGGGATGAAGGGAGGGAAAGAGAGAGAGAGAGTCACATAATTTTCTTGTCAAGAAATCCCTTTGTTTCAAATTTGCAGATTTTCTCTCGTTCAAAACACCACAACCATGGACTCCCTCCCGGGCTCCCGCCTTGCTGGTTTTGTCGGCGTGGGCACCGTGTTCGGCTTATTCCTGCTCCTGAACACTGGCGGCGTTGTAGAGGCTCAGAGCCCGACAACCGTCCGATCGGCTCTTCTTACCAAGACACATACCCCCGCACCTCTACCACCTTTCAGGGAATGCGCATGCAGGTAAAATGAAGCAAATGGTAGGGACGGATATCCGTTATTTTCAGGAACGTGAGGGGAGGGGGAGGGGCAAAATAAATCCTTATAATAATTTACTGACCAATAATTTTGCTTGTATGATTCAAAAGACCTATAAATGATGACCTGCCCTCCACATTTTAGACTTAAATCAGAGATAAGATTTAGAAATCAATCTTATTAATTACAATTTAATTTTAATTTTGGAGTTGTCCCAAACAAAAGGAGACTTAGAGTAATTTCTAATCTAAGAATTTTAGAACGTGTTCACTGCACGTTTTTTGTTTGTTTGTTTGTTTTTTCTTCTTCTTCGTTCTCTTTTCAGTTCGAGTCCTTGCCACAATGGAGGAGAGTGTACGGATGTGCGAAAGGGGAACGGAACTTCGGCTACCATAGACTTTGAATGCGAGTGCAAGGATCAATGGGAAGGCGATGTATGCCACACCTGTGACACTGCTTCTAATAATGGTAAACCTTGGAATAGACCAAGCTGTATGTAAAGTTACGAATGACTTGAATATGGAAAGCTAAATGGGATTCTCAATCACATAATCGCGTAGGATAAAGTTTAAATATATATATATATATATATATATATATATATATATATATATATATATATATATATATGTAAATCAACATTATCATTGACAAAACCTTTTTAATGTGAGGTAGGCTATTAAACGTTTTTGTCAACAAGGTTTTGGAAATGCAGTCATAATTTGTTAAAACAAGAAGAAAAACTTTGGGCATTCCATTTGACTGTTCATAGTTAAGTCGTTCTTAAAGTCATGCGTAACTTTCATACACATAGCTATGTGAAAATACCCCCAGTTTACTAATCTATTCAAATTTATGCATTTTTCTCTCCAGAACTCGTGGTTACCAGTCATTCATTTCGCCTGTTAATGCATAATTCCATCTGAATAGATGGAATCCAGTTCGCACCAATTAGTTGTTTCTATGTCGGGCAAGCTTCTGGCAAGCTTCTTAGTTGTCAAGGAAAACCTTTGTTCAACAACTATGCATAATAATGAGCAAACAGGTCTATTCAGAAGCAGTGACATAGCTACCGGGGGAGGGGGAGAACAAGCACATCGACGTAAGGGACCGTCTGGACTAAAATTGGGTTGGGGATTTCGATGTTACTTGCCCACTCAACCTAAAAAGATAATTATTCCCAAATTTTACCAGTCATCATGGTCATGATCAGGCTGATAATCTTTTTTTTTCTCTCTGTGTGATTGAGATGAATGGCATAGCGTTTAAGACGTCAAATCTGATATTGGAAATATGAGTGACTGTTTCGGAACAGGCTCTTGGTTTATTTAGTATTTCTGCCATGTATAAGAAAAAACTCCAGTCCATAAAAAAGTAGAGAGAAAAAACATTAAGGTATCTCACTGAAAAATTACACATTTTCCTTTAAAAAAAAAGATGAAAAGATATATTCGCCCGCATAAGGTATATTACAAAATCAACAGTTGATATTCGGGCAAGAGACGTCAGCCCTTCATATTTTGGCTCGTTACACCCACTGTATTAGAGCAATGTTTCTCCGAAGTGTTGTTTATCCATTCCTTCCGCAGTAATCATGTGTAGCGACATCTGTTACACCCGGCGGAACGGCAAATGTGAAGATGGAGGCGAAGGGTCTGTCACACCAAGTCTTTGCGACATTGGTACCGACTGCGAGGACTGTAACGCACGATGTCTGACAGGAGCAACACCTCCACCACCACCACCATCAATGTGATCAACGCATGCGCACTAGGTGTCTTAACGGAAGGAAATGGAGAGTAATTGTGTACAAAAAAGATCCAAAATTTTGCTTTAGAGGAGGGTATGGTCATTTTCTGTTATCTGGTTATCGATTTCCAAAATAAATTATGTAAAGAAATACAAGAAATAATATTACGAAGAAAATTTATTAATTTAATGATATCACTCTAACATCACGAATTCACGTAAGTTTCTAAACTTATTCAAAACCATCCTTGTAAAGACTAAACTGAATAGGTCCCGAAATTTAGCTCAAGTCGTTTGAACCCTGTAGCTAGCTTAAAATGATTTTTGTTTCTATTTGTACCATGAGTGTGAAAAACCAATCTCGCACTTTCATTCAAGCAGCACTTGGAGAGAATGCAGTATTATGTTGGAAAGTATTGTTTTAAGATTTTCAGAACAGAGATTTAGACGGAAGGCATGTCTTTTGATTAGGCATTATTTGCATGCAAGACATCGAAAACTATTGTGACCTCTATATACTCCAAATCACATGTAAATGTTAAAGTCAGTCGTTACTTCCAGTTGACTAAATCTAGCCATTTTCAGCCAAAGTATATTTGAAAATGCCCATGTATATGTACATCGAATTACGTTCGGAAGTCCTTTCGTAAGTTGCAAAAGGTATGACTTTTTAGTTTGATTCTTACTACTGTTATTTTTAAACGTCGATGTTTTATTGTTATGTAAAGCTGTCTTTAGAATATGAGTTCATTTTCTATGTTGACCCTATGACAGTGTCCTATGTGTTCAATATGTTGGATTTTTCATATTTTAGACGTGTTTTATAATGTATAACATTATATTTTGGATTTCAGCAAAGTATTTGATGAGAGGATGCCCCAAATAACCTTTGTCTGTCCTTAATTTCACTTAGTGTTCCTATATTTGTTTTGTTTTGTTTGTGTTTTTAATGGTAGATCTTATGAATTTAAAGAGAAGGGGAGAAATGTGAACTTTTTTGAAAAGGGTATTCAAATTCTATAAATGGGAGAAGGGATTGATTTTATTTGAGATGATTGTGGGTGCGCGCATGAGTTTGTGGGTGAGTTTGTGCGTGAGCTAGTTTCGGAGAAAAGATATCGCACGAAGACGTGGGGTGTCCGAGGGCAAGGTTTTCGTTGGTGCACTTCTCTTCTAAGTCATGTTAATGTGATACTGATACTAAATCATATTTCAAACTTTTCAGTTAAAATGATAAGTTGATAGTTTAACAGGAACCAACTATTTTTAATCACTGCGAATATCTCATATTAAACGTACCGATGTGGTACTTGTACTGCAGTCTTTACTTCCACAGACATACGCAACGGCGTAGCATGAGTCAAACAACGGAAGGGGGCGGTCTTACTCGGAAAATATAGGCATTCGCATTCCGAAGGACACTAATGAAGGATATATTGGTACAGAAGTGCGTCTCCTAACGTCTTCTTTTCTCCCCCCCCCCCCTTTCGCCTTGTCCCTTCCCTTTTCTCATTTTTACCATTTTTTCTTTCCTTCATTTTTATTCGCTGAGGAGGGGACACACCCTCTGTGCCTCCACGTTTAGCTACTACACTGTGTAAAAGAGAGCACGATTTGATAAATATTTTTTTACTTGCTCGGCACACCTTAAATGTAAAACAAATATGACAAAAGGGTCAAATGTATACAAACACTTTCAAGTAGTAGGAAAACGACCTAAATAAATAAGGGAATGCTACTTGAGTTTAAAAGCTTCTAACCGTCTCACTGGCTGCATAAAAGTATATATTACTTTCATAGTGAATCTCAGTTTATGACTAAACGTGTACTTTCATAATTTAGGATTGACAACGGGTAAATTGGTATCAACGGCGTATAAATCCGTTGTGGGGATAATTGAGATCTTTTGCCCAAATACACTGGCACACATACTCTCCCATCCTATCCCCGGTGTTAAATACCATTTAAAATTGAATTTTGATTACTACAATCGTCGTTTATGATAGATTTATCAAAGATGTTGACAATAATATCGATCGATTAAAAATATTCATTTTTTGAAAAGTGGATACAAGCCTCCCCCACCTCTCTCTCAAAAAAGTGGGCGATATGTACTCTCCTGGGGGGGGGGGGGGATTTAAGCCAATGACTGGTATCTTTCCAACAAATTTTGAATTTACAAGAGTGAAGTCCAGACTGGTAGTCGAGTCTTTCTATTTTATGTTCCAATCTTGTATGACGCCATCTAATGTTACACATCTCAAGAACAGTGTGACAGAACCATAGAGATTCTATATCAATATATAGGATCTCTATGGACAGAACAAAACTACAAGTATGTGCATATCGTGCCGAATGATATTACCTTCTTTTCATTTCGAAAACTTAACGCATGAGGCTTTCTTGACTAATTACTAAGTAGAAATTGACAAAAATAATATTGGAGATGAAATTCAAATTCGTAATTTCACCAAGCCCTCATGCATTTCAGTGATTGCCCGTGTTCTGGTATTCTGTCAGTCGTGTCCTTTTGTCAAGCAGCTTTTCCGCAATTTATATCATGCAAAAATATCTGTGGGGGGGCCTATTATGTGAAAATTAAATAAATAAAATATTATTCAAATGAAATGCAGAAATGTGAAACAGCAGCGTAAAGCATTGCTCTTGCAGATAAAGACACATAAAATGTAATGAATCAGAATTTCATAGGAAATGCACCCACTGCCTTTATGAGGGGTGAAGGGGCTTGTCATCATGTTCAAGGTTGTGCTCTTTTAAGTTTCTTGATCAAGACTTTTCTATAAATATGTATATATATAAACAATTACGCCAAGAAGGTATGATCACTTCTAATCTCTGCATGGTTCATAATAGGTATGGGGTGAATCGTGTATTTTTTTCCAATCTTGGACACCAAAAGACAATGACTCTTTATGAAAAAAAAATCTTGTACAGCCAAATGAAAATAGGTCTTCGCAGCAAGTTCGGACTTGCCCTTTGGAAGTCCACGGATAATCGATGACCTCCTCGTACAGGCGAACTGGACATCCGTGATGACCTATCCCGTAGACTCTCATCCCGGAAGAACCTCGAGGCAGCGGTCGAACAGGAGATCGAGTAGCCGGTGGAAAAATAAACATCAATTTCATTATTGAGGGGATGACGATAATAGGAGAACATAGCCGCAGGGTCAAGAATCAAAATGGACAGCAAGGCTGGATGACCACAAAGTGACCCTCTTCAAGTTCAAGACAAGTTGGATCTAGGTTGGGTTTTCTTTCAAGCATGGTCAGGCGACCCACTTCTTGTATGTTATTAGTAGTGATGAAATAAGAGAACAATGTTGACATAAATTCAGTCTAGAGTAAGAGATATTAAAGAAAAAAATCGGGGAAAATTATTAGTTGTCCTCTTCTTAAACCTTACTGACAGTTTTGTTTAATGCAGGGTTCGGGATAGAAATAGTTGAGAAATTCACGAAGGTACAGAATACGAAAACAAGGTGATTCATCATATTGAATGATAGTTCATAGTGAGAATAGAATTCTCTCTATCTTTCATTCCCTGTCCGTTTTCTCACTGTCACTCTCTCTATTTATCAGTCTAGGTAGAGATGAAGATTAATGTCCCAAAACAATATGCTAGACTGTTTAGCATTTTGGTATCTTAGGTATGACGGCTAGGCCAAATTCGATGGCATAATTTAACGCATGCGTTATTGTTTCAAACTCTATCCAGAGAGTATGGTGGCCCTGAAGTACGCTCGACAACAGGTCATGTGCGACGTGAATTTCGCATCCCAGGTCCTGAACTTCGCATCCGAGGTCATGAAATTCATGACCCGTGGCGCAAACTTTGCATCCCAAGTCGTGAAATTCACGACCCGCGGTGCGAAATTTAGGACGATGCAAAGTTCGCGCCACGGGTCATGAATTTCGCACCGCGGGTCGTGAATTTCACGACTTGGGATGCAAAGTTTGCGCCACGGGTCATGAATTTCGCATCGCGGGTCGTGAATTTCACGACCTTGGATGCAAAGTTCAGGACCTGGGATGCGAAATTCACGTCGCACAGACCTGTTGTCGAGCGTACTTCAGGGCCACCATAAGAGAGGTATAACAGAACAGGGGAAGGGTGTTTCACAGTTAAAGCTGTGGGTCAAGTTACGCGTGACTTTGAGAATAACGTGAATATGGAAAGCCAAATGGGATTCTCAGTCATATTTGATCGCATAAGCTAAAGTAGAATCGTCAACAAACCGTTTTTAATGTTTTTGTTAACAATTTTTATCGTGTGTCTTTATGTTCCATTATCAATTTGTCATCTTACGCATTTTAGTTCATTGCGCATATTATCCATATTTGTTTTATTGTGTTTTTTTTTTTAGATTATGGGGAATACAGTCACACTATGTTAAAACAAGAGGAGAAACTTTGGGCATTCCATTTGGCTGTTCATAGTTATTTAAAGTCGTTCTTAAAGTCAAGCGTAACTTTACGGACAGCTTTGTGAACCCCCCCCCCCCCCCCCCGCATATATCATTCATTTTCATCATCAAATAATACGTACAAAGAAACAAAAATGAAAAGTGCATAGTTTTTGGCATGGAAAAGAAGAAGAACAACAAAAAAATTATATACGCCTGAGCAGTATGATACACGGCAGAATTATGGTCTCCAAAAATAACATGAAATACAGCACTAACGCAGGTGGCTAGACTAAATTGTATGAACGCAAGGGCCAACCTAGAGAAGACCAGGGGAGCGTTTCAAGAAGTTTTGTCAGTTGTTTTCAATGACAACTGTTATAAGCTACTAAAAATCCTCTCATCTGATTGGCTGAGAGCAAATTAGTCAGTGCAAATCACCGACAAGACTCTTCATGAAACGCTCCCCTGAAAATTGGATTTACACGAAGTAATAACCCGACATATCCATGTATGCCGTTGCTATTTCCGTTTCTAAGCATGCTACATGACTAATATAAGTCGACAAAACGCCTAGAGACAAACGGCGTGCATGCGAATATAACTTATAAGCAAACATACAACGAGAATTAAAACCACAATTTATTGATCTATTTTCATAAGCACAGTGTGAATGTTTTGCTTCTATCTTTGTAATACTTCTATCTATATTCAGTATGCGTTATAAAGCTTCATGGACATGATAGATGTTATGCGAACTATTGTCCATCTCAAGCTAAATGCACAATGCAGTAAATGTTCTATAGGTGCTGGCTCCGCTCTATAATGATGAGGTAGTTTTTCTTTTCTTTTTTTATTAATTTATATATTATTTATTCTTTACTTTCTTTCCTCTTTATTTTCTTACTTACTTCATTTATTAAATCAATTAATCAATTAATTTATTAATTTATGTATTTATTTATCTATTTATCCTTTTATTCATTTTCTTTCTTTCTCTTCTCTTTCTTTCTTAATATCTGGACGGGGCTGTCAATTAATGGTGTTGGTAAGTTTAAGTATTCGTATGATTAATGCAACTACCTTTAGCAGAAATCTTCGCAGTAGTATAGGAAAGATGTACTTCTCTGTGGTTAATATCGTCTGTTATATCCATACCATTCAAGTCATAGCTCTCTATTCATCCTTCCTTCACCACGCACAATGTGACGCTCTCTCTCTCTCTATCTCTCTCTCTCACACACACACACACACGCACGCACACACACACACACGCACGCACCACGCACACCCACTCACATCCCTTTTCCCTGTTTCATAATCGTCTCACTTTCTTACATTTCTCCATCACCTCTCTCCTCTTTCTCTTTCTCTGTCTGTCTGTCATGTCTGTCCACTCTCTCTCTCTCTCTCTCTCTCTCTCTCTTTATCCTATCTTTCTAGCTATCTCCCTCATGCTAAGATGTTATTATTAATCTGTCCCTTTTATTCCTCCCTACTCTCTCTCTCTCTCTCTCTCCCTCTCTCTTCCTCTTTCTTCCTCTCTCCCTCTATCTCCATCTCTCTCTTATCTCTCTACATATTGTTTCCGTCACTCTTTCAAATAGAATTGTCTTCGATTCTTTTCTGGTATCATGCATAGCTCTTGTTCTACTCTCCAAGAACAACTCCGATCATCCACATTAAAAACAAACTAATGGATCCGGCTGACCCCTTTCCCATCGACCGCCAATCCAGGCAGAAATCCAGGCATATTCATGATCTCTTCTTCAGCAACCACTTTGTAAAGGTGTGCAGCATGAATCATCACTCTACATTAAAGGTGTAACGTCAATAACTTGGGTGGTAAAAATGTACATCGAATGTATGCACATGAAACGTGTAAAAGAAGGTTAAGAAAAACACATCAAGCCTCTAATAATCTCTCTCTCTCTCTCTTCCTTGTGCATGATCTATTCCCTTACTTTTTACTAATCTGTTGTTTTTGTTGTCAAAGATTCTGAGGGCTCGGCACCCCTCCTGAGCAAGAAAATTGTGGATTTTTTTTAAACACATGCACACGTTGGTATCAATATGCATAGCACATTACTTTATTTGATATGCGATAAAATAGCAACGTAGATAGAATGCCTTGCTCAAGGGCATAAGTGGCACTTTCGCGCCTCCAGTCAAGCGCCTTAAACCACTCGACTACGGCACCTCTAAAACTGGATATGCCACCGATCATCTTTGGTCTTCCTTAGATAACTGACTTTTGAGAAAATTGAAAATATTAAAGGCTGACAGGATCCGCATTTAGGACTAGGCCTACTTGGAATTTGTCATCATTAAATTTAACATTTAACGAGTGAGTTGACTACTCTAAATATATAGTTTCCAAATCTGCGGGAGGTGGGGGCGAGGTGCCAATATCGTAGACGATGAAAAATGCGATGGCCTAGTTTCGGTGAGATCGATGCATTCATTGTAATCCCAAGGAAATGCACGAATGACTCATCAAGATAATAATTTTTTCACATTTTCATTACCTTTTTATGTTTTACGGCATGTTCATTTCATGACGAAATTTCATGGTTATCAGTGGTTTTAAAAGGGCATCAATTTTTTTTTTTTGACAAGAAAATTTATGTACTTGAAATTTAATATTCGGGGAAGACATGATGTGACCCCCGAATTGACCTTTACCCCGATACCCTGATTGTTGTTGTTGTTGTTGTTGTTGCTGCTGCTGGTGGTGGTGATGGTGATGGTCCTGGTAGTTGTGATAATGTGGTGTTGAACTTAATTTGATAATTATGGTGATTGCAAAAAAAATCATAGAAGGTGACTGCAAAGATTATATTAATGATGGCCACGATGATTAAGATGATTATCCCCACAGCCATGACAGCGAGGATGATGATAGGTGTTGATTAAGCATAACTGGCGTTTCGCTTTAGCATTGCAGTTCGTCATGAACTGGTTATGACAAGTAAAACTGTTGTTCAGATGCCAATGTCTTTATTCAGTGGAAATATTGTGTTTTTTCATATCACATTCGTCCCACCTACCCGTTTTCCTCCACCGTGCTCAGTTCCTGGAGACTGAGTCATAAATCATTTAGACACGGAAAACTGTCATCCTGTTGCATGAGCAATTATTTCGTGCTCAGCATCCCATTAACAGGGTCAAGTAAAACTGGTCGCCTTCCCAATTCCCTCTTTGGGTTTGCCTTCTGTTTTATTCAAATGAATTCACCACTTGTCTCCTTATGCGAATTCCTATGAGCAAAACAATGTGACGATATATGAAAAATTGCCTGGACCGCAATAATTCGCAATTAGGTATAGGCGTTAGGCGAAGGGACTAGTTTCGCTAGAGTGACCGATTGGGTCTTTTGCCCGACATACTTTTTTCGAAATATTACAAGTAAGTTTACAGAAGAAGCATTTATTCATTTATTAATGTATTTTTTATGCATTTGTCAATTAACTGATTAATTAATCTTTTTATTTATTCAATTTTGTGCATTTTATTTATTTATTTTCCTGACTCTCTTGTCATGCTTGTAGTAGAAATGTATTCGTCATTGGAATATGCTAACAAATTATAAAAAGCGCAAACTGACCAAATGTCTGCCTGAATATGAGGTGGCTGGCACCTTCGTAATAATGGCAATTTCAGAACTTTCGTGGAGAAGCTTACACTCCAGCACGCCCTTTTTTCATATGCAGAGAAGAGTTAGTATACATGCTAATTTTTTTTCTTTATCTATTCGAGTGATCTCTCATCGCACTGTCTCACTTGACAGGGTATGGACAGCAAAATTTGTTCCTCTATTACCAACCATGACAACGGATGCACATGCGAGCGAGTATCAGAAAAAAGTTTGAAGTTATGTTTAACAAAATATTAATTGCTGTCAGATTATCGCTGCAGCAAAAATATCTTCTTATAATATACAATTCAAATTCATTACAAAGAAATGGCGATGGAGACTTGAAAATGTCTGTAGGACCGAGCAAGAATCATTCTCCTCAGGCCTCGAAAACCATGTTGTTACCTTTCCAAGGGAATGACACTTGACTTGAGTAAGGTTACATGGGAATTCAAGATGGGATCCGGTGCAATATATCACCGACATTTTTGGCGCGCATTAAAGTTATAGATTTATGACATCTCTGTTCTAAAAGCCGCCATCGACTGGGTGCAGTAGTCTTGTATTTATGTTCCGTTTGCGCGTTAACATCTGACCATTCTTCAAACAAACCCCCCCAAAAAATACTCACTGGGGGATTTTGTCTTGTCTGAGGTTTATTCAACAAAGCAATCACCAATGATTAAACCTGAGGGATGATTTAGACATGCATTGATAATAATAATAATAATAATAATAATAACTGATAGTGGGTTCTTGTTAGGCGCTCATGGGTATACATTAGTTTAAATAGGTCCTTCGTTGAACACGCTGAGAAGTCAAAGTCACCAGGTATTTCCACAAAATCATACTTGTAAATCATCATAATTATCTAGCATGATGTTGTTACACATTCAAACGCTATAATGAGAGAGAGAGAGAGAGAGAGAGAGAGAGAGAGAGAGAGAGAGAGAGAGAGAGAAAATAGATGAGAGAGGGGAAGGGAGAGAGAGGGGGAATAGAAAGAGATGAAGAGACACAAGAGATGGAGAGAGAGAGAGAGAGAGAGAGAGAGAGAGAAAGAGAGAGAGAGAGTCAGAGAGAAGTGAGCCAAATGAAATAAAGACCCAGGGTCTGAAGTATTTACCAACTGATTGCAGACATATGCGGCCTAACCGTTTACCGTCTTTTAAAAAAAATTATAACGAATTTGTAGAGAGAATATTGTCATATTTTCCAAAATAGCACAACAGTTTTCACATTCAACAGGATCTAGCCAGTGCAGCTTTAAACTTTCAATTTTGATAACACAAAGGTAAAGGGAAAGAAGCTTCATGAAGTCAGGCTAGGTGATCCCCAGACGCCGTGACTCATCGTTGCATAAATAGAACTATGTGGCAAAGCTTTTTTTTCCCCCTCTCTCTTTCTCGCTTTACAGTCCTCCACTCCACTCGTCAAGAGCTTATCATGCTAAAAGGCTTGACAAGCTGGTCCTCGAAGCTATAGAGAAAAGAAACAAATAGCTTGCAAAAGCCAAGGAATGGATGGATAAGGCTTTCATAATCAATGAATATTTCCATATAGGTTTTCGTTTCAGGAACAGAAATAAGGTGACACGTTGAAAGCGACTTATAAACCCGCCGCACGCTATACGATCTGTCTGATCCGATTTTAGAAAAAAATTATACAGCATTTGATATGAACATTCAAACAGGTGAAATCTTAATAATCAAAGTTTTGAATAGTCGTATGAATACAAAAATCGAATTCCGAGCTATTGCGAGCCTCCCTGTAGGAATGAAAGCGAACTCAGTTCCGAATCGTACTCCGACCACAAGGATTGCAGTTAACCAAAATTTCAATTTTTGTATCCCTATCATTATTCTGAACTTCAAAAAAGATAGTTATACTTGGTTGAACGTTCATATTTAATGCTAAATTCCATTTGTTCGAAAATCGGGTCGCAGTCGGATCGTATAGTGTGCGCCGGGCTATAGAGATCATTGTTCTTAATCTAGTTAACTTCAAAATCAGTTATCAGTGTGTAACTAAAGACAGGGATAGGCTTATGTAATTTATCCCTGCTGGAAAGATCACAGTGTGTTCACAGTGTGTTCACATAGTGGACTATGTGAAGATGTGATTCACAATGTTAAAACGCTCAAATTTAACAGTGTGAAGATAATTTCACACTGTGGACACCTCTACAATGCGAGTGTTCACAGTGTGTTCATATAGTGGACTCTGTGAATATTAGATTCACACTGTTAAAACGCTCAAATTTAACAGTGTGAAGATGATTTCACATTGTGTTCACAGTGTGTTCACATTTTGTTCCACAATGTGAACAAACTGTGAACACAATGTGGGACACTGTGTTCTTTCCAGCAGGGATGATCCACGAAATTCTATTATAACTCATTTGTCATTGTGTAGAACCAGGAAGTGTTTTGTTTTGCTGTTGTGGTTGTTGATATTTGTTTTTATTTCAGCGTGGATCCGTAGTTGTAAAATCAAAAGTTACCAGTAGATTGGATACATGTTTTCCGTTCTCTCACGCCCTCCTCCCTCCCTCAACTCTCTCTCTCTCTCTTGCTCTCCCCTCCTCTCTCTCGTTATCTCCCACCCCTCTCTATCTCTCTCTCTTTCTTTTTCTCTTTCTTTCTCTCCCTCTCTCCCTACATTTCTCTCCCCCCACACACACACACCCACCCTCCTTTTACCCATATTCATCTCTGGTTTCTTTCGTTCTTTCCCTCATCATGCTTATTATTTTATTCAGTCTTCTCATCTCATCATAACCCGCTTCTTTTCCCCTAAAATTCCCTTCTGTTTTCCTGCTTCCTTTGAATATCTCAAAAATGTGGAGTAAAGCTATCATGTTTATAGGGGTATTTGTCCTGAGAGTAGTTCACCAAGAGGTAATTGCCTCAGGAGTAGTTATCTGGGGTGCTATTACTAGGCCCCTGTATAGGGTAGTGCACCCCATTAAATGAAAAAAAGGTGAGTAAAGGGTTTATTCCTAAAACGACTGTATAAAGATGTTGATTAACAGATTAACATCCCTTTAATTTGTTCCATAGATATGTATAACTAGATAGTGGATGCACTGATGTTTTTATTGTCTATAAATTGGGATGTTTAGCAGCATACAGTCCACTTTTATAGATATGGAAATGCAAGTCATGAATTCCACCCCATACAATACCCGCACTGCAAATCACAACATATCATTTTTCATGACCATGATGACGATGGATAAAAGGTCCTCGCATGACTCATAGCTAGATGTATTATCCCTCCGTGTTCCTTTTAGTAAACATGAATACGATCACCGGCGTAAAATCCGTTTCGAGGAGTTGGGGGGGGGGGGGGATGATGGAAATCTTTAGCCGAAATTTCTAGCGCGAACTCACCCATGAGTATACACACACATCCTCATCCACCATTATCGGGACCTCCTATCTGTAATTTTAATAGAATTTCAAATGAAAAAAGATACTACTATAACCGTCGTTTACGATAGATCTATCAAAAATTTCAACAACTATAGTTTCTTCTTTGAAAAGTGGGGTATATTTTTGCACGCCATACCCCCTCTTGAAAAAGTGGTGAGGGATTATAGGCCTATCCTCCATCCCCCCCCCCCCCCGGATTTACGCCAATGAATACGACATATGCGTAGCTGTGGCTTTACATTACACGTTTCATGAATTAGGGAACTAATGGTCTTATATGGTAGAAAAGGTATAACGACAAAACAGTTAGAAGGATGGGAATCTACATTAAGGAGTGCAGGAGAATAAGGAGTCAAATGGAACTGAAGGAAACCACGACGATGGATAACAGTTATGATGACGGAGAGAGGAAAGAAGATAGAGGGAAGGTATGAATGAGGAAGGGAAGAAGGGGGAAGGGGTGAAAGAGGAAAGGTAGGGAGGGGAAGGCGGGAAGAGAGAAAGAGAGAGATGAGAGAGAAAGAGAAAGAGAAAGAGAGAGAACAAGAACAAGAGAGAGAAATAGAGAGAACAAGAGGGGAGAGCTGTGTGTGGTGTGTGTGTGTCTGTGCGTATGTATGTGCGGATGTGTGTAGATGAGAGACAAAACGAAACATCTGTAAGGTACGTAGAAAGGGAGAGAAAGGGAAAAATATCGGACGATACCACAGTATAAAAGAAGACATCAACTGACCACGCTGGCGCGGGTATCATCTGCAGACCATTCCTGAATTATATTGAAAATCGCTTGAATTATTTATGACCAATCAAGATGCGCATAGAATTCTGACCTAGTAATACTGCAATAATGAAAAAAACGACAATCATACAAGAAATCATTTGTGGCAAATTATACAAAGAATGGGGAGATAAAACTGCATAATAGCCTGTGCTCGGGAAGCTGAGTCATAATAAGGCTTCAATTATTTAAAGTGAATTGTTATAACGGAATGGAAATATTTTTGTCCTTGAAAATGTGTCTATATTCCTAACACCCTATTATTTTCAGTCTCTGGCAGCTGTCATCCAAAATTTCGAAACAAAAATAAGATTATTATTGAAAACACCATGCAGGACACCCTTCCATATCCCAGGTTCGAGATATCATTGCATTTTTTAGATTGCAACAACTCTGCATAAAGTACGACGCATGAAATTCGACAGAGAATTTCAACATGTGTGCGCGAGTGTATGTGGGTGCGTGTGTCGGCATTTGTGTGTGATGATGCGGGTGACGGTTAGTGTGTAAAGCTCATGATTGGAGGCAGTTTGTGATTTGATTTGGAATGATGCTTTGGCGTCAGAAAAACAAATATTGCTTTTAGTAGTAGCCTCCTCAGACTTAATTCAGTTTTGGTCGTTCTCATCCCATATACCGACGGAGAGGAAAGAAATATCCAATTTGAAGAGCGCTGTATGTATAATAAGGTGTACTTCAAATTAGCGTCTTCATTAACGTATCTATTCTATGGGTACAATTGGATAGATCAATTGTACAATAAACCAGTGTTTGGAATTCATTATCTGAAATACATAACGGGCAATATCTGAACGGCATAGGCCTGTAAAATTGCTCATCATTCACAATACTAAGAAACATAGCAATTTCTGTTCATTGTGTTCATTAAATAGGTATCAACATGACTTTGCAAGGCCTATCAAATTAAAATCAGTTGTACACTATCACTTTTATATTTTGAATGCATTTGAAGCAAACATCCGACAAGCTCGAAATATTGCAATAATCGATTTACTGTTGCTTATGCTTCTCGCCACAAACTCATATAGAAATCTCATCTCAGATTAATATCCTCAACGTATAAGTCAATAAGTATTGTTATTAATGAATAAAAGCACACGCTGGTAGATAAGGCCTCTAAAGCGATATTTGAAAGATGATTCATCTTTTTGATAGGAAAACACATGGATATTTCGTCCAGGGGCATAGCTAGAACATTTTAAATGAGGAGGTGGTTACGGGGAAAGGCAAACAAAAGCGTGTTTTCCATAGTGTGGAAAATTTGTGGAATGGGGTTTTCGAATTCTTCCCAAATCATCCAAGTCATGCAGCTCCACTGCAGGGGTTTAGGCTTATGGATGGGGGGTTTTCTGTTTGTAGAAAATGGGTGGATAATTTTCCCCCATGGACATGGTATTTTTGTTAAAGCGATGTGAAGGGAATTAAATGTTTATGATACGTCTGCATGCATAAAACATCACATCTTCTCCGAGTCTTTATAAAATTAAGCTGACTTTTATGACCCCTTTCCCTTATGAACCCCCCCCCCCCCACACACACACACACCACCACCACCACCACCACCACCACCACCACCACCACCACCACCACCACCACCGCAGCCACCACCACCACAGCCACTTCCCCTCCATAAGCGAATTTCATGGAGTTGATGGAGAAAGGATTTGTATTTGTTTGTTTGTTATTTTCAAAATTCAGTAGTAAACTCATACAGGAAGAAGTCGTCACCAAGAATGCGTAAAATCAATTAAATTTCATTAGCATCGCCAAATGAGCACTTGCATCATTTTTTCTCTTTTATTGACTTACAAGTGAAACTGGCCTCTCCATTTCATTTTAAAGAAAAAGTCACGGTAAGAGTTTTATTCGTCTAAAACGTTCACATTATTCCTATGGATATCAAAAATCATGGTGTTCTGATGTAAAAAATTCTTAATAGCATTGGGAATTATATCAGGGCGGTCAGTAGCCAATTTGTTTGTTTGTGCTAATTTTGTCGACAAGTTGACCGAGAGCGCTTTATACCTTCTCATATCATAAAATTTGAATTGAATTGAATTGAGTTATCATGAGTAGAGTTGTAATTTAGTTATGAGAGTATATGTATTTTAAATTGAATTTCTTTGTAGCAGCGTTTTCTAATTCTTAAGTAATGTACCGTAAATCAAAAGTTTGGAAAATATTATCGTAAAGTAGTAGCAATATCATTCATCAAGTACCCCCACCCCCACCCCAATATCATTCATCAAGTACCCCCACCCCCAAAATGTTTTTCCATCTCGCCCACACAACCATGTTTTTTTGTTTTGTTTTGTATGTATTTTTCGTTGTTTTTGTTTTCATGACACATTACATGTTGAACACTGAAGAAATTTGACAGAGATTTTGCGGACCTTTATCTGGCAACCTTTAATTATAGAACTATGTTCAAGTGCAGCTTAACGAAGGTTTAATGTCGACTGCATTCATTAAATTTAGTCATAGCTTCACTGAAAAGATTAGGAAGAAAGTGTATCAAATTCTGACAGCCGAATAGTCCAGTTGTATCTTTATGCATAATGCAAGACTTTGAAAACCATATAGACTCAGCAAGTGAAATAAACCATCTTCCAGCAAAGTCACTTTGTATTCCACCCTTTTATGGTATAACCTACATTGCGTTTTGCGTGGCGCTTTTTCCGCGCGAATAGCGCAACAGGCATGACAAGAGAAGCATTCTCGACACACATTCCCTTGAAACAAGAGCAGACGACAAAAAGACACACACAGCTATCGGTACATCTATTCAGCAGACGATCATTTTGTGAGGGGTGTGATTCGTCGCGGGGGAAAAATAATATCAGCGTGGATGACTTGCCGGTATTCCCCGCGTTCTGGGATAAGAAACCGTTCCCAGCTAAACCGTTGTGTGTATTTACTCTGGGTGTTAATCGTTTACTTTGTAGACAAATACTTTAATCTGATAAATATTACGTGCTTAAGTGGAATATTACCAAAGAAGTGGTCATGGGGTCGAAAATGTCATCAAGTCATCATTTGGTGGAAACGGACTGCGAGGAGGCGGACTGGAAATTACAGCGGAAATCGTGTTCGATGTCGTCTGCTATGGAAGGGAGTAAAGCGTCAAACGATTGCGATAATGATTCGGTGGACGGTGAGTTTACATGCCATATCGATTTGATGACTGTGTTTACATGAAGCTATTTTAAACGATTGCACGTATTATGTAAATCAAACTTTATTGGTGATTCAGAAACAGATCTTTCCTCTGCGGCTTGACAAGACTCTTCATTATGAGTCCTTGTTTTTTACAAGTTGCAATCCGTTATGCATTGTTTAATCGAATAATTTGTTTAATTTACTACTAAAGCACTTCTTGAAAAAAATCACACCCACACGACCACACACCCACACCCACATATACAAATATAATGCAGAAGGAAATGGGAGAATAATACTTAAATCAAAGTTCCCGAGAGCTTTAATCCCGTACTGAAAATTTTGAAAGGCTCAACAAAAAACAAAAACAAAAAACAAACAAACAAACAAAAAAAACACACACACACACATCTCCGCCGGGAGTCGAACACGTGTCCTTGGCTTAGAATGCCAATGCCTTAACCGCTATACCACGGAGACGGTCGTTGCTTCGGCGACACCAGGTTCACTTCTCCGACAGATTGACAAATTTCAACTTTCATTGATTAGTTCCTTTGTCGGAGGCTTCCACATAGTGTGCATTTGTACGGAAACTGCTAAGCTGTACGTCCTGTATATTTATTCAGGGGCGGCGATACGGGGGGCGACCATCCCCCTATGATTTTTCCAGTGATAAAGAGGAGAAAAAGAAGAAAAAGAGGAGGAAGGAAAAAGAAGAGTATGGGAATAGAGAGGGTTAGGTCATGCAACTATACCCCTATTTTTTCATATAAAACGTAAATAAACTCACCTATGGGTCATCTTCCCCCTATGAAAATACCCTGGCGTCGCCCCTGGTTTATCCATAAATTTATGTAATGTTTGCATCATTTCAAGCGCTGTTTTTTTCTCTCGAAAAATTAATCTATACATTAAAAGTACGCCTCAAGAAAGACAATACGTGTCCCGTCTCTGGTCTGTTTCATGCTGAAGATAAGATGTGCCCCGATTCGCCACTACTTGGTAATACGTCAGGGGTCATTCCATATTAGCCTGTGGGTATATTATGAAGCCCGTATGGCATGTATTACAGGCTTTACAATTATTTGAACATAATACTGTAGTGTCAAAATGGGTATAGGTAATAATCTGTAATGATAGTGCATTCTATGATATGCGATCAACACATATGAGCACCTAATCAATACGTTGACTTGGTATAGGGGTTGTTTGTAATATTAAACATATGAAGCTCGAATATTCCTCTGGAGTCGTGAAAATTGAAGCAAACACACATGGGGAAAGATTGGTTTTAGAGGAGGCGAGTTTGTTCGGTCAGTAAAGCGTCCTCCTGTCGAATCAAATATCGTGGGTTCGAGTCCACCCCGGGCGGATGACTGAAGCCTGCGTTGTGTGTTATAACGTGTCCCTCCCCTGTTACCCTGATTTACATGGACGCGAGCTACGTTTCAGTGAAAAAACACTCCGTCCCTCGGATAGACGTTAAATGGAGGAGGGTCGCCACCTTTGCACGTTAAGAACCCACTGCAATATTCGAAGAAGAGAAGGGGGAAACCCCGGTGTAGTGGTACACCAGCACATCCCAAAAAGTTACATATGTATCGGTAGGAGAAACCCGAGGGTCACAGTGATTACGTTCGCTTTTCCCCTCTTAGGCCCAGGTGACGCCAAATATAATTATAATAATTTTGGATCACATTTTTCAGTGTTTCCCTTTGTTTTCTGATGTTTCTTTAAAGGAAAGTTCTTTTTAGACAAGCCTAGTGCCAAGAAAAGTTCATTCTACATCACGTGACTAAAACTTGACTGTAGGACAAACCCGTGTTCCCACTGCGCGAACCAAGATTATGTGTGTCTTGTCCGCAAATTCTGGTAAAGCCACCCGATTGAGGCATTTACTTTTACGAGTACCCTTCAAAATGAGGTTAATCAGTGAATATCTGAAGGTCGGCTCATGTACGGTGAAGGATCCTGATTGCCTCAAATGATGCAGAGATTCTATTCGCAATCGCAGGCACTGGCGTGATGGTTGGTGGAGGGCCGAGCTGGGGGCTGTAGCCCATCCCCCAAAACCCCCCCCCCCCCCCTTTACACGACTTTTGAAATAACTTGTAAATGTTGAAATGAGATTTTGTATCAAGACTAACAATAAAACCAGCAGCTATGACTGGAATTTTTTCCTTCCCATCTTTATTCAAAATAAAATTTGTGTTCAAGACACAGATTTTTTTTCCTTTTCGTTAATTTTTCAAAGTTTTGATTTTATATTTCTAATAACAAATTATTTCTTCTCTATACTTTAAATGGGTCATTCAGATTACGTGTTATACATGAGAAACAGATTTCACTTTGATTCAAATTGTGATCATCACGGGCTTTTAACCTTTTTTTTATAGTATCAATTGAGAATACATTTTAGATTAATTGCATTTTATGATATTTTGCCCCCCCCCCCCGAAAAAATGTTCGTTACTTCGTCAACAGGGTAAATAGAGCGTACTCCTGTTGTCTGGCGTTTATACGTCTTCCGGAGAATTCGAACATAATCCAGGGAAGCTGAAATAAAAATGCAGACAGCAAGAGGGTTTCAAGTCATTACTGATTACACTAACATCATCTTAATAACAAATCTCTCCTATGATGAGGTCTTACAAGTGCACTTTCCTAGATTCGGCCACAGACGAAAGTGTCTCCGTTTCGAAATAAAAAAAGACCAAAGAAGTCAAAGGTTCATCAAGTACAGAGAAGGGGTAGCAAGGCGAATATTCAGACAAGAAAAAAAATCCAGCGCCTAAACTTTAGATGTCGAATTGGTGTTATTTCCTCTTCGGGTCCTATTCTTGAGTATTTTTTAAAATATATAGATTATGCTTTGCTCTATATCGATGCAACTCTATGCATGCTATACTTTTCATTAAGAAATGTAATTATGCATTTTGTGATTTTCTTTTCATTAATTGTTCTTTATGGCTACACATTCGGAGGCTTTTATTTAGATGAATGCTCTCTTGCTTCCTGTTCAAAATAATGTAAACATTTTTTCTTTTCATTTGATACGAGAAGGGGATGAAAATGATTTGAATATCAATCTGAATCTTGGTACTTACATAAACCTTGTATACACCGGATGTCTACAACAACGTTTCCCATGCACTTCTTTCCCTTGCACGCAGAATGATTTCCCTCATAATGTAAGCCAGACGCTAACACCGTTTTTGTATGTTTTGCTATTTTTTTATTTATCAAATACACTTTAAAAATACCCCCCCCCTCCTCCTCCTCATCCTCCCCTAAACAAGCTCTTCCGATCTCCGCCTTATCACATTGATTTGAACCTAATAATACGATGGCGCCATTTTCTTCAGTGCTGGAATTGGAAACGGAATTCGCCAGGGAGCCGAAATCCGTTGAATCCATTCGGCAAATTAAATGACAGATAAGTAGTGTGATTCGGATTGATGCCGTTTTGAGCAATGCAATCTGGAGATCTTGACAACATCTTTATCTAACTTTGTCTTCTATGTCAAAATCCGTCATTAAACGTTATTTTGTTGAAGTCACGGTTTGTATTTTGAAATGGTTTTTTTCTAAGAAGCCGTCGACTTGAAAGTTTACGTTGCCGATGGCGTTGCTACGGGCGAGAAAGAGAAAGGGAAAAAGGAAAGGAGAGACGGAATGTATTTTCTATAACTTGATAGGCTCATTCTTTGTTATTCATTTACCTAATATACGATACACTCAGTGTGGTACTCTTATACTATTTGTGAAAGCACGTGATCTTATCAATATGGGTTGCAAGGGAAGTCTTTTTGAAAATTGTGTACAATAATTGAGTTTGGAGCCATTATTTAGAGGCGGCCACCTTGCTGGTAAAACCTATTCGTGTTCCAGAAAGCTTTGGTTATTATCCTACAGTTTCCATTTGGCAGTGAACGTTGTTGTTTGGGTAATAGGGTTAACTACAGGACAATGATTTCATTGTAGACAAAGCTTTCAGGGATACACCATCATGTCCATGTATTCTTTCGAAGGGATAAGGGTTCTGAAAGGGCTGGTGAGCTCAAGAGCTCTTAGCGGAGCTCACCAGCTCTTGTCAAACATGTCAAAACCCCTATGCATTTGAAAGAATAGACGGTGTACTGCCCTGAAAACTTTGTCTACAATGGAGATTCTCCGCCTTGAACATGTTGAAAGTATAATTTGCTAATACCTCGCTCCTGAAGTACATGACTTAACAATATTCAGAGAAGTTGGGTGGAAACAATGAATACCCCTGGCATCTGCCTCATTCTTTAAGAATTTCTCAAGAAGCAACACATGCATGACATGAGAAGGCATAGTTCTCTACTCGAATACTTCGGCCAACGTAAGTTAACTTTAAAATAGGTTTACGTCATGTCTGTATGGATATGTATAGATATAATTATGATGGCTACTTCATGTCTCCAGTGTTAATGATTAATAAAATGATTCTTAATCAACTATTTCAGCAGTTTCCTTATTTTTTCCCGATATTATTCTTCGTTAAGAAAGGAATAGTTGATTCTTTGTTTTTTCCTTTCTAAAATGGAGGTTCAACTTGATATGTGTCTGTAATTAGTACATATGTACTGTACTCCATTACGTGGGGCTTTTGGGGTTGCAGATAATAACTTCAAAAGACACATTGGTCGACACGTAGTTTGCTCATACTCAAACTTTGCCCCATTAATTATTATCAAATCTAAGTACCTTTATCTCTGAATAAGATCAATATTCATATGAATTGATTAAGGTTGTGTAATGATTCACTAAACAAAAAGTTTCGAACGCGATTGGTTTCCAAGTATTGACAAACGATTTGCCATGTTCACCTGTTACTGTGTGACGATTAAGGCATGGAACACTGACAGTTCTCTCTCTCTCTCTCTCTCTCTCTCTCTCTGTCGTAGGGTGTCTGTTTATCATTTTCTCCATCTGTTTGTACCTCTCTTCCCCCTCTCTATCTCTCTATCTCTCTATCTCCCTATGTTAAATTGCCAGTTTGTCTGTCTGTCTTTGTACCTCTTCCCTCCTTCTCTTTCAGTCTTTCTTTCAGGCTTGTGTTTTGACACTTGATTCAATACGTGCTTCACTGACGTACATCAATAGGCAATCTACGTTACCATAATCCATGTAACAGAAGAAACTAAGATGAAATTTGAGAATTGAAAAATTAGAGATAATAACGGTTGAGAGGTACCAGCGTCCTGGTATCACCTTACTTTGTGTCACATGAGGCATGTGAGCTGAACAGCTAATCTTGTCTGGATTGTTGACATGGTTTAGCCGACGTCCTTATTCAGTGCTCATTTTGAATACACTCGGTCCACGTTAGTTCGCGCAGTCTTTCTTGGCTGCTGAGTTTTGTTCTTTTACACTTGCTTTCACTAGTGTCTATGTGAAGTTTGGATTGTATTATGGGATGCCGTTATGGAGAACTTTGTAAACTTTGCTCAGTATATCAACTGGAATGTTTGTAAAGTACCACACCCTAGTCGTGTACACGTATACTCGAACACATGAATTTTTACACTGCATTACGTGAATAATGTTTACATCCTGCTTCAGACTAAAAGACTTCCAGTGCATGTGATCACGGTGATGAAGATGAACTTTTCGACATCAATGATTATGAAGCCAAACTAACTTACCCGTTACCATGGTTGCTTGGAAAATGTCAAGAAGTAACACGGTAACTGGACGGCAAGGAGATTTTTCAAAAAGAGCAGGGACAATATTGTTATATTTTGAAAATTCATATTGACAGAATACGTCAAACAATGTTTTGATTTCTTTCAGGAAATTCCACCAGCCTCAGTCTGAGTCGGACATCGGCAGGTATGAGCCACGATTTCGTCGATGACTACCAAGAAGTGAGAGAGAAAGAAGAAGGAGAAGAACCTGCTTTCGACATCAACGAAAACTTCGACTTCGACTCCGATCGCCTCACTGTCGACTCCGACATTATGACCATGGACAGTATCTGTGATGGTTTCGATGTCGTTGAAATCGGGGATCATCGCGACGTCGGCATCGGAAAACGTCAACGTCCAAGTAGGGCAGCTATTTTGGCCGGTGAAAGGTCATCCGACAAAAACTGTTCACCTGATAACATTAGGTAAACTAAAAATCATGTGCATTATTATTCTAATCTGTTTTCTTACGAGTATGTCTGAAGGCCTGGTCGGACCCGTCGGACCTTACCAGTGACGACAGCGAGATTTTCAGCTAACTGATAGAAATACAGTATCTCCTTTTAGTGATATTTTTGCAGTATATATCTGTTGGCTCCAAATGCTAGTATTACATATCATACATTGGCAGAAAGAAATAAAAAAACACTGAAAATATGAGTCCAATCTGATGCAGTATGCTGTGCCGTTCTTCACTAAGAGTGATTTAATTCAACTAATCATGAAACTCTTTAAGTTGGCAGTGCATTCAAATGTTTAAAATGACTATTTCCATGCACAAACTGGCATTTTTCCGATTAAAATTTGCAATTATCCTTCACTTTGGTTCATGATATATCCATTTTCATGTTTTTTCAAACTGTAAGAATGGAAAATGATGATAATTGTTGCCAATTTGAGGAGTGACTTTTAGTGAAATCTGATTTAGATATTAAGAAATCTCTGTACTGCCAGGGCTTAAGTACACGCTACCATGTTTGTACGTGTGAGCACTGTGCTGTTGCATCTTAAAAGCAGATCTGGACCCCGTTTCATAAATACTTGTTTATCAATAACAAGTTGCAGTAAATATTATAAGCTACTGAAATCCCTGCATCTGATTGGCTTAGAACAAATTCGTCATATGAATGTGGCAGTTGTTACTGATAACAAGGTTTATGAAACGGCGCCCAGTCGGATGTACCTTACATCAATAATCTCATTATAGTTATCATTATCGGTTAGGTCTGACAGCCCTTTAACATTGATAATTCAGGGGGGCAACCGTTATTGGGGCAGTGGCGAACTGGAACTGCAATTCGATTGGGGAATATCCCTTTGACCAGCAGTCTTATCTATGAAATCGGCCTACAGACCACAAATCAACCGGCACTCAAGAAAAATCGAGCAGTCCACGGAGAAAACTTATCAGTAAAATGAATATAACAGTTCCGTTAGAGCGAACTTGCCTGAAACGTGAGTCTTGCCGCTCGCTGCGCCGATGAATAGACATTCATATAAGATAATGTGAAAAAAATGCACATGTGATGTAAAATCAGTGAAAATAATTTTATGCATTTTCTCCCCCAGATCCTCCATAACAGATTCCAAAATGGCAAATGGAGATATCACTTGTCCGATTCAACAGCTGCAAAAGGTTAATATAAAAAGTGCCATCCAACCTGTCGTTTACAAAATGGACTATCCGAATCGAGGAAAGGCAGTTATAGTCAACCAGACACGATTCGACCCGATAACAGGCATGTTGAACCGGGATGGAACGGATCCTGATATTGAAGGACTTAATCGTGTGTTCACCCATCTCGGATTCCGGACAGATATTCAAAGCGATCTAACAGTAGCCGAATTTAGGAGACTTATTATAGGACGTAAGTAACATAGAAAATTGCATGTCCCATTCGTTTTTGCAAGTGAGAAGTTTTCTTACTTAAAACGTAACAAAACAGAATCAAACAAACCATGAGAGTGTATGAGGTGCAAAGATGGCGACTTTTGAAGATGGGGTTGTTAAACTTTATTAAACGTTATTATTTAACATGACTGTAAAAGTTCTTAGGTAGGGCTGTATAGCCTGTCGCAATTTGCTCGTAATTATCAAGAGTAAATTGTGCTGTTCGAGGTAGGCTTATCCATGAGCAGACATGGATGTTCTTTTATCACTTCACAGCAAAATGGAAATGAAGAAGAAATATCAAAATGTCAAGTTACTCCAGGAATACGACTCTTTCTGTATGGTAATCGCTATTAAACATCATAATTGTCAATTGCGAGACGAGGCGGAACCTTTATCAAGATGTTTATAATAATTCAATATTTTTTTTTCTTATCCATCTCTATTTTTCTCCCAGTCAGTAGTGAGGATTTCAGCAACGACGACTGCTTCCTGTTTATTGCCATGACTCATGGCGAAGATGGCGTCCTATACTGTAAAGATGGCACGGTGGCTGTCGACGAGCTGTCCTTCCGCTTCAAAGGAGCCATGTGTCCGACACTTGTTGGGAAACCAAAGCTCTTCTTTATACAGGTGTGTATCTATTATCATTTTCTAGATAACGTCAAGGCAATTTGAATTTGGAGCTGAAACAAATGATGATGGTCCGTACTTGGCCATACTCGGATAAAAAAGAGATAATAATAATAATAAAATTCTGCAGATATTCACTTCATTATGGATATTTTCTCATCTTGATTATTGTATTAAAAATACCAAATCTTATCAGTTGATGTAAGTTTTAATTTATCCAGGTAGAGCACAATTTGAAATAAAGGCTAAATCAACTGGACTTACTTTGGATTTTTGAAAAGAGAACGTTTCTTGTCCGATCTTTGCATCTTTTCACAAAAAAAAGTACTTTGTACACCCAAGTGTGAAATATTGTGAGATTTATGTGTGTATCATGTGACAGAAGAGACTAATGTTTCGAAATATTCATATGAGCACCTGAACACTTTTTTTTTTCTGGGACACAATGTATGTGTGCGAGGACTACCAAGACCTAAGGTCTGTTCATATTGATATTAAAATGGGTGTTCACTTTTTCATTTTGCTCAGTACTTCAGCTGCAGTGCCCCGTAAATGGAAATATTTGGTTTAGTGCAAGGCAATTTACTATCTCGAAAGAAATTAACATAATGTTCGAGCAATAAACCGTAAAGGGAGTTTCTTAAATACCTGGAGAAGTACTCTTAATTGCGAATCAAGTCGTTGACATTTCATCGGATGATCTAGACCTTAGAAGATTATTTGCCGTTATAGGAAAGGGCAGATGCAGCTGTGCTTCTGTTATTGTCTCCTCTAATTGGTCATAAATGTTGCTCCAGTGACTGTTTCGCAAACTAACTCTCTCCCTCACATGCCTAAATTTTTGTTTATCCTCTCTCACTCAGAGTCTCTGTTTCATCTCCACTATATCCACTCTATATATAACTAAATAACCCATGCGCATGCTCTCTCTCTCTCTCTCTCTCTCTCTCTCTCTCTCTCTCTCTCTCTCTATCTCCCTCTCTATCTATCTATCTATCTATCTATCTATCTATCTATCTATCTATCTATCTATCTATCTATCTATCTATCTATCTATCTATCTGTCTGTCTATCTATTTCTTTCCCTCACTTTTATTCTCTCGGTGCAATGCCTAAGGCAATGCTTCTCCTAGCGTACTTTCCTCCAGAATCAATGTAGGTTACCGCTATTATTGCCGCACTGTGCAACTTGTTTGTCTCCAGGGGCCCCGACAATTACGGCAATGCAAAACCAGGGGTGCAATAAACCTAAAGTCATCATAATTCCGTCAATGAATTGATGACAATTTGGTTACGAGGTTCGAAGGAAATTGATGGTTGTGAAGTAAAAGTATTAAGTTAGAAGCTTCCAGTAATTCCAAAGAGACACTCGTGTCTTGGGGCACAAGTCTTACTTGGGCGGATGAAATAAAAGGCATCAAAAGGCAGAACGGGAGAGAGATGTTCCATGGAGTTGTTTATATTAAAAGTTCATTTCCTCTCTCTCTCCCTCTCTCCCTCTCCCTCTCTCTCTTTATTTCTCTCTCTCTTTCTCTCTCTGCCTGTCTCTCTGTCTCTCTCTCTCTCACTATCTAAGTATCTGTCTATCATGTCTATCTATCTATCTATCTATATCTGTCTATCTATCTATCTATCTATCTATCTATCTATCTATCTATCTATCTCCCTCTATCTCTTTCTGTCCTGCTCTATTTTTTTCTTCTTCTTAATTCTGCGTTTTCTATATTCACTACTAGTCGTGGAAGCCCCTGGGGGTTGACAGGCGGTAGCAGTACCACTGGCAGGGCTCATGCTTTAATTCAGCGGGGTATTGTTAATTGTTTTACCATTTATCCAGAAATAAATCAGTAATAATGATAATGATATTCTTGATTGTTACAGCGCCCAATTCAGCTCCGATGTCTCTAAGCGCTTTGCAGAAATATTACCCCTGTCATCGGATTCAGGCTAGCCTAAACTCAATGTATGCCTCTTCAGACAGGCGTCTTTTGCGAATCGATGCTTACAGTGCTATTGAACAACTGCACACTGACTTTCGCATCCTACCGGGTACCCACTTATCCCCTGGGTGGAGAGTGGCAAATGTAGATTAATGTCTTGCCCTAGGACACCAACCGAGGTTCGAACCCATGACCTTTGCATTACCAGTCAAGTGTTTAAACACGAGTGACATAGGTTTATACCGTGTGTAATAGTAAGGCTAAAGTGGTACATGTATATTGATGTCACTATTGCTTGGCACATTATGTGCTAACGCTATATTTATTTCAAATGTATATTTTGTTTTGTTTGTTTTGTTTTTCTTGAATATCATTTTTAAAACAATTTCTATGTAAATGCAGGCGTGCAGAGGAACACAGATGGATCACGGTGTTCGTACGCCCGCCGTTGAAGGCGACGATGAACCAGACGCTGCCCTCAGCCAGAAAATGTTTTACACTATCCCGGTTGAGGCAGATTTTCTTATGGCATATTCTTCGACTCCAGGTAAAAAACATAAGTCCTTTTTAATACTTTTTAAAGGCTTTATAGCTTCTAATTTTATTTTACTTAGTAAGTGCCATGGATTTTTTTCGCACCCTCTCCTACATGGTGACAACCCACTTCACCGAAGGCCCGCGAGGCCGAAAATAGCAAATTGTAATCTATCATGTACACCGCTCTGACCAATTCCTGTGCCAGAAGGAAGTTTAACAAGTATTATAGGGCAGTGGAAAGTTTTTCATTGAAGGTGTGTGACATCCGGAAACGAGGACTAAACATGCTAAAGGAGACATAATTATTTTATATATTGATAGCGATACAATACGAGAAAAGTCGGCCTCGCGGGCCTTCGGTCTCGCGAACCTTCGGTCAAGTGGGCGGACCCCTCCTACATGTAATGTCTCTCTTCACTGACTATCTGTCACCACTCTCTCTCTCTCTCTCTCTACACCTGTACTATATGTCTCTTCTCTGTCTCTCTCTCTCTCCCCTACTCTCCCTCTGTCTCTCTTTCTCATCCTTCTCTCTCTCTCTCTCTCTCTCTCTCTCTCTCTCTCTCTCTCTCTCTCTCTCTCTCTCTCTCTCTCAACCCTTTTCTCTCTCTATTTTTTTATTTCGTAACTATCATTTTATTAACTAGAGTCTATACCAGAGCAGGAGTTGGTCTTGCGGTAACGTCCGCATTCAGCTCTTTTTGTCTTTACCTACATACTGACTCTGATCTGACCCCAGGTCCGAGTCTGAGTCAAGTCTTTCGAATTGTAACGTCACAGGTCGGTCCCAGACGTAAATCATCATAATTATCTGACTGGTACACGCCTGTAAAAAGCCAATTACACAGTTGTTGCTAGCAGCTGCCGGAGACTCAGACACAGCCGTACAGAGTTAAACAAGCTACGTCTTTGATTTATTTTGATATTGTATAAATGCTAAACAATGTATGAAATTGTCTGTGTAATTACTCTGCAATTACTGTGGGAAACAACGCAAGTAGATAGAAAAAGCTTTCCCGACAATTTGGGCTCTTTTCAAATACGTCATTATTTTGTTCAAAAATTTCTGATGCATCTTGGAGAATATGCTTCCAAAATCGTTGAACAAACTGCGGATTCTACTTGAATTTTATATATTCCTTTTGACTATTCAAATGCTGATTTAGATGTAATATTCTGATCATTGCCCTGGTTATCTTTGTTCTAGGTTACTACTCTTGGCGGAGTCTTCGAGAAGGGTCCTGGTTCATACAAGCCATCATTACGATCTTTGAGAAGTACGGAACGTGTATGGACATGAACCAAATGATGACTCGTGTGAACAGATATGTGGCGTATAAATACGCATCAATATCGAGTGACGAACGATACAACGGGAGGAAGCAGATGCCGTGTTTTGTGTCAACGCTGACGAAAGAACTGTATTTCATCCCGAAGAAATAATGGACGAGTGAATATTTCATTGCATGAATTATTTATAAGGAAGAATACTGAGACTATCAGCTAGGTTTATTACTTGTATATCTTTGAACTGAAAACATTACCCCGCTTGCGAAAAACATCAGCGCTGAAAAAAGATACAGTTCATGGTTTGTGTCAATGCTGGCGAAAGAATTGTACGTCATACCGGATTACTGATGATAAAGGATTGATATTTATTGAGCAAATCATTCATTAGTGGAAATCTAACGACAGTGACTGTCAGATAGGTTTATCACTATTTACATTGAATACAATGAAGAATGATTGCCGCGCTACTTGTCAAGTTTAGACAGAAATGTGCTTCTAGGTGAAGAAATGACGAACGAATGATTTCCATTTTAATAGATTATTTATGATTATGTACCACGGTTGAAATTCAGAGTTAACGACTATCTGCTAGGGTCAATACTATTTAGTTGTTCTTTTTATTCCGAACATGCCGAAAGAATGCACATAATGTCTTAGGTGCTGTGCAAAGTACATCAATGGAGTAGTAAGGATTAAATGAATTAAATGCAACAATTAGCAGAATAACGGTGTGGTTCGGTGACAGCTTTCACAGAAGGAAGATACAGCAGGAAGATACAGCATCCGAAGAAACGATAAACGAGTTTGATGATGATGTTGCATCTGGACAAATGAATGAAAAAATAATGTATTATATTAACTTAAGACAAGGACTGCCAACGAAGTTTATTCATGTTCCGCTTTGATACTTGCTGAGTGGATGCCATTTTTTAAAATCCGAAGACCATTTTCATTTTGTTTACTAAATTGTGCTAAATGAAAAATTAAAGTGGACAATAAATATTTTACGTAGATATGGTTCATATTCAAAGACTAGCTAAGTTTATCACTACTTAAATTGAATGTCAAAACTAGGTTTGTTAGAGTAGAAATGCAGATGCCATGTTACTTGCTAATTTATCTCTTGTTTCTATTGCCTTGAGCAGCGAATGAGGAAACAAATAACGTTTCCTGTTGACAGTGCCGAAATATATCTAGTCAGGAAAAATATCCAAAGCATGAAACTGACATGTTTATTGATATTTAGTTTTTAAAGATATAGACAGCTGATGCCATGTTTATAAGCTGGCATCTAGAAATTATTATTGCGAAGAAGATTCAGCAACAGTGCCGACTTATGCATGCCTATATTAAGCAGTATTTCTAGAAAAATGCCACTTTCAAATACTTATCTTTTTTTCTCTTTTTCCCACTATTTTACTGGTTACATTTTAAATGATATGAAAATTATACTCGACAGGCATTATGGAGCGCTATGTAATCTGTAACTAAATATAGCCTGCAGTGAATATTTGCCTTATTTTCACTTTTTATATCAAAGTTGTGTTTTCATTGGGCTAAATTAGAAGGTAATGCCAATTCTATAATCAGTGGAGGTACAATAAGGGTGGACGGGGTCTGAGGGTCGATTGACCATGTAATTCATAGAGAATTTTAGTCATTGTCCGCCCTTATTTTATCGACCGGTCACAAAAAAAAAACCCGAAACAAAAGACAAAACAAAACAAAAGAAAAAATTGCTAAACTCGCAAGGCCAGTCCGCCTTTGACGTTCTGGATGTTATCTCCCAAACAACTTCAGTGGGAGCAGTGTTATAGTGGTCAAGGCTCTATAGCCTTTCATACGAGAGGTCCTGGGTTCGATCCTCGCCTGATGCAAACATCCTTGGACAAGGTGTTTTGCTCACATGCGCTCCTCTCGACCCAGGTGTATTAAATGGGTACCTGGCCTTGCTGGGGTTATGATAATTGCAGGGCTCCCAGGAAGAGCAGGAGTAATAGTGATGTGGCTTCCACTGGCGTAAATCCTGGGGGATGTGATGTAACTCACCATTTTTAGAGGGGGTGGCGTGTACAAATATACCCCCCCCCCGCTTCTCAAAGAAGAAATAACATTTTAATCAATCAGTTGTTGAAATTTTTTGATAAGTCTATCTAAAACGACGATTACAGAAGTAAAAATTTTATTTGAAATGCTATCAAAAACCAGACATATAGGATTAGATTGTTTTTCTCGATCTCAAAAAATTAAAAGTAAAAAGTTGACATTCAAGGAAGAGTCCTCCGTCTTCTAGACAAAATTGATTTGTTGTGCTCGTATGCAAATTTAAATCGTTGTTACGTATTGATATCTGAAAAAAAATATTTTGTCTTTTGTATACTGTAACGAATTTCTATTAAATGTAATTTCTTTTGCGTATTCCTTATCATGTTTATGATGAAATCAGCGCATTGTCTAATAACATCAAATGTTTAGAAAGTAATGCATATATGAATATCAACATTAAAGCAAGCATTTTTCTATTAAAGATCTTATGTTTGTGACTCTGCCTTCCTTTTATGCCAAATTGAACTCATGTTGTTTTTTATTCTCACTGTCTAATTTCAAAGCCAGAGGCGAACTGTCCGTAGGGAGTGTGGGTATCCCCCCCCCCCCCCACACGGGGCCGGTCTATGTTTTACCCGGATATTTTGGTTTAAAAAGGCCGGTCTTACATAAAACGGGCCGCATCAACAAAAACTGGCCCGTCAAATAACAAGGAGGAAATTAAAATGAAAACAAAAAGAAATGAAAAAGAAATAAAACAAAACAAAATGAAAACAGATAAGAGTTCATCAATTCAAAAGATATTAAGAATAGAACAGACAAAAAATTATTGTGCTTATTATGTGCTTGACCCAGGTGCTTTCTGGCCATGGCAGGTTTTCTATAATTAAGCTAAGGGTAGCTCCATATTTTTGCGAAAGGCTCGGTGAATTCATGGGGTCTAGTTGATCACATTGTCACTGTAGAAGAACAAATCTTCCGCAAAGCACGTTCTCCTGCCAGAAACGTTTTAATGTAATTTTGAGCTACAGTGGTCTGTAATAAAGCTTTAAACTTCCTTTAATAAGCAAGTTTTCAACAAGTCGAAGTTGAGATTTTCTTGTGACGGGTAGTTGCATAATTATTATAGATGCATTCAGGGGCGATGCTGCACTGGCTGGGGGCAGGGCGACTGCCCCCTATGACCTTTCAAGTGATTCAAAAAAAAAAAAAGGGGGAGAGAAAAGGAAGAAGAAGAAGAATGGGGAAAGAGAGAGCTGGGTCATGCAACTCTGTAATACCATTGTTTGTTGATTTAAAACGTAAATAAACTCACCTATGGGTCATCTCCCCTCCCCCTTTTAAAAATACCCTGGAGCCGCCCCTGTGCATAATCATACAGGCCCCCAAATGCCCCATGGTTTAAAAGAATTCTTCCGCACAATCTTAATTCTGAATGGTCGATTTTCTTAAAGCAAGAAACGTCAACTTCCCCTCCCCCCCCCCCCCCCCCTGGCTAACGGTCCAAAGGCGGGAGGTCATGATGAATGGAGAAATTTAGAAATATTATATTAAAAGTTAATAGGCTGACTGGGACAGTCACATCGAAGTTAGCCCAGTCAAATTTCAGTCCTAGTCGGCCAAGGGGCATGCGCAAAGGCATAATTATTCTCCTTTCGTTTTGTATCATTTCATATTCATCCATTTCTCATCCACTTCATGTAAGATAAATTGATGCCAGGAGGCGAAAGAGATGAAGCCGAAAAGGAATTAAAGGAGACGGAAGGAAGGGATGGAGACTTGGGCACGTCAGTGAATAGAGAGATGCTATCAAAAAGAGAGTATAAGAGAGGGACACAGGCCCCCATCATATCTGTCCTCCTCCTTCTCCTTCTTCCTTCTTCCTTTACCTTCTTCCTTCTTCCTCTTTCCTTCCTCCATATTTTTCTTCTTCCTCCTCCTCCTCCTCTTCTTCGATCTTTTCCTTATTCTTTATGATCCAGAGTAAATCCCCACAGCGTGAACAGACGCAATTGTGACTATATCTCCTTTCATACCCCTTCAGTCTAATGATTTTGTTTATTGTTTTGTTTGTTTGTTTGTTTGGTTGGGTTTTTTTTGTTTCCATTTCAAATCACCGCTATGCCCCCCCCCCCCCCCCCCCCCCGCCTCGATGCCTGGAATAGGACTACGTAATTTTCGGAGAGGGTACAGATGGATGGAAACAAAGAGCAAAGACAAAGAAGATAAAGACATCATCAGTTTCACGAATGTCAATCTTAGCCTTCATGATCATCACTATTTTTCATTCCCCGGCCTTTAGCATAATCATCTTTGCATCAGAAACAGGAATTAAATTTTGTTCATCTATAGGGAGAGAAAGATACAGACTGTTGAAGAATCTATAAAGAAAACTGAAAAGATCTTCGTATGTGAGACTTCATATTGATAACTGATAACCGAAGCCACCAGTGACTGGTTTGTGTCGCGTGCCTCACACGCGTCCCTCTGGTAGAACAATGATGATTTCTCATGCTATCACAGCGGAATTCCTAATTAGTATACGTGACGTCACAAAGATACCCAAACCCACCGAATCTGGTATTAGTGAAACAATAGGATGGAAAATCAATAAGAACTGAAAGTGCGCAGTAAAATATGTTTTAAATCATTGCGAGGTTCATAGAATGGTATCAAATGTATGAATATATGGTATTTTGTGTTGGCATATTTTCCCCTATTTTTTGGTCTCTCTGCCCATAAATGGAAACCATAGGACTCCCTTTGTTCGATGAAAGAAGATGGGGAAAATGCATTTGGATGTACGCCATCTCTCGTCCTCGTAAGGAAAGGCTTGCCAATGAGTCACAAAAATAACCCTGGAACGCGAGTTTGTTTTGGGCTAAGGTCATGTTTTGACTCGCTTTAGACCTGAAAACGTAAAATTTTCTTCTGAACGTTCGATGGATGCCTCAAGTGAACATATAAGCAGCATATGCAATACTTCATGTAAGTATTTTGTGGCTTGTATCAATATTATACGGATACATCTGCAGATAATTAAAAATTCTAGTTTCTTTAATACTTCGGTCCCATGTGTAGTCATGCATGTTTGTTGAATCTCTTCAGTAAACTGAATCTGAACAAGACCATGTTTGTATTGTTATTATTGTTTATTCGTGAATTTAATTGCTTTTTAACCATTGTGATGGAGTACCGTACTACGTATTTATATGAGAGTTGACAGGTACTTGATAGTATTTTGTAATCTATGTGCACTTGATGTGGAATAAACCTCTAGCATGTCTAGGCTCTACATTTAAAAAAAAAAAATCTTTTAAGTTATGTTATTCATTTTTTGGTTAAAAATTAACTCAGTTGTCTCACTCGTATGGTTGGGGGTCCTAAAGCTACGCACCATACAAATCACATACATGTGCAATACGACACATTCAAATCGGGGGAAAATACACACAGTCAATTTCCATATCAAGATTTACATTCATTTATTGCATGTGCATATAGCTTTAGGACCTCATCATTTGTCCAAACAAAATTTGACACCGGCATATATCAACCAAAAATGTGCATTATTGACATTCACCCGTCTCCACAAATCAACTTTTGAAAATGTAGAATCAAGATATAGAAATGAAATTTGCACAAACCAATGATTTTTGTGACTTTCAGCTGCTGAAAACAAAGTGCATAGCTTTAGGTCCCTCCCATCATACAAAGTAAAATTTTTTCATCTGGGCTGCCTTTTCAAAACGATCATAAGTCTAAGTTCATGGACATCCCATTGAAATGTATGTTGATTCTACAGCATGTTTCAGTGGGATGTCCAAGACCAAGAAGTTAGACTTATGACGGTTTTGAGAAATGGACCCCTGCCTTCAGAATGATTGAAAGTGATGGATTTTTACTTCATTTTCCATGCTCTCCACTTGAAGCTCACTATTTCAATAATTTGTATTGTGTGACTTTCTGTATATTTATTTTTCTAGTTTGTTTGCCCCATCTTGCCTCCTCTGTTTATTCTTTCTTTTTTCTAGTTTGTTACTTATTAAACTATTTGTTCTGTTTTCTAGGGCACACATGGGTGCATTGGTATGTTGAGCTTTGCAAGTTTATGTCTCTGCCGACCTCTATAGTTGAGGATAGAAATCACTACAATAATCAAATAATTCTTGGAAAATATTTGCTCTTTACACCTTAAGATGAAAAAATATATTTCCTTCCCATTCCTTTAGTCGGATCTCAATCATCTTGATCAAGTGAAATTCTCAGATTTTTTTTTTGATCACTGCTATTCCTCCTGTGAAACTCACACATCAGGTATGGAAAACTAATTATTGTGTGCTATTTTCCCTGTACAGACCTACGTGGATGCAAGCTTATCTAATATAACCTTGCATTTGTGTAAATGGAATAAGGGGACAATTGTCAGCAATAGGCAAGTAACGTTCCCAAGCTCTTGTGTTAGCTTAGATGAGGAATGTTGCTAATCAAAAAAAGTCTGAAAATTTCACTTGATCATGGTGATAGAGATCTACTTAAAGGAATGGTATGGATATATGATATTCTATATTCGTACAGTGCCAAAAGTGAATATTTTCCTGGAACTTAGCTGATTGTTGTGACTTGTATCTTCAGGTACAGAGGATGACTACCGCAGATATTTACACAGCCAAACAAGTATACTCTCCTGCAGTCCTCTGAGGTTTCTTTTCAGTTTCTTGACCATGTTACATGTACATAATGCAGAGTTTTTTCATGAAAGTTTAACAACAGATTTTCATTACCGTTTGATCATTCCTCCTATAGAAGGGGACATGATTGCTAGCAGATCGTTTGTGTAGTCGACCAGACAAGATGTTTTCTGTTCGGATCGTGACCCTGAACCACTACCAGACGACCCCCATTGAAGACTTAGATGTGACCTTCTCGGAGTTCAGAGGCTCAGAGGTCAAACAGGTCCCTGTGATCAGGGTGTTTGGCTCCACTCCTACTGGTAAGTAAACTGACCTCTGCCAGGGTTCTCCTCCGTGTATACCATTCTTCATGTGCTAATGGGAAAGTTCAAGCTACTGCATCACATCTAATGGACATTACTGACAACATCTAAGGTTCTGATATTTCTGATCATGATATAAAAAATAGCCCTACAAATGAGACTGAAATTGAGAGAACTGATACATTTGAAGGCAACTAATATTCTGAGCTCATACTTAATAACATGTGGATAACCACATACCTTGGACTTTCCCTAGTACTAGTATCAAGTACGAGCACTTCAGAAAAAACAAACAAACATGAGCAAATGCTCCATGAAAATGACTTTATTTATTACCATTATACAGTGTGTATATATTTTTTTTATACATGTACTTTGTTTCATGTCCTGTAAGACAAAGTTAAGTTCTGTTCTTTATTTTGTTCATCTTATTTGTGTTTCAAACCTTGTTATAAGTTTTGAAAGGATCGTCATAATTTATAAATGGATCTAGTAAACTCCTACACAATACTTCAAGTCTGCTGATCAATGTATGTTGCTATTACTCGCACCAATTCATTTAATGTATTATTGTAATGAAATTATTGCCATTTGTAAGAACTATTTAATAAATACCTTCAAATACATTGAATTCCTGCAGGCCAAAAGACCTGTCTGCATGTTCATGGGGTCTTTCCCTACATCTATATCCCGTACGATGGCACGCAGCCAACTGACCGCTACCTGCATCAGATGGCCAGTAGTCTGGACACTGCCCTGCAGGTAGCCCAGGGGAAGGCATCATCCACTGTCCAGCATGTCTTCAAGATCTCTCTGGTTTCTGGCATGTAAGTAATGATAATATTAATAATATGTAACATTGATATAGGGCTTAATACAAATGTTTCTATGTGCAAGAAAGAATTAACGAACAAAGAGAAAACATAAGAGAGAAAACTACTGAGAGGACTGCCTAATAAGATAAGTTTTAAGAAGTGTTTTGATTGAATCTACATACATAGTGGAGGTCTCATGAATGTAGACTGGAAGATTTTTTTCAGAGTTTTGGGGCAAGAGAAGAAAAGGCACGATTGCTATAACAGGTTATGGTACGGTGTCCAGGAGGTATCTGCAGGTGGGCAGTAGAAGCAGAACAGAGATTCTTGTGTCAACCACCCTGTTATGGGCTTAACAGTATGAATTTATGATACACACATATCCAAAAACCTTTACTAAAGGCACAGTGTACCTAAAAAGTGATATGTCCAAGAGATAATCCACGGTCGCTGAAATAGATATTTACACAATTTTGTTAAAAATGATTTTAATGTAAACTGCATGTACATTTAAGTTGCATGTGTAGATGTATTTAAAATACTCCTGCTAATATACACTGTATGTCACTTGTCACTATTCACATTATTGTTGACAAGAGAATAAATCATATTGTTCATATTTTATTTTATAATTTCAGACCTCTTTATGGATACCACAAGTCAGAGAGACAGTTTTTGAAAATTTATTTTTATAACCCTGCTGTCAGAAGAAGGTAAGAATCAGGCCCCTAAAGCTCCGCCATTTTGTCCAGATCCATTAGAAGGCCAACCTAAGCACCCATCAGTATTTATGAGCAAAAATGAATAATTCATTTTGTAAGATGATTCCAAGGAGTCACGTGCGTTAGTGCATGTTTGAAAACATTACGCCCATCAGCTAAAAATATGCGCAATGATGCACAATCAATGCGCAACAAATGCGCATTAAATCAAAGTATCATAATAAAAGTTATACGCGCCACACGCGCAGTAGATATGAATAATGCAACAAAAACGGGTGCTTAGGTCGACCTTCAAATGATCCGAAAGAGGCAGGGCCTAATGCCATTCGCGTAATGATATAAGCATGTGCTGCTTTTCGTCTAGTAAATTTATTATATGTCTATGGTAAGAATATTCAAACTTCATCAATTCAGCAGACTCCATGTGTGTCTCATACTGCACCAACTCTAGTACCGCCTAACTCAGTAATTATGAGAAAGGTTCAGGAGTTAAGGTCTAGACCAAATGTTGCAAATGTACTGACGAGAATTTAGAGTGTACATTTTCTTTGATATACATGTAGATGAAGGCCCGGTTCAAATGAATATATCACAAAATTTGCTTCCAAATGCGTCTAGGCATAAGTGTATAAGCTTTTATCAACTTCATTCAAACTTTATGCACATATTTAGTATATGTACATGTGCAGCCTTCAAGTATCAAGTGCTAATTCTTCAAATGTACATACATCTTAAGTTTTTTTACATCTTTTTGTCACACCGTGGGCACTGACGAAGAGTGTGACTTCGCCTTTCATTTTTGAGTGCTATGCTCCTCCGTTTTCTTTTAACCCACAGCAGTACAGAGCTTTCTTGAGGTCTAAATTAATCATCTTCAGTCCTCAAATTGGCAATACAAATTATTTTTTTCCACATTTACATAGCTTGAAAAAAATAAATATGGATATAACATAAACCAAAATGAAATATAATTGTAAAATTGAATCAGAAATTGCCCATTTGAACACAGAAATAGTGATCATATATTATTCATTGCATTGCCAATTTAAAGAGTTTAATGATTAGTTACACTTAAACTGCTCTAATTCGAGAATGCCACACCATACAGCGATGGGAATGGGCTCAAATTTGTCAGTGCATTTTTCTCTTTCTGCTCATGTATGATATGTACTGCTCAACATTCTGGACCAACAGATACTGCAAAAGCGTCTCCTAAAGGTGACACTGTCCCTCTATGGGTTAAAATCTATGATTTTATTTTTTAATGGCATTCTACTACCAACTCTGATTCTTCTCCTACATCTTAAGTGTTCAGTGTACATGTAACCATTTTTGTTTCTTCTTTATATATTGTGAACATATCACTAGTAAATTGCAATTTGTAGGTATTTCATGCTTTGATGAAACCAAGTTGAAAATCGAGTGATAGTGCCATTCTTTCCGAAGTCCAGTTGGCAGAGAAGGAAACATTGTTACAGTGCGTGTGCTTCTTTTGTTTCTTGTCGTAGGGCTGTTGAGCTTCTACAAAATGGTGCTGTCATGAATAAGATCTTCCAGCCTCATGAATCACATGTTCCTTTCAATCTTCAGGTTAGTAACAAGTTATGTAATAATTGCTATGGTTAAAATTTTACAGTGATGTCAGTGCTTATCATGATTAACCTGGTGAATACTAAACTCAAGATTACTTGGGCTGAGGTCTGTGAAAAGATGATTGTTTTACTGAAAGCAAATTATATCTAACAGGTTATAGCAGCAAAGTGAAATTGCCCCAATCAACAATAACCTGATAATAAGTCTCTAATAATTCTAACTCACTAAAGTCTGCATTATATCTGATTATTAAAAACATGATGTTCATTCAATATTATTTAATCAAAGTCAGTGAGAAAATGTGTCCCATTTTCGTTGACATCTAGTGAAGTTCACATCGTCTAAAGCTGAAATTTCATGTATTTACAATTTGAAAATAATCTTCCTAGATTTGCTAAGCATAGAAGGAAAGCACCTTGTACAAGACAGTATTGCACCCTTTTTTAGAAAGTCGCTACATTATTTGTAGTATTATGAAAATTGCCTTGTATTAATTTCACAAAGTGATTTTTTCCCTTCCATATATCTGTATAAATGGCAGTTTCTGATTGACTATAACTTGTATGGAATGAACATGCTGAACCTTGCTGCTGTCAAGTTCCGAAGGTTAGAGGAGGTCACAGAATCATCCAATCAGAAGCTTGCATCACCAAAACCATCCACAAGTAAGAATTGATTGAGTCTTGGAAAACGAGACTTTATGCAACTTTACAGGAATAATGACAACCAGTGTAATAGACAAATGTCCATATGCATGCATACATGTAATTTTACCTGTGATAAAGAAAACATGATACAGTTTTGAGGAAGTTTTTTGCAAGGGGAGGGTTTTTGTTTGTTTGTTTGTTTTCGTTTTTGTTTCATTTTGGGGGTTTTTTGTTGCGTGGTTTTTTTTTCAGGGGGGGGGGGTCATTTACCATAGGAGTTGGATGTCTTACATGGTTTGTTACCTTGGAAGATGGAAATTACGGGAGGGGATGTGAGAATGCAAATTTCGCATATTCTTTAGTTCCCTCTGTATGTTTTCATTTCAAAGTTCCAGTCATTTTTTAAATCACTTCATTCGTGGAATAATGTGATTACTTTGATAGTGATTGCCCATACATCTGTATCTGTGTCACCCTCAGGCTTCCAAGTCACCAGCCCGCCTGCCGTCCCTACCCCCCTGAGGCGACGTCACAGCAGTGGCAGCATGAGCATCTGCACCCAGGTGTGGGGTGAGGAGAACATCCCTTCTTCCCAGTGGCTTGGGGAGGAGGTCAAGAGGCAGAGTTGCTGTGAGCTGGAGGTGGATGCCGTTGCTGCAGATATCCTCAACAGGATGGACCTACAAGGTGAGTGATTGAGGAGGTTAATAATGACATACATGTACTTGTGGAAATTCCTTCAGGTTAATTCCCCGGACCTTGCCGAATGATGAGTTTTAATAGTGATATGAAAATGATAACAGCTACATACATGTTTGCTTGACACATATATATATCCATACCAGGTGATGGTTACAGCATCTATTACGTACTAAGTTACTATTTTCCTGATTTAAAAAACTTTTCAGAGGTGTCAAGAATAACTTCCTACCAGTTTCCCATTTACAGTATCGGGTTGAAAGTTGCAAATGATCACCGATGTCTTGTCAAAGGACATGTGTGCTGTTGCTTGGTCTCGATCAATCCCCCATCAATAGCATTTGATTTAGCGATTATTTGTAGTAGGGCAGAGCATAACAAGTATATAGATGCACCACACTTTGCAATCTTTTTTTACTGATCTGTTACTTGTAGATAATGCTGAGACCAATCCAGGACTGGTTGGTATTTGGGAGGATGAGAGACAGAGGAGAGAACAACTCAATCAAATGGATGAACTACTACCACCATCCTCACCAGGTAAGAAACGTTTGAAAGATATCAAGAAATAACAAGAGATACGACATGGAAGGATAGAGAGAAGGGAAGATAGATAGAAAAATAGATAGAATGATGGAGGAAGTGAGAGGAAGAGGGAAAACAAAGCCAGGTCTAATTGGTATTTATAAAAATGAGAGACAGATGAAAGAACCCCTTAATCAGATGGATGAACTGCAACCATTATCTTCACCTGGTTTTAAAGTAACATAAGAGAGAGTGAGATGCTGGTACCTTATGTAGATTAGGATGAGAAAAAGAAGAAAACGAGAGGGAGGAAGGGGGAGGGAGGAAGGGAGGGAGGGAGGATGTTAGAAAAAATGTAGTTACATCTAGTTAATATCAGATGAATGACCTACATGTACTACCAACATCCTCACTATATAGAAAACCTGTGGTAGATAAAAGAGGAGAGAAGAGACATGAAGAGGTAGAAAGGAGGAGCAAGAGGAAGCCAGATAGATAGATAGAGGGAGAGAGAGAGAGAGAGAGAGAGAGAGCAAGAGGTAGATAGAGAAAAGAAGAAAGGAGATTCAGATGAAAGTGGATTAAGGAATGGTCATCAGTCTGCATGAGCTGGTATGAAAAGCTGTAGATCTGCTAGGTGCATAGAGCAAAACCACAAATGAGATAAAGTAACAAATTAATAAAACAAAGAAAACAAAACAGAAAAGGAAAGACATTGAAAAGAAAACCAGTGAACCTTATGTATATAAACAAAAATTGATGTTTTACTTTTCAGGTAGTTATGAGCAAGAAAGCCCAGATTATAAAGAAATCCTTGATACAGCATGTTTAACCTCATATTTTTTTTATAAACTCATAGATGCGTATATGCATAATTCAAATAAATTTCCTTCTCAAGATAATCTTTCCAATATGATTATGTGTACTTGCAGAGCGAGGGGAAATTCCACTCTTCAGTGCAGAGGAGAACTGGAGCTCAAGGTTACAAGAGATAGTAGGGAAGCAGATTAAAGATCTCCAGGAAATGTAAGTGGCTCTGTATGAATGTCTGTTTTTTAACTGGTGCAGCTTTTATGAAAAGAGAGATGTTATGAATGGTTTAACTGTGCTGCCGATGAAGAGGAAAAGGAGGAGGACAAAGGATTATTATTTGTTTGGTGTCACCTGTGCCTGGGAGGCGAAAAGCAAACTGAATCACTGTGGCCCGCGGGTCTCTCCTCCCGATATAACTGATTGGGTCGTGCAGGTGGACCACTACACCAGGGTTTCCTCCTACTCTTATACGAATAGTGCATTGGGTTCTTAACGTGCAAAGGTGGTGACTCTCCTCTACACGGGGCCTCCATTTAACGTCCTATCCGAGGGACGGAGTGTTTTCCACTGTAACGTAGCCTGCGTCTATGAAACACGGGAGGGGCACATTAACACACAACGCAGCCTTCAGTCATCCGCCTCGGTGGACTCGAACCCACGATCTTTGGTTCGACAGGCAGACGCTATACCGACTGAGCCAAGTCGCTCCCTCACTGATTAGAGATGATTAGAGATGATGAGAGATGATGATGTTGAATATGATTATAATGTTGATGGTGATGCTCATGATGATAGTGATGCTAGTGATGATGATGATGATGATGATGATGATGATGAGAGCAATGATGATGATGATGATATAATTTGTTCACCAATTCCTAGCACTTTATAGTGTATTAGATGTTATGAGTGGTTTGCCAATTCCATTCGGTCCATAGGGAGAGTCAAGTCCTCAGCAGTGAAGAGGAGCCCATGGACACAGAGAGTAGTGAAGAGATTATGCCTCCCTCTCAGCCAAACATCCCTTGCACCCCTGCCAATGAAGTGGAATATCACTCCTCACAAAATCCAGGTGAGATATATCTCCAGATTCATAGTATACCTTTATTTATTTCCAAAAGTGTGCCTACTTCTAAATCTTGTTTTGGAGCATATCAGTACTTATAATGATGGAATAATGCAGTAGATAAATAATAAAGATGATAATTTGGATGTCTACTTTTTTTTTCACTCTTAAATACATTTAATGTTACAGTATGCTGTGTTAACCAAAATGCCATAAGTTTTAATGTGATTGATTATTGAGTGGTGACCAATATTTTGTTTTAGCAGATAGTGAACCATCTCAGAGGCAGAGCTTTAGTGGTGATGTTGCACCAGTCGTCAATGAGGAGTTGGTACATTCCATCTTAGAAGCTTCACAGAGAATGTCACAAACACAAGGACAAGGTATGGGCTTGACTTCACTGTGATCCATGTAGAACATTCAAATGTGTTGCTTTGTTTCTGTTGCAAGTCCGAGGTCATTTTGTCATTAAGTGTCCCAAATTTGACCAAGCAGTAGGGTACTTTGTACATAAAGGGTCATTAAATATAATACAGTGTACAACTGGGCCCTGTTTCAGAAAACTTTTTATCAGTAACAACTGCCATATTTCTATGACAAATTTGCTCTCAGCCAATCAGATGCTAGGATTTCAGTAGCTCATAACAAATATTGCAACTTGTTATTGATAACAACTTTTATGAAACAGGGCCCTGAGGAGCCTTTCATGAAGTGTCTTGTCAGTGATTTTTACTGACAAATTTGCTCTCAGCCAATCAGATACAAGGATTTCAGTAGCTTATAAGAGTTGTCAGTAAAAATCATTGACAAGACACTTCGTGAAATGCTCCTCTGGTCCAAATCTGGGATGGCTCTGCGAATCAAAAAGAACCTTTAATCAATTGGTTATATCCGGAGGATTTTTTGCTTTTGAATGAAATGTATGGTTGAGATACTTATATGTTTTATGAGATTTATTTCATATAATTAGTCTGTGTCTGATCATGCAGATACCTGTGATGAGGAGCTTGCTAATCTACTGGTAGATCTTGCTCATGAGGAAGACGAAGAGGACCTGGTCCTATCTGGGAGAAGGAGCACCCAGAGCTCCAGGGGATATCCAAGGCCTTCGGGAATTGGTAAATTACATACCTATGATGGAGATAGTGGTAGTTATTTTGATAGTAATGATGATGATGGTGGCGGTGATAGTGATAATAGTGATGATGATGATGATGATGGAGAAGATGACGATGTCGATAATAAATGCATTATTGTTTTGATATAAGATTGATGCAGACAAAAGCTTTTATGGTTCAGTGGATGGTGATATGATGATAATGATGATGGAGAAGATGACGATGTCGATAATAAATGCATTATTGTTTTGATATAAGATTGATGCAGACAAAAGCTTTTATGGTTCAGTGGATGGTGATATAAAAAAGACAGTGTCAAGAATGATGATGATGATGATGATGGTGATGATGAAGATGATGACGGTAATGATACTAATTGTGAAATGATCTTGTAAATAATTGTGCTGTTGATATTGAGGAAGTGGTGGAGGTCATGGTGATGAGGAGGAGGAGGATGATAATTGTGATGATGAAATTGATGATAATGATGATGATGATGAAGATGATGATTCTTATGACAATGGAAATGATCTTGCGAATAATTGTGCTGCTAATACTGAGGATGTGGTGAAGGTGATGGTGATACGGATGATGATGATGATGACGATAATGGCAGTGATGAAATTGATGATGATGATTGTGATGGTGGTGATGATGGTTATGATGATGATGATGATGATGATGGTGATGATGAAGATGGTGATGGTAATGATAATGATACTAATTGTGAAATGATCTTGTAAATAATTGTGCTGTTGATATTGAGGAAGTGGTGGAGGTCATGGTGATGAGGAGGAGGAGGATGATAATTGTGATGATGAAATTGATGATAATGATGATGATGATGATGGAGATGATGATTCTTATGACAATGGAAATGATCTTGCAAATAATTGTGCTGCTAATACTGAGGATGTGGTGAAGGTGATGGTGATGCTGATGATGATGATGATGACGATAATGGCAGTGATGAAATTGATGATGATGATGATGATTGTGATGGTGGTGATGATGGTTATGATGATGATGATGATGATGATGGTGATGATGAAGATGGTGATGGTAATGATAATGATACTAATTGTGAAATGATCTTGTAAATAATTGTGCTGTTGATATTGAGGAAGTGGTGGAGGTCATGGTGATGAGGAGGAGGAGGATGATAATTGTGATGATGAAATTGATGATAATGATGATGATGATGATGATGAAGATGATGATTCTTATGACAATGGAAATGATCTTGCAAATAATTGTGCTGTTAATACTGAGGATGTGGTGGAGGTGATGGTGATGAGGATGAGGATGATGATGATAATGGCAGTGATGAAATTGATGATGATGATGATGATTGTGATGGTGGTGATGATGGTTATGATGATGCTAATGATGCTGATAAATACATAGACATGACTTCAAGGTAATTATGGGTCACACAAGTTAATCATGAAAGTAACTCTATATCATGTACTACCCCAAATGTATGTTAATTTTTTTTCTTGTATCAACAGATATATCTGACTCTGATGATGAAGACAGTCCAGAGCTTGAGGCCCAAGAGGAGAAGGAGATGTCACAGGCATGGATTGGATTAGATGAAGATCTTGACGGAGAAGGACAGGAAGAGAAAGATATTCGAGAGAGGAAACAACCACCTGACGTCAGCCAAAGTGCACGGTGAGTTTAGCCCTTGGTGGTACCAATCCTAACCTTGAAATAACTGCAGAGTACTCCACCGGTTGAGTGGTGGTGATGGTGGTGGTGGTGGTGATGATGATGATGATGATGATGATGATGATGATGATGATGATGATGATGATGTTGACAAACATAACTATTGATCACAAAGATAAACCAAAAAAGAGACCTTTTCTTTTCATTTACATGTATAACCAGCTATATATTGGTAATTCTTTGTGTAGGTTGGATGAGCTCATTTGTGAGATAGAGGAAGCTGGTGACGACAGATCTCAGAAGTCAAGCCAGAGTGGCGATGTTACAGTACCCCAGTTAGACGGAAGTTCAGATATCAAACCTGAGGAAGGTTAGTTGGTTTTAGTTAGTTGTTTAGTGCAAGATTTGGGGATTTTTTTTAATTGATAAAATTTCACCAACTTTCCCCAAAAGGTACTTGCACTGCACGCAGAAATCAGTGTATGGGACCACACCCACATCGTTCTTGAATGTTCGATCCAAACTTCGGCTATTTGTCTTCATATTTCCACTATTAGGGTATTTGAAGAGCAATTGTTCCTAGGAGACGTTTTTATTATGATATTCTTCCTAACTGACATGAAAAGAATGAGAAAACTCACATATTATTTTTCCAGAACTCAACCTTCTCTTAAGGTATTTACTTAAATTACTTGAAAATCAAGGTAAGCTAATTGTGCATGTATACTTATGGTAGGTGGACAGTGTTTGTTCATATTTTTTTTTTGTCCCTTTTTTTTTCTAACACCAGGTGAAAGGAAGGGCAAACCAAAGTCATCAGTTGGTAGCGGCAGACAAGGTGCAAAGAGTCCTCGCAAGTCAGACACCAACCCTGGTATGGGAAAGCCTTTAGCAGCAGACAAAATTGCAAGAAGTCCTCATATGACTGTTGATGGTCCTTTGGGTGAGATTAGTGACGCCTTGGAAGCCATGGATGAATCTCCTAAAAAGAAACGTACTCTTGCCAGAAAGAAAAGGAGCCCTTCTGTTGCCTCCAGAAGTCCACGAAGACTAATGAATGGGAGGAACAAGGAGGTTTCCCCTGTCTTTGAAAAGGCTCCTAGGGTCCCAAGAAGAACGACCACTAATTCTCCTAGATCGTCAGCGAAAGGGGCCAAGCGGTTACTTCAGCTTGGAGACACATTGGAAAGCTCTCAGGAGAACATTAGGCAGAAAAACTGTAAAGAGGAGAGTAGGCACAAACCTCTTTTTTCTGTTGGAAGGGGAAGGATGGGAAGTAAGAGCCCTCGTAAGTCATCGGAAAAGGCAGATTTTCCATTCTTATCTGAACAGATGTCCCGTAGTCCTCAAAAATCTCTGCAGGGTCCACTTGAGAAGTACTCCAATGCTATTGAATATAATATTGCACCTTGTTTCCAGTATGCTGAATCGCTGAAGCCAAAGGATTACACAAAATTACTACCAGGGAATGCCTCTCCAAGACCTATGGATACAAAGAAAAGGAGAAATAGGAAGGCATCAGGAAATGAAAGGCCCTCTACAAGGAGCCCAAGGCAAGCGAAACAAGTCTTGGAGAACAGTTCTCCACGATTAAGAAGAAATAGTTCAAGGGCAGAAGATGGGGACAAGTCTTCATCAAATATCAGGAGGAGGAACTCACTGAGAGACGAATCTTCCAAACAGGGACCTAATGCCACAAACAGCACTTCTTTGAGAGTTAGGAGAGCCAATTCTGAAGTTTCTCCCAGGAGACAAAAATCTCAAGATTCAAGAAGGCTGCAGAGTGTGTCTTCAGATGAAGACTTTAAAGAGAGTAAACCTCATGCATCATTCAGAAGAGGTAATACGGGAAACAAGGACACAATGTTTGAGGACAGAAAGCCAAGTAGGAAGATGGCCAAAGGCAAAAGGTCAAAGAGTAGCTATCGTCAAACATCTGATACAAAAAATGTTGATCAAGACAGTTCTGTACCAGATAAGACTGTCAAATCACCTTGTAAGGCTGGAAGTGGCAGGGGAGGTAAAAAGAGTCCACGGGGACAACAGCAACAAGATGATAAACCATTCATCTCTGACAGAATAATCCGCAGCCCTCACAAACCAATGGAAGGTCCTGTCTCTGTATACAGTAATGCCATTGGCTACAAGATTGCACCATTGTTTCAATATGCAGAGTCAGTCAAGCCTAAGCCCAAAGTGGTCATATCTCCTTTGGAATTTCCTGAGTTCAGCCCTTCAAAATCACCAGTCCTTAAGAGAAGTAATAGCGTAGCTGTCAGTGCCTGTGAAAAATCCTCAAAAAGTCCAGCCAAGGTTATTCGAAGAAGAAGTGTTCCGGCTGGAAGTTCCCCAGACAAGCTGATTCAAAGCCCATCAAAAAGTCCAAAGGCACTAAGAAGAATCAACAATGTGTTAGAAAAATCATCCAAATCTCCTTCCAAATGTCCCAGCAGACAAGCTGCCAAAGTTGCCAAGAGAAGCCGGCCAGCAGCAAAAGGTGAAGTGAAATCGTCTCCAAAGCAAAAGAGGAGCAGATCAGAAAGCTCAACATCCTGCATGAACTTGGATTCTGTAGATCAGTCCCCGTCTCCTTTGCTAGACCAGTCATTTGTCTTTGATGGTAAAGTGACTAGTCCTGCAACATTAGGTAGGGGACATATGGGTAAAAGAAGTCCTAGAGATTTGAAGAAATTAGAAAGCACAGGATCTTCTGTGTGTTCAGCAAAACAGATTGGAAGATCACCTCTTAAAGGCATAAGAGAACCTTCTGGTAAGTTGGCAAAGAAAGAAGCATCTGATATCAGATCAAAGCAGAATGTGGACTCACTAGAAGCTAAGATGGAACATATACTGAAAGGCAGTTGCTTGAAGAGTGGCAAAAAGAAGAACCTTTCAGATACAAAAGGACAGAACAGAGAGTTGAAGAATAAGAAAGGTAATCAACTAGCAGGTATTTCTGCTAGACAGCAGCAGACTAAAGATGAAAGAGGAACGAAAAAGAGTAGATCTCAAAAAGATGGAAAGGAAGTATCACAAGGACGGAAAAGGAAGGAAGATGAGAAGTCAGATGTAAGGAGTAAAACAAATAAAAAGGACACTAGTTCTGATGGTAAACCTGTGAAGAAGGGTCGAAAGCCTTCAGCACTCAAATTTGACCCCGTCACTATGCCATCCTTGAAGCTTCGAGTAACCACATGGCCGAAGCTGAAAGCCTGCAAGCAACTGAACCCCAGTCTCATCTTGAGGAAACTCTGCCTTGATGAGGCAAGCTGGGGTGAAGTTGTGAGGAATGCTCTGTACAGAGATCTTGAACGATTGGCAAAGAGGAAGAGGAGTCTCAGTGATGACGAAAAATCAGATGCAAAAAGAGTGAGGAATGGCATTAGCCCTCCTTGGGGAAAAGGTCCGGCATCTTCATCACCTAGAAAAGAACAGCTGAAAGCCATAATGGCTGCAAAACAAGGCAAGGATATCTACAAGAGATTAAAAGGAGCAACTCCGAAGAGAGGAGCAAGGGCCAAGATAAAGGACATCTTTGGGGGTGGTCCAGACAACAAAGTATGGAACTTTATTCCGCCAATTACTCCTCCAGATGACGAGATTACCAAGAACCCCATTCCAGAGATCTCTGAGATGAGCAAGGATGAGTCTCGAGATGTCATGTGGCGGTTGGCATGCTATTCTCCGCAGCGCCCAGAGAAGATGAGTTCCCCACCAAGATGCTGGTCTCCTCTCAGCAAGGTATCTGATACTGAAGAGGAATATGATGAGGAAGATGACTACATGGAAGAAGTGAAAGGAGTAGAACCCTTGCAGGATGAAGATGTAAGAAAGGAGGAAGCTACAGTTGCTGTACCTGTGTCTGATAATGAAATGGATATCATTGAGAGAAACCTTGGTCAGATTACTGATTTTAGTGTCTATGAAAAGATGCTGGGTGGTTCAACAGCAGAAAGGTCCAGTCAACAAGAAGCAAAATCAGGGAATGATGATTTTGCCCTGGAACGCATCCAGGAAGATGTCTCTGGAATCTACAATCACCTTCATGGAGACAGTGAAAAGGATGCCATCTCTGATGAATTTGCCAAACTTGATGATTCTGCTCCTAACAACCATACTAGTAAGATAGACCAAGGGAATACAGTACCAGCTCAACATGGTCATCTTTCCGATGATCATAGACCAACAAGCAAGGTTAATGGCAGTCAATATGCTTCTGCTGCACAGGTTCACCACCAGGCAATGAGCAGCCATAGTCGACAACCAGGAAGAGACGATGCAAGCCAATATGCAGGACAATCACAAGCTAGCCCTCTTCTACCTCACAGTAATGTCCCCGTGCAGATGGCATCTCAGTCCAGTTCTGAGGGAAGCAGGACCAACAGTTCCTCTCAGATTACTCCAGGTCAGAAGGCTCCTCCCTACTATCCTGACATACCCAATTCTGGATCATCATCATCTTACGCAGCTCATTCTCCACATGCCATCGAGAGAAGTGTAAGCAACTCCAGCTCCAGTCAATTTACAGTTCATAGCCAAGGAATGACCTCCCACACATTTGGGTCACAAGAACCAACGACCATTCCAGAAACAGACTCTGAGCATAGTAGTGGCAGCCCTTCGCAACATCAGTACAATTCCAGTCAGCCTACACAAATCACCACTCCAAGCAGCAATCACTCCAAAGAGACAGTTATCCATCCAGAAAGTAATACTAACAACCAATCCATGTACTACCACGGTGCTTCACATGCAAGTCAAAGCATGTACGACATGTCTAACCATTCTTTTAATCAGTCAACAGCCTATGGCAACGATAGAGTGCCCAATCAGAGCCAGGGCTTCAGCCAGCCACATCTTCCGCCCTATCCATCTCCCGGTAACAACCAACCCCATGGATACCCCCCTCCATATCCATCCCCCCAGTCCTACCCCAACCCTCCTCCCCAGTCTCCAAACCACCAGCACCCATCACCCAACTCGGGATCACAAACCCAGGCCTACAGAGTGCCCTACCAACATAGTCCCCAACAACACCCATACCAGGACAGCAATGGATCCTCAGTTCCAGCAGCCAAGCCAAAGATCTGGCGACCTGTGGCTATGCCTCCAACAGACACCATGGTGAGGAATAGTCTCCAGGAGTATGGCTTGCCAGAGGTACATCACCAGGGGGCATACTGGGGGAATCCCCAGGACCATGCTGGAAGACAGAGGTGAGTAATATCCATGCTTTGAATTGCAGTTGCAGTTACTTGTAATTTGATTTTGAAGAAGGTTTAAGATTTTCCTTACCAATGCAACCTATTCAAACCTACATATACTTGTACAGATATTTGAGTTGACCAAGGCACATGTATATGTATTAGGTGAGAAGAAGTCTTTGCTTTTAGTTTAGGACTTGCATTGATATAGGCTTTATTCAGAACACAAGTCTATTACTGGTATCATTGAGGGTAGTTGTTTTGTTCCAAGGGCTTAATGTCCATGATTATACCCTAAATTTGAAGCTGTAGGAGCAGACTTTCTTTACTAATCTAGTATATTTCCATTAAATTTCTTGTCTCTGATTTTATTTTATTTTATTTTCACTATGTAGGGAGGGCCTTGGCCAAGCCCATGTTCAGACCATGCTTCCTTCATCATTGCAGCCTGCTGAAACCCCCTGTGGCACAATGGGACTAAACCATTGGCAGGCTGTTGTCCAATCACAGGGAGAGGTACCATCTTCTCAAGGCTATCCCAATTCTCACCAGGGGTATAATAGAGATGCTGTTTGGATGCCTTCAAAGTATCCCCCACCCAGGGGATCTGTTACCGGGTGGCTGAATACCAAACAACAGGGAGAGCAGCGACATGGTTTTAGCCATGACAATGGGGCTCCTGCTCCAGGGTACGAACAGAATCAAGAACATGGGCAACAGAATGTGATGCTGCCACACAACTCACAGGGACAGAATACCCCATTCCTGCCACAGCAACACAATGGTAACCTGCACAGCCATCAGAACAACCAATATTCCGCACCACAGGAACATCAGACAAACATTGTAAGAGATGGAGGCAACAACGTGTCATCTGTTGTGCAAAGTGGTCAGCAAACACCTGTGCCCCCACAGGTTGCACCACCATTGAAACCAGGTGCGTATCCGTTACAGTCATCTGCTGATCAACACATTGCAACTCCTAGGAGGCAGCAGCCTTTGCAAGCAACTCAACCGCAGCATATTGCTGATGAGAGTAGGCATCAAATGTCATCTCCACATGGTTCAACCACATCTCTTGGAAACAGCAATGGCATTCCCATTCAGGGACAACCTACCACAGGAGATTGTACCAGAGACTCAACTCCATCTACCAACTCCAACAACCTAGCATCAACTCCTGGAGTCAAGCAGAATCCCATACTTCAAGTTGCCAACATCCAAACTCCTGTGGCAGGGATTCCTAAAGGGGGGCAGATTAGCACCCCTCCTCTGTCAAGCACCCCACTCCGCCCATTGGCAAGGACCTCACAGGAACAGCCTGGAGTAACTCCCATTGCTATGCAGAAGCCTACA
>CM057160.1:7375160-7403092 GCA_029962745.1 Echinometra lucunter
TGGTACCAATCCTTACCTTGAAATAACTGCAGAGTACTCCACCGTTGAGTGGTGGTGGTGGTGATGAGGATGGTGATGATGATGATGATGAATGATGATGATGATGATGATGTTTGACAAACATAACTATTGGTCACAAAGATAAACCTAAAAAGAGACCTTTTCTTTTCATTTACATGTATAACCAGCTATATATTTGGTAATTCTTTGTGTGTAGGTTGGATGAGCTCATTTGTGAGATAGAGGAAGCTGGTGACGACAGATCTCAGAAGTCAAGCCACGGTGGCGATGTGACATACCCCAGTTAGACGGAAGTTCAGATATCAAACCTGAGGAGGTTAGTTTGGTTTTAGTTAGTTGTTTAGTGCAAGATATGGGGATGTTTTTAATTGATAAAATTTCACCAACTTTCCCCAAAGGTGCTTGCACTGCACGCAGATATCAGTGTATGGGACCACACCCACATCGTTCTTGAATGTTCGATCCAAACTTCAGCTTTTTGTCTTCATATTTCCACTTTTAGGGTATTTGAAGAGCAATTGTTCCTAGGAGACGTTTTTATTATGATATTCTTCCTAACTGACATAAAAGAATGAGAAACTCACATATTATTTTTCCAGAACTCAACCTTCTCTTAAGGTATTTACTTAAATTACTTGAAAATCAAGGTAAGCTAATTGTGCATGTATATTTATGTAGGTGGAAAGTGTTTTTTTCATATTTTTTGTCCCTTTTTTTTTCTAAACCAGGTGAAAGGAAGGGCAACCAAAGTCATCAGTTGGTAGCGGCAGACAAGGTGCAAAGAGTCCGCGCAAGTCAGACACCAACCCTGGTACGGGAAAGCCTTTAGCAGCAGACAAAATTGCAAGAAATCCTCATATGACTGTTGATGGTCCTTTGGGTGAGAATTAGTGACGCCTTGGAAGCCATGGATGAATCTCCTAAAAAGAAACGTACTCTTGCCAGAAAGAAAGGAGCCCTTCCATTGCTCCAGAAGTCCACGAAGACTAATGAATGGGAGGAACAAGGAGGTTTCCCCTGTCTTTGAAAAGGCTCCTAGGGTCCCAAGAAGAATGACCAATAATTCTCCTAGATCGTCAGCGAAAGGGGGCCATGCGGTTACTTCAGCTGGTAGACACATTGGAAAGCTCTCAGGAGAACATTGGGCAGAAAAACTGTAAAGAGGAGAGTAGGCACAAACCTCTTTTTTCGTTGGAAGGGGAAGGATGGGAAGTAAGAGAGCCCTCGTAAGTCCTCGGAAAAGGCAGATTTTCCCTCCTATCTGAAAGATGTCCCGTAGTCCTCAAAAATCTCTGCAGGGTCCACTTGAGAAGTACTCCAATACTATTGAATATATATTGCACCTTGTTTCCAGTATGCTGAATCGCTGAAGCCAAAGGATTACACAAAATTACTACCAGGGAATACCTCTCCAAGACCTATGGATCCAAGAAAAGGAGAAATAGGAAGCCATCAGGAAATGAAAGGCCCTCTACAAGGAGCCCAAGGCAAGCGAAACAAGTCTTGGAGAACAGTTCTCCACGATTAAGAAGAAATAGTTTCAAGGGCAGAAGATGGGGACAAGTCTTCATCAAATATCAGGAGGAGGAACTCACTGAGAGACGAATCTTCCAACAGGGACCTAATGCCACAAACAGCACTTTTCTTTGAGAGTTTAGGCGAGCCAATTCTGAAGTTCCTCCCAGGAGACAAAAACCTCAAGATTCAAGAAGGTTGCAGAGTGTGTCTTCAGATGAAGACTTTAAGAGAGTAAACCTCATGCATCATTCAGAAGAGGTCATACGGGAAACAAGGACACAAAGGTTGAGGACAGAAAGCCAAGTAGGAAGATGGCCAAAGGCAAAAGGTCAAAGAGTAGCTATCGTCAAACATCTGATACAAAAAATGTTGATCAAGACAGCTCTGTACCAGATAAGAATGTCACATCACCTTGTAAGGCTGGAAGTGGCAGGGGAGGTAAAAGAGTCCACGGGGACAACAGCAACAAGATGATAAACCATTCATCTCTGACAGAATAATCCGCAGCCCTCACAAACCAATGGAAGGTCCTGTCTCTGTATACAGTAATGCCATTGGCTACAAGATTGCACCATTGTTTCAATATGCAGAGTCCGTCAAGCCTAGCCCAAAGTGGTATATCTCCTTTGGAATTTCCTGTGTTCAGCCCTTCAAAAATCACCAGTCCTTAAGAGAAGTAATAGCGTAGCTGTCAGTGCCTGTGAAAAATCCTCAAAAAGTCCAGCCAAGGTTATTCGAAGAAGAAGTGTTCCAGCTGGAAGTTCCCCAGACAAGCTGATTCAAAGCCCATCAAAAAGCCCAAAAGCACTAAGAAGAATTAACAATGTGTTAGAAAAATCATCCAAATCTCCTTCCAAATGTCCCAGCAGACAAGCTGCCAAAGTTGCCAAGAGAAGCCGGCCAGCAGCAAAAGGTGAAGCGAAATTGTCTCCAAAGCAAAAGAGGAGCAGATCAGAAAGCTCAACATCCTGCGTGAACTTGGATTCTGCAGATCAGTCCCCGTCTCCTTTGCTAGACCAGTCATTTGTCTTTGATGGTAAAGTGACTAGTCCTGGCAACATTAGGTAGGGGACATATGGGTAAAAGAAGTCCTAGAGATTTGAAGAAATTAGAAACCACAGGATCTCCTGTGTGTTCAGCAAACAAATTGGAAGATCACCTCTTAAAGGCATAAGAGAACCTTCTGGTAAGTTGGCAAAGATGAAAGCATCTGATATCAGATCAAAGCAGAATGTGGACTCACTAGAATCTAAGATGGAACATATACTGAAAGGCAGTTGCTTGAAGAGTGGCAAAAAGAAGAACCTTTCAGATACAAAAGGACAGAACAGAGAGTTGAAGAATAAGAAAGGTAATCAACTAGCAGGTATTTCTGCTAGACAGCAGCAGACTAAAGATGAAAGAGGAACAAAAAAGAGTAGATCTCAAAAAGATGGAAAGGAAGTATCACAAGGACGGAAAAGGAAGGAAGATGAGAAGTCAGATGTAAGGAGTAAAACAAATAAAAAGGACACTAGTTCTGATTGTAAACCTGTGAAGAAGGGTCGAAAGCCTTCAGCACTAAAATTTGATCCTGTCACTATGCCATCCTTGAAGCTTCGAGTAACCACATGGCCGAAGCTGAAAGCCTGCAAGCAACTGAACCCCAGTCTCATCTTGAGGAAACTCTGCCTTGATGAGGCAAGCTGGGGTGAAGTTGTGAGGAATGCTCTGTACAGAGATCTTGAACGATTGGCAAAGAGGAAGAGGAGTCTCAGTGATGACGAAAAATCAGATGCAAAAAGAGTGAAGAATGGCATTAGCCCTCCTTGGGGAAAAGGTCCGGCATCTTCATCACCCAGAAAAGAACAGCTGAAAGCCATAATGGCTGCAAAACAAGGCAAGGATATTTACAAGAGATTAAAAGGAGCAACTCCGAAGAGAGGAGCAAGGGCCAAGATAAAGGACATCTTTGGGGGTGGTCCAGACAACAAAGTATGGAACTTTGTTCCGCCGATTACTCCTCCAGATGACGAGATTACCAAGAACCCCATTCCAGAGATCTCTGAGATGAGCAAGGATGAGTCTCGAGATGTCATGTGGCGGTTGGCATGCTATTCTCCGCAGCGCCCAGAGAAGATGAGTTCCCCACCAAGATGCTGGTCTCCACTCAGCAAGGTATCTGATACTGAAGAGGAATACGAGGAGGAAGATGACTACATGGAAGAAGAGAAAGGAGTAGAACCCTTGCAGGATGAAGATGTAAGAAAGGAGGAAGCTACAGTTGCTGTACCTGTGTCTGATAATGAAATGGATATCATTGAGAGAAACCTTGGTCAGATTACTGATTTTAGTGTCTATGAAAAGATGCTGGGTGGTTCAACAGCAGAAAGGTCCAGTCAACAAGAAGCAAAATCAGGGAATGATGATTTTGCCCTGGAACGCATCCAGGAAGATGTCTCTGGAATCTACAATCACCTTCATGGAGACAGTGAAAAGGATGCCATCTCTGATGAATTTGCCAAACTTGATGATTCTGCTCCTAACAGCCATACTAGTAAGATAGACCAAGGGAATACAGTACCAGCTCAACATGGTCATCTTTCCGATGATCATAGACCAACAAGCAAGGTTAATGGCAGTCAATATGCTTCTGTTGCACAGGTTCACCACCAGGCAATGAGCAGCCATAGTCAACAACCAGGTAGAGACGATGCAAGCCAATATGCAGGACAATCACAAGCTAGCCCTCTTCTACCTCACAGTAATGTCCCTGTGCAGATGGCATCTCAGTCCAATTCTGAGGGAAACAGGACCAACAGTTCCTCTCAGATTACTCCAGGTCAAAAGGCTCCTCCCTACTATCCTGACATACCCAATTCTGGATCATCATCATCTTACGCAGCTCATTCTCCACATGCCATCGAGAGAAGTGTAAGCAACTCCAGCTCCAGTCAATTTACAGTTCATAGCCAAGGAATGACCTCCCACACATTTGCGTCACAAGAACCAACGACCATTCCAGAAACAGACTCTGAGCATAGTAGTGGCAGCCCTTCGCAACATCAGTACAATTCCAGTCAGCCTACACAAATCACCACTCCAAGCAGCAATCACTCCAAAGAGACAGTTATCCATCCAGAAAGTAATACTAACAACCAATCCATGTACTACCACGGTGCTTCACATGCAAGCCAAAGCATGTACGACATGTCTAACCATTCTTTTAATCAGTCAACAGCCTATGGCAACGATAGAGTGCCCAATCAGAGCCAGGGCTTCAGCCAGCCACATCTTCCACCCTACCCATCTCCCGGTAACAACCAACCCCATGGATACCCGCCTCCATATCCATCCCCCCAGTCCTACCCCAACCCTCCTCCCCAGTCTCCAAACCACCAGCACCCATCACCCAACTCGGGATCACAAACCCAGGCCTACAGAGTGCCCTACCAACATAGTCCCCAACAACACCCATACCAGGACAGCAATGGATCCTCAGTTCCAGCAGCCAAGCCAAAGATCTGGCGACCTGTGGCTATGCCTCCAACAGACACCATGGTGAGGAATAGTCTCCAGGAGTATGGCTTGCCAGAGGTACATCACCAGGGGGCATACTGGGGGAATCCCCAGGACCATGCTGGAAGACAGAGGTGAGTAATATCCATGCTTTGAATTGCAGTTGCAGTTACTTGTAATTTGATGTTGAAGAAGGTTTAAGATTTTCCTTACCAATGCAACCTATTCAAACCTACATATTACTTGTACAGATATTTGAGTTGACCAAGGCACATGTATATGTATTAGGTGAGAAGAAGTCTTTGCTTTTAGTTGAGGACTTGCATTGATATAGGCTTTATTCAGAACAAAAGTCTATTACTGGTATCATTGAGGGTAGTTGTTTTGTTCCAAGGGCTTAATTTCCATGATTATACCCTAAATTTGAAGCTGTAGGAGCAGACTTTCTTTACTAATCTAGTATATTTCCATTAAATTTCTTGTCTCTGATTTTATTTTATTTTATTTTCACTATGTAGGGAGGGCCTTGGCCAAGCCCATGTTCAGACCATGCTTCCTTCATCATTGCAGCCTGCTGAAACCCCCTGCGGCACAATGGGACTAAACCATTGGCAGGCTGTTGTCCAATCACAGGGAGAGGTACCATCTTCTCAAGGCTATCCCAGTTCTCACCAGGGGTATAATAGAGATGCTGTTTGGATGCCTTCAAAGTATCCCCCACCCAGGGGATCTGTTACTGGGTGGCTGAATACCAAACAACAGGGAGAGCAGCGACATGGTTTTAGCCATGACAATGGGGCTCCTGCACCAGGGTACGAACAGAATCAAGAACATGGGCAACAGAATGTAATGCTGCCACACAACTCACAGGGACAGAATACCCCGTTCTTGCCACAGCAACACAATGGTAACCTGCACAGCCATCAGAACAACCAATATTCTGCACCACAGGAACATCAGACAAACATTGTAAGAGATGGAGGCACCAACGCGTCATCTGTTGTGCAAAGTGGTCAGCAAACACCTGTGCCCCCACAGGTTGCACCACCATTGAAACCAGGTGCGTATGCGTTACAGTCATCTGCTGATCAACACGTTGCAACTCCTAGGAGGCAGCAGCCTTTGCAAGCAACTCAACCACAGCATATTGCTGATGAGAGTAGGCGTCAAATGTCATCTCCACATGGTTCAACCACATCTCTTGGAAACAGCAATGGCATTCCCATTCAGGGACAACCTACCACAGGAGATTGTACCAGAGACTCCACTCCATCTACCAACTCCAACAACCTTGCATCAACTCCTGGAGTCAAGCAGAATCCCATACTTCAAGTTGCCAACATCCAAACTCCTGTGGCAGGGATTCCTAAAGGGGGGCAGATTAGCACCCCTCCTCTGTCAAGCACCCCACTCCGCCCATTAGCAAGGACCTCACAGGAACAGCCTGGAGTAACTCCCATTGCTATGCAGAAGCCTACACCCCTCATGGACCTTACCAAGTTGAAAAACCCTTCCCTACCAAGCACCCCTGCTCAGGTAAATTGAGTGTAGAAATCTTTATGTATGTATCAAGAAATCAGTAACCATGTTCTGTTTCTTCCCCTGATATTCCTGTACATGTCACGACCCTGACTCTCACTCTGTTCTCCCATGCTTTTCTTTTCACCGTTTTTCTTTCCATCATTCCTTAGATAATCTTCTCGTTCTTCTACATCTCTATCCCATACTCTTTCTTTATAAAAATTTCTCCATGTCCACTGTTTATTTCAACCCATTGGATTTGATGTGATTTTGGTGTAACACATATTTTCTATAGAATCCAGAGCGAGTTATCTCAGGATAAGTACTCATTTGGTTCATGATCTTACCCTGAAACTGAAAAAACCAAAGGAGTGGGCACGTACAAGTTGTGTCCAATATGTTTCCAAGTATCATGTAATTATTGCATTTTATGTGTATGTGCATGAATGTACAATAAAAATATCATTTTATCAGATGTTTTGTCTTATGATGTAGTTTAAGATTAGTTGTGTATAAGTCTTAGTATCTGACAACAACTGTTCTGCTTTCTCTTTGTAATCCTTCTTGTGTAAAGTAACAGTAGCCTTCCTTTATCAGCTGGTAGAATGATAAGATCTTTATTCTTAGCCAAACTATTGATTGCTATACTATCACTTCTAGAGAGGTTAGGTCTTGGGGGTTTGGCTGACTTCAAAATACTGGCAACATCAGAACGGAAAGCATTAGCATCATTTACAGATAATTTATAGCATACCTGTTCACTGTTGGCAATATGTCATCTGATGGAATGGATGGTGAAGAGACAGCAACCTACATGTAGAACCCTGGATTGCTCTTTTGTTAATACGTTAGAAGATAAGATCATCACCAATCATTGATGCTTAGATTGGTGTTCCCATTGGTTTGACTCTCTGTTTTGCAATTTTGTGTCAGGAAGATGTAATTTCTTGATGTGTCATTCCTTTGTCCTCAGAAAGGTTTGCTCCTGTCTTGATTTACACTGAGTAGCCAATTCCATGTAGATGTCTTCTTTGATAAGATTCCTAATGGAAGATGAAAGATCTTCAGTAATCCTGTTTGATCCATTGATTTTGTGGTATATCTCCAGAATCCACTGTTGTAGAAGTTGCATTCCCTGTTCCTAATAATCCTGTTGCAAGATGTGTTCTTGATGGGACAGCGTAGCTTAATACTTGGAGGTGTGAGGTCCAAATCAAGACAACTGTGTGTATATCAAAGATAGTTGCGATGATCGGCGAGAGTGAGCAAAGAATTTTCATATTTCCTTGCTAGATGAAGGCCATCCTGGCTATAATGTTCGTGAATGATACAGAAAACTTTCATCCGTTGAGGGTATTCATACAAAGTATTTTAAACAACTATCAACCTTAAATTTTATAAGCAAACTTTCGTCCTCTCCTGTGGACTTTCTCAAGCCAAGTGATCAGTCACACATTTTCTAATTGCTGGCTGCTGTCTTGCAATCACTGGACCGAAGATAGGTGACAGTGAGTAACCAGAGTCCCCGTTCAGTGTAGGCTTAATCCTCTTTATCCAAATAGACTCTTTCACCTTTCTTGACCACTATTGACTTTCAAATTCAAAAATAAGGGCATTATCCCATCCATTGTTATGTCCTGTGTTGAGGCTGTGTTCATTCAATTGATGGGTTGTTTTGTCTTAGTTTAGCTCTTGAAAGGCTATCTACTTGTTACAGGCATCAGATATAATGAGATCCTAAAAGTTGTCTGTAATTTATGGGATGCAGACAAGTATTGAAAGAAAAGGATGCAACAGATCAACATGTACATGTAACTGTATATTGCCTTTGTCTTTCCAGGTAACACCAGATGCTGCATTGCGGAAGAAACGCTCTCTGACCTCTCAGATTGAAGGTCCAACCCCTAAGAATACATATGGCTTCAAGTTTAGCCAGGGAAATGTCCAAGATGCCAAAGCTCTCCATGTGGTAAGCTTCACCTTATACTTCCCTTCCCTTTGGTCAGTCTTTCTGTTGCAATCTCTTTCTCTTTGCTCATGATTCGTGATGGCTTGTCTTACCCGAGTGCTACAATAATGATGAATCCCTTCCACATTGTTCCCCTGTCTTATGTCGTTAATGCTTTCTTTTGGTTTCTAAAACAGGTTCAGCACCTGACCACCATGAGTCTGGAAATCCATGTCCGTACCAGACGGGACTACCATCCTGACCCTGACTTTGACCCCATCCGAGCCATCTTCTACTGCATCCACAAAGATGGCCCTGACAGGAAAACCCCACCTAGCAACCATCACCATGGCAACACTGATGACCCCAATGCCTCAACAACGGATGGGAACATGAACGTCAGTGACGAGGGTCACATGAGCGTCGGCATGATCATGGTTGACCTGTCCAAGAAGGGATCTAAGGGTGATGAGGGAACTGGAGGAAACGTGACAGACATGAATGTGTTGACCCAGCGGGATTGGCTGGCCAGGTCAGGAGTAATGGGGATCGAGGTCACTTATGTCGAGGATGAGAAGGAGATGTTTGAGGAATTTGTGAAACTCGTGAGAAGGTAAGATTTTGTTGTTAGACCTCTTAGTATATAGTGTAATGCCATTCTTAATGGTTCATCTTCATATGAAAGAAAAAAAAATTGTTTTGCGACTTTGCAATTCATGAATCTCATATGAATTTCAAGAAGAAACAAACTTTCTGTTGGCCCCAGGTATGTCAGATGTAATATCAAGAAATACATGGCAACAGAGTATAGAGCTCCATGATGCCGTGGGGTGCAGAGGTTTAGTATGGATTTTAATTAATTTGAAGGGCATTTTTAAAGCTCTTTAGAGAAGGTTGGGATGTTGATAAAAGTGGCAGTTTATTCCATTCTTTGTTATCCTTGGAAAGAATGAGTTCAGATATTTGGTTGTCCTGGCTTTAATTTGCTCATTTACTTCATAAAATATACAGAAGAAAGCTGAGCAATACAGAGTGGTTAAAAAAAAAAAAAGCAAACACTACAAACAGAGCGTGTATGTTGTAGGCTGGACACAGCTTTTCATGTCATTACCCTTGGGTTATCTGTGGTTTTAGGAGTCGATATCATCAAATTTTGTGAAAATACCTGCTTTCTTACTCTCTTGCTTCCTGATCATACAAAGAACCAACAAATCAGATAGAATTTGGAGCCTTATGATATTCGTAATACTTCAGGAATTATCTCTTATCTCTTATCTCTTTAATCCAAAACTTCACCCCTGCGAGATCTCTACACTCATCCACTTCCAGTTCTCTTGTGATCTCCAAAGTTGCAAAAACTTGGGGGAAAGATCATTTGCCAACTCATGTCCTAAGTTATGGAATAGCCTTCCTGAAGACATCAAAAAGTGTTTAACCTCCACCTCTTTTAAGAATCATGTAAAATCATTTCTGTTCAATTCTTAATTATTTCTATATGCGCCTTGATCACTCCACAGAGTGGATTTGGTGCTATATAAGTTACATTTATCATTATTATCATTATGATTATTATTCTTTCTTTTTTTGTATGTACTCTTTCAGGCATGACCCAGACATGTTAGCTGGGTTTGAGATTCAGCAGCTGTCGTGGGGTTATCTCTTCCAGCGCGCCGCGTTTCTTGAAGTGCCACTCTGCCAGCAGATGTCACGACTACCCGGTTTGTATAATGCCTCACTTCTACATGTATGAGAACCTAATGATATGCACAAGTTTTGTTTTTGTACAAGTTTTGGTAATTTCAACATTTTTTTCACCATTTTTGTTGATTGGAAAGGTGTGAAACAGAGAGTTTCCTTTTCAGAATGGACCCATTCATTATTTACAGCAGATTTTTACTTTCACGCATTGTACATGGATCAAGTGCTGAATAAAGACCAATACCACACATTGTTATGCTACTGTGCAAGTTGATAGATATACAAATATTGCTGTAAGTTGTAGAAAATGCCCAAATGATAATATTGGAACATTCATCAAACATTGATTTCCTCATATATATGATTTTTGTATAAAGATCTGCCCTGTATATGTATCAACACACATATGTAGAGATTTTGTGGTCTAGTGGATAAATCTCCTAACTGTGAACCACAAGGTCCAGGGTTCAAATCCCTGCCACAGCACTAAAATCCTTGGGCAAGACATTAATCTACATTTGCCACTCTTGACCGAGATACAGTAGAGGGATAACTGGTAGGATTTATTCCTTGAATTCACAGAGCCCTACTGATGCAGGAGCCAAAGTCACAGTAATAATAACCAAAGTCCTTTGGAAGCACATAGAGGCGCTAGGTCATAGTGTGATTTGCTCTACCAGTGTACAAGTTCAGAAGAGTATTACCGGTATTGCTAATAATAATTATTGATTTCCCACAAAGTTGACTGATGTCTTTCCTGTATAAGGTATTAGAAAGGTCAGTCATCAAGTGCAGACTTTTGCTGTATTCTCAGTTTTATAATGTGTTTAAGATTAAAATTAGAAATCAGAAACTACCCTGTATATGTATGTTACATTGAGCACAATTCTTTGATCCTATTCTCTGTGTGTTCTATCAGATGATGCTCGTGATAGCCATTTTTCAGCTGAGAAGGATGCTTACGGTGCAGACCACATGTCAGAGATCACAGTGGCTGGGAGGATAGTACTTAATCTTTGGAGGATACTTAGGCATGAGGTATGTGCATGGGTCTAAAGTCCCCAGTTTACCGTGAAAAACGGACAAATTTCACGAAATTCGGGAAAAATGCGGAATTCATGGAAATTTCACTGAAAATGCCATTTTTTCAGCCAAAAAATTTGAATAATGAGAAATACAGCGAAAAATATAAAAAAGACAAAGCAAAATCCAATTAAACAGAGCAGAAAATTTGAATTAACCTGTTTGCAGTGATAATAGCCTGTGTTAGCGAAGCTTCATTACGTCTGCATGTATACTGCAGTGCGTATAGGCCATATATTCAGTAACTTACGTTGTTGGTTGTTTTTTTTTTTACTGTAGATATTTACTATTTAACATTGCTTTGTCATATGTTTTGTACATGTCACCAAAGAACACAGAATTTGAAGTTTAGAACACTGAAGAACACAGAATATGCATTTTAGAAAAACAGAAAACTGGGGACTTTAGTCTAGAGTTCCCCTTGGGCTTCCAGGGCTCATTCATATGTAATGCAGTACACTGCAGCTATTTTTGTTTACACCTAAATGAAGGGCAGTTGGGACTGACCCATGGCACTACACAGTTTTCTGAAGGTCTAGATTTAACAGTTTTTCATCATCAAATTGGCAACATATATTTTTTCCTGTACTTACATAGATTGAAAAAAAAAAAAAAATGTATGACATAAACCATGATGAAATGAAATTGCAAAATTCAACAGAAATATTGCCAATTCGCACATGAATGTTATATATTTTACACTGGGTTGCCAGCTTGAAGATTTTAATGATTAGCTGCAATAAAATCGCTCTTATTCATAGGCAGTACAACATACTGCATTGGAAGTAGACTCAAATTTTTCTGTAAGGTTTTTCCCTCTTTTTTTTTTTTCATGTATGTTGTGTTATTCCTACAATTCTGAATTTGAAGATACAGGAAAAGTGTCATACTGTTGTTGCTTAAAGAAACAGAAAGTAGAATGATAATGCACAATAAGTCCCAGTACTCAGATATCTCTCTGATCCACGGTGAAGAAGTGTGAAGTATATTCTACTTGATTTGTCCCAACGGTTTACCAGGGGGGTGTTTCACAAAGCTGTGAGTAAAGTTATGCATGACTTTAAGAACGACTTTACTATGAACAGCCAGATGGAATGCCAAAAGTTTTTCGTTTTAGTTTAACAAAGTGTGACTGTATTTCCCATAATCTTGATTGAATTGTTGGCAAAAACTATGCTTCACATTAAAAACATGTTGTTGATAATGATAATGTTAATTTACATACTTTTTTATTTCAGCTTCAGCTTATGTGATTGATTATGATCTAGAATCCCATTTGGCTTTCCATATTCAAGTCATTCTTAAAGTCAGGCATATAACTTTGCACACAGCTTTGTGAAGCACCTCTTTAGGCAGTTTTCAGGATCATCTGTGAGCAAGTCTCAAAAGGTTATGCTTATACATGTATCCTTTCGTCCAACCTTGTCATTGCAGATTATACCTAAGTCACTCAATAGAAAATTGTGTTTTTATTGTAAGTAGTGCATTATCAACAGTCATTATGAATTAATTTAGAAATGTGTAAAGCCTATCCTATTACATACATGACTCTCCCTGGTCCTGCACCCAATTTCCTTGTAGGTGACTCTAAACATCTACACCTTTGAGAATGTGGCATACCATGTCCTTCACCAACGCCTGCCCAAGTTTGCATTCCGTACCCTGACTGACTGGTTTGATCATAACACGGCTTGCTACAGGTATGTCTTTTGTATCATCATCATCATCATCAGGGGTGCATTTCATCAGGTGTCATGTCAGTGACTTTGACTGACAAAGTCAATTTCATTGATGATTTCTGACTAGCCTTATACACTGCCAAGTTGTCAGTGCTGACTACTTGTCAGTGAAAATCACTGTCAAGGCACTTGATGAAACGCCCCCATGATCAGCATCTAGCTGTATCTTCCTTGTTTGACAGTACGACACAGTTTCCTGTGTCTGTCACTCCACGGTCAGTTTCCCATACATGCAAAGATTCCAGCTGTTACAGTTTCTCTGTATTATTGCGCTTATGACGGCGTTGCGGTAAACAACCAAAAGGTTACGGGAACCCCCCAAAACAGAAAACAGACGATGATCGCGTGTACGATTGTAATGCAAATTTTAACAAATTGACGGTGCAATTTAACTCAGAGTGAAATTTGCCGTGCCTTTTGGTTCTTGCCGAATGTTTATTATCATGGAGGATTGAAGGAGACTTTATATAGAAGGAACATTTGTTTGCAAATTTCTTGATGCATGTCTTTATTTTGAACTTAAAATGGTAGGTTCAAAATGCAATACTTATGATTGGGTGTTTGTGTGAGTATGCCTGTAAAAGAGATGTTGTGTGTTGAGGAGAGACCTCTCATTTCCTGTGGAAAAATATGGTTAATGTTCCTGACAACCCTCCTTTGGGGGTTGGCATCTGTGCACATGCATTGCATGTGGGCACTCAACACCTTATTCCAACCCTGACCTGAACCCGAACCTGAACCCGAACCCGAACTATAATATTAACCCTAAACCTCACCTGGAAAACTAATAACACCCCTCATCCTAGGCCTATACTGAAAATATAAAGCCCAGGGCAATTGTTGATACGCCCAAAATAACTCAGGTTAGGGTCCATGGAAAATGTGTGTTATACTGAAATCAAAGTGTGCTCAATGGGTTAATTTGTTCATAATCCCACACTAGATGGAGAACCATTGAGTACTACGCTGACAGAGTTCGAGGGAACGTCCAACTTATTCAGAAGCTTGACCTGATAGGGAGGACTAGCGAGTTGGCCAGACTCTTTGGTATTGAGTTCTACTCTGTGCTCTCCAGAGGGTCCCAGGTATGTTTTTAGGAAAAATCATGAAAGATGTGGATTCCATTTAAAATTTTTTTACTCATGGCAAGGGAGCGAGTTGGCTCAGAGGGAGTGAGTTGGCTTTGAGGGAGCGAGATGGCTCAGTTGGTAAAGCGTCTGCCTGTCAAACCAAAGATCGTGGGTTCGAGTCCAACCTCGCCTGCGTTGTGTGTTTAACATGCCCCTCCCTAGTTTCATAGACGCAGGCTATGTTACAGTGGAGAACACTCCATCCCTCGCATAGGACATTAAATCGTTGCCGATTTCACGAACCGGCACACTTAGCATTCGGTGCGAAAACTTGTTTTCGAGATAATCGCATTTAAAGAATTCAACATTTTAAAACCCCAACTTTTATAGGCTATCGTGGTCGGATGCTCGAAAAAATTCACATGTGATGAGTACAGATTCTGAATTTTAAGATTTGCTAATATTTTTTCCATATAACTCCTTTTTTCTATGAAATAATCACTCTCTACTAAGAGTGCCAGTTCGTGAAATCCGCCTTTTTCTGAACGCGCACTTGTTGTGTACTAAGCGTAGATTTTACGAACTGGCACAGTATCATGAGTGTCAGTTCGTGAAAGCCATCTAGGCAATGCACGCGATATGCGCGAATCATGCACTACGCGTTACGAACCGGCACTCTATGCAATAACCACTGCACTTTCAATACATGTATGTATTACGCTGTTTCCCAGTACAGTAGGCCTACTATGCCCATAATCATCATGGCCACAAAATATTTAAAACCAAAATGTACAAACAGAAAATGCTTCCAAAATGTGCCACTCCCCCTCCATGAATTTTGGATTGAAAAATAGAGCTAAAGGGTGTTTGCTCTTGTATTAGTCATTCCGACTTTAGGCTTCAAAGAGACGGACCAGTATATCTAGTTTCAAAAATAATTTTGTTTTTCGTTTTCCAGGGGGATCCGAGGGGCGTCACTAGGAAAAGATTTTGTGCCCCTCCCACCCCCTCCCCCATATGAAGTCCTGAATATGACAGTGAAGCGGGCATGAATCATGAATAGAGAAATTCATATATCATTTTGTCAAGCTTCCTTCCCCTATCTTCCCATCTCTCTCTCTCTCTCTCTCTCTCTCTCTCCCTCCCTCCCTCTCTCCCCCCCCCCTTCTCTCACCCCCTCTTTCTCCCATTTCAAAGCTACATTCATTGTCCTATATTCATATTCCTTTGCCCATTTGATTCTGATTTTCTTTGCACATGATCTATATTTATGTAATGACATGAACATATACATTATCATATCAACAAAAAAAAAAAAAAATACCCTCCATTCTTGTCTCAGTGAAACATGCTCTCTTTAATCATAATACTTCCTTCAAACATCAAATCAGTACTTCAGACGACTTAAGCCTTTAATTTCAAAAGAAATTAATTTGCATTTCAGTTCATTAAACAACATGGCTAAAACATGCAACTTAACAAGTTATATGATTTCAAATTATTCCATGTGACTGTATAGGCCAATAAGCTTTAATAGTCATTTCTGGTATACTAAAAACCAGCTTCAGCAATAACAATGGAAACAATTTGTTGCAAAAATTAGACTGAAGTCCGATTTTATGATGCAATGTAATTTGCATCTGAAATACAAATACTAGCAATCAGCTTTACATTAGTTCCACATCTGAAATTTGGTAATTGAAAATATGTTAATCCATTTAGATACTAAATTCATGAAACAAATACTAAGACATAAGGCAACAGAATATCAATGAAAGCTATAAAGGAATGATATACGCGTAATTAGAATGTCATTTTCGAACCTTACTCAATATAACCGATGATATATTTTGATATAACATGTTCATCCTAATGCTATTTTATCTTAAGTCTGGCAATTTCAAGTCTTAAATATCTCATGTATATATGTATGGTTGAAGTTATATCGATCCCAAGGTCTTCTTAATGCACTGGTACACCGCTTTACTAGATCTTAGAAATTATACACATTGCATTACATTTCGTATGTTATAACGATTCTATAATAGTCCATTAGGTTCATTCTATTGACATCTATTTAAATGTCTGTCTCAAATTAATGCCATACTTCATTTACAGATCACTAGCATACATGTACTCGAAAAGGAAATTTTTTATCATAAGGGGACTTGGTAACTGAAAAAAAAAAATGAAGTTTATGGCCTCCATGCTGTCAAGGCATGTAATTATGTTATAAAATGAAGCCCTAAAAATACAACTCAAACGCATCATCATGAGCTTTTTATAACATAAATAATAAAAAGTGAGCGAAATGCAAGGCCAGACTGTTTCCCTCATAGACTGATGTTTAAGTGTACCCCAGTACAGTTTCATAAATGGCGGTATGTACATTATACACGTTGACTTATATATCTTGACAGTTTTCTGGTTTCGAAAAATATTCCTGTGTGTTTGTTTATCCCTTCTATCCCCTCTGAACATCATAACAAAGCTCGCACATGAATATGCAAGAGTTGTTAAATCACAAAGTTATAAAATCATTTTGATATTTGTCTGAATTTACTCTTCGCCAATGGCAGATATTGCAGTCATGACAGTACATGTTCATGAAGTTTGACATTAATCAAATAGAAAATTGTACATTACTTTGTCACTTGCAGGGGACACAGTTTCCAAAATTGTAATCTTCAAAACATCAAGGTAAAACGTTGAAATCACTAAGATCAGATTTGATTGTTTAATCACTCTGCAGTGCTATATATTCTGTGACAAAACTAAATTATTAGCTGAATTCAAAGGTTTCTAGATATTTTCAAAAGCAACCCTGTGCATTAATAGCTTGAATAACCTCATTATTTACCTATTCCTTGTCAGATAACACACCATGTCCACGCAGAAGTTCCGCATTTCTGAAAATTTAATGACTTGTTTCATTTGCCTGTTGGCGAGTATTTTCCTTCTTTTTGTGAATTTTCTTCTGATATGGTTTATGATGAAGTCAGTGTATCCATACTTAAAAAGGTGTAAAAGAATAGGACAACTTGAAATAAATGAATAGGTATTAATATCTAAGAGTATGAATCAAACTGTTTGCACTCAAAAAAACCATACTAGGGTCCATGATAAAACCATGTCCTGACTTATAGCTGGTGAGCAGTGCTGTTGGTAAGCTTATTTAATTCAACTGAAATTCCAAATCAGCTTGAAGTTACCCTTTTGTAAATGTTATATTCTGTTTCATTGATGTTATTAAATATGAAAAACTAACTGTTACTTTTAACTTGGAAAGTCAAAGGTCCTGAATGTGTTACATCATTAACATGGATGTTGCTAGGTCCTGGATGTGTTTCACCATTAGCAGGGATGTTGCTAGGTCCTGGATGTGTTTCACCATTAGCAGGGATGTTGCTAGGTCCTGGATGTGTTTCACCATTAGCAGGGATGTTGCTAGGTCCTGGATGTGTTTCACCATAAGCAGGGATGTTGCTAGGTCCTGGATGTGAGTGATCATTAGCAGGGATGTTGCTAGGTCCTGGATGTGTTTCACCATCAGCAGGGATGTTGATAGGTCCTGGATGTGTTTTATCATTAGCGGGGATGTTGCTAGGTCCTGGATGTGTTTCATCGTTAGCGGGGATGTTGCTAGGTCCTGGATGTGTTTCACCATAAGCAGGGATGTTGCTGGGGATGTCGCTAGGTCCTGGATGTGTTTCACCATGTGTTTCAACATTAGCTGGGATGTTGCTAGGTCCTGGGTGTGTTTCACCATTAGCAGGGATGTTGCTAGGTCCTGGATGTGAGTGATCATTAGCAGGGATGTTGCTAGGTCCTGGATATGTTTCATCATTAGCGGGGATGTTGCTAGGTCCTGGATGTGTTTCACCATAAGCAGGGATTTTGCCGGGGATGTCGCTAGGTCCTGAATGTGTTTCACCATGTGTTTCAACATTAGCTGGGATGTTGCTAGGTCCTGGGTGTGTTTCACCATTAGCAGGGATGTTGCTAGGTCCTGGATGTGAGTGATCATTAGCAGGGATGTTGCTAGGTCCAGGATGTGTTTCACCATCAGCAGGGATGTTGATAGGTCCTGGATGTGTTTTATCATTAGCGGGGATGTTGCTAGGTCCTGGATGTGTTTCATCATTACCGGGGATGTTGCTAGGTCCTGGATGTGTTTCACCATATGCAGGGATGTTGCCAGGGATGTCGCTAAGTCCTGGATGTGTTTCACCATGTGTTTCAAAATTAGCAGGGATGTTGCTAGGTCCTGGATGTGTTTCACCATTAGCAGGGATGTTGCTAGGTCCTGGATGTGTTTCACCATCAGCAGGGATGTTGCTGGGTCCTGGATGTGTTTTATCATTAGCAGGGATGTTGCTAGGTCCTGGATGTTTCGTTATCAGCAGGGATGTTCCATTATAAGCATTGATGTTCCTAGCACAAACCTCAGCAGGTAGAGATACATTAGTGACGACCTTGTTGGCGGCACAGCCTAACAAATGAGAATGAAAGTGGGGGAAAAAGTGATACATAATCTGATGGCAATATGAAAGGAAACCAATACAATTTTCAGTTTTATCCATCATTTTCTAGATTATTGCTTTTCAGAAATATGTAACCAAGAATATGGCTTACATAATAATACCTCTCAACCTTTCGACCTTAGAACAGAAACAAATAAAAAAAATGATGAAATGATTATTTAATTGCTGTAAAATGTATTTGCCAAGATGAGTGAATGAACACAATATTATTTTTTCTCCATTATGATTATTTTCGTGTTCAAAGTAACAGGAAGAATGGAATAGACAAGGGGTTACCATCACAGCATAACCCTTGTATATCATTATTACAGAGAAGTATATTTGCTTACCAATTGCTGATATGATACTGAATGTGATCCTCGTCATCATCGTCATCATCACTGTCATCTGAAAATGTGGTTTGTGTTGGGCCTATCATGATGACCACGTTGAGAACTTTCCCGTCCACCATCTATTCCTTCCTCTCAACCTTACTAGTGTTCCCTTTCTTATCTTTGGAGTGGGCTTTCTCTTGGATGACACATGAGGTCCTTTAACATTAACATAGGCAGCCATCTCTTTTCCACTTGCCAAGTACATCAAAATGTTCTATTTTGGAAATAAAGATGGGAGAGAAAAACAGAGGTTTTCATCTCAGGTGACGAACCTTTCACAGAAAGTATATAGTCCTACAACTGAAGCTTGCCAACTTTACATCTATAGTTTTACTCTACGAATCATGAGCAACAGCAGTTTATGAAAAAGATTTATCCGCTGTTAACATTAAGATGACCAAATGAAATTAAGAAAAGAGCCGAGAGTGATTGATTTTTTTATTAGATTATTTAAAAAAAAACTCAACAAAGTAAATAGAGGACCTTACCTTTTTCCCCATTTTCATATTTCACCTTTCTGAGAAAAGACCACACACTATGCAGACTCTGTGAAAGAAAGAAACAAAACATGTTCATAATATTTTTGACTGAACAATGAACAAGCCTACCTTTAGACTGTTGTTTATTCTTTACTGTGGTAAGAGAACAAAATGTTTTTTTTTTTTAAATCCTCTTTGGGTGGATAAGATATCGAATTACTTTTATTACATCTTTAACAATTATAAGACCTCCCAATCTGCAAAGACATAATTATCAGATCCAGTGGTTTCACATTTTCTGGTGAACTGTTCCCATGAACACCCCTCCCCAGTCCAATTACATGCGTATTAGAAGTTCTGACCAAGGATAAGCTCTCACTCTGACGATTTAATTGGTCCAAGCCCTGTCATATTGAAAGAAAATATAGATTTACAGAATACAGATCTGTCTTCAAAAAGAGGGGTCAATCTGAAGTAGATGTTGAATTACTAAAGTAACTAAGACCTCCAGTAGGCCCTACAAAGTATCAGCAATATCCATACATGTATTTGTAAAAAACCTAGTAATGCCAGAACTTAGAAGATAATAAGCCTACAAGCTAGCAGATCTATGATTTGTTCATTATCCATGACCATATAGCCTAGGTAACAGGGGCCCGGGGGGCCACTCTATGTACAACACTGTAACCATGCGCGTGCACAAAAACGCGGAATAAGGGGTGTTTTTTCAGGCAGAGCACGGATCCGCGCGGATCCGCGATAAGGGTATCAAAATCGCCGATTTGAGAGAAAAAGGGGGTCTTTTCAGCGATAAATCCGCGCTAAGGGTCATTTTTTGCATAATCTGAAGTGAAATAAAAATGTACCTAATCCTTGTTAAGGGTATGTGTGGAGAGAAAAATCCTAGTTAAGGGTATGCTGGAGAGAAAAAATCCTAGTTAAGGGCAGCTTTTTTGAGCTCCGCGAATCCTAGTTAAGGGTACTTTTTGAAAGGGTGTGCACGAGCATGGTTACAGTGTTGTACATAGAGTGGCCCCCCCCCCCCCCCCCGGGAACAGGGGCATGCAGTGTTGCCTCCGATCCCCCAGAAATTCTTAAGACTTTACATTCTTTACCAAAAAATTCCCCCCAAATTCCCCAAAGATTGCATCAAATCTCTCTATGCCCATCATTGGCTCCTTTGTTTAGATACTTTTGATACTTTTTTGTTTAAACCCCTTTGTTGTTATATTCTTGCCCCCCCCCCCCCCCGAAAAAAAATCTGCAAGAATCTAGACTACGGCCAGGTTATCATCGTCATTATCGTTATCATCAGTATTATTATCATCATTATCATCTTATATTATCATTCAATAGTACATGAATCACAATGATGTGGATTGTACGAGGCGTCTTACTCCTGAGTCTTACTCTTAGACAGATTATGAAACCCATCCTCGAGGAAGCCATTATTCACAATGTGCGGGACTACATGGATCGCTTGGGGGAAAATTGATTTGTTTTTGTGTTTTGCTTCGGTTCTAGGTTAAAAAGAAACATATTATGGGCAGATCATCACACCTTCAATATAATAATACTTTAAAATGACATTCTACTTACTTCTACATCAGTGAAAACGATGAAAACGGGAATAATTCCTATTCAGTGCCAGTTCGTGAAACCACAGCTCCAAATGTAGAGAAGACATGTTGCATCTACGCGCATTAACGTAAAATACGCGCGCTGCTGTTCGGATTTCACGAAGTGGCACTCAGTTAAGAGTGCCGGTTCGTGAAGTCCAAATTTCGCAGAATCGGGATTTTTTGGACACAGGTGATTTTTAACAATGCCTTTATCTCGAAAAATAATCAAGATCAGGAACTGAAATTTGGTGAACATGTAGATTTTTACATTGCCTTTCATAATATGTAAAAACCTCAAAACCCAAAATTTACACGTAAAATGGTTATTGTGCCGGTTCGTGATATCGGCGACGAAATGGAGGCCCCATCTAGAGGAGAGTCACCATCTTTCTATGCTAAGAACCTACTGCACTATTCGTATGAAAATAAGGGGAAAACCCCGGTGTAGTGGTCCACCTGCTCAACCCCAATAAGTTATATTGGAAGGAGAGACCCAAGGGTTACAGTGATTCAGTTCGCTTTTTGCCTCCCAGGCACAGGTGACACTAAACGAATAATAATAATAATAATAATAATGGCAATACAAGTATGATAACAGTTGCATGATCCAGAATGCGATGGAATTTGCTCTGCTGGTTAAAATTATCAAATAATATTTGTAAAAGGAATTCACCTGGAAAGGGACATGAGCTGATTGATTAGCAAGGAAAGATAAGCTTGCCTGAATGATATGTGTTGATGATGATATAATCTGGATGCCTGTTTTTTTTTTAAAGTAGACAGTGCATTTATATAGCCAACTAACTTTAGTTTCTTTCGCCGTTTGTAAATTGTGTTATTATTTGTGTATTAGATGATTTACGAAAATGAAAGAAATCAAAGAGTAAAGAGGAAATGTACTAGTGAAATGGAATCAAATTCAAAACAGAGGTACTGTTTCTCTTCCACCTCACAGTATCGCGTGGAGTCCATGATGCTACGTCAGGCAAAGTGTGCCAATTACATCGCTGTATCACCCAGTGTCCAGCAGAGATCTAGGTCCAAGGCACCGGAGTGCATACCCTTGGTCATGGAGCCAGAGTCAAGATTCTACGAGGATCCCGTCATCGTGCTGGACTTCCAATCTCTCTATCCTTCCATGATGATCGCTTATAACTACTGCTTTTCGACGTGTCTCGGCCGGGTGGAACATATTGCTCAGTAAGCTACCATTTTGTTCATGTATATTTTATTATGAATGATTCATATTGTATATATCAGTTATCTGTTTCTTTAAAATTTTAGCAGTGATGTAGGTTCAGGAGTAAAGGCCTGGGGAGGGGCCCACGCCCTCCTCCACGTCCAATGGCAGAAAGGAAAAGTATCCATAATAGAGAAAAAAAAAGGGGGGGGGGGAGAAAAGAAAGGGGGCAGAAAGGGATCATGAAACAAAGATATTGTGACTAGCTTCCACATACTTCCCCTAACGGAAGGATATGTAAATTCATATTTCATATGCCAAAGAGGACTGGCAACCCTTGGTGAAGATTTAACAGGATTTCTAATTGGCTCATTCCAATTATGATTACAGAGGAGGTGAGTTTGTGCTGGGTTGCCACACTCTCACTCAACCCCCCAAACAGCTGGACCAGCTTCTGACCTCAGACGGTGTCCACGTATCCCCGAATGGTGTGGCCTTTGTGAAGCACAGTGTCAGGCATGGCGTCCTACCCAGGTAAGTTGGTCTTTGTCCCTTGAATAAGCAATGAAACTGTGTCCATACTTGTACAGGTTGTGGCTGTTTCCACTTAACAGGTATTTTGAACGAACTCATGAAACAAGGGTTTTTAAGTCAGTCATTCACAGTTTTGCTTGAAAATGGGTACCAAATATCTTTCTTGGCATCAGATATGACTTTTGCTCCAAAAATTTTAAGGTAAAAGCTGGCTAAATCTATCGTGTAAATGATGCTGTAGAGTAACTCATAGTATAGGGCCTGATTATGATTCCCATGGCTTCGATAAAATAATAGATCACATTGTTCATCCATAAACAATCAAATAAAAAATCTTTTTGTAGTACATATCCACTGAATCTCAGAAGTCTAATGGCCCAGCTATTGTAACATCAAAATGAAATCAGTGTTTGGTGTTCAAAGAAATGGAAAAACAAGTTAAATAGGTACTTCCATTATTGGTAAATCTGTCTAAAGGGAAATTATGTTTAAAATTTGTTAACTGTGTTTTGAGGCGCTTTTTTTTGTGCTGTTGTTTCTTTGACAGGATGCTGGATCAGATTCTCAATACACGGATCATGGTGAAGAAAGCTCTCAAAGATCATAAGGGAGACAAGGTATTGCATAGAACTCAAAGAAAAGGAACTATTACATGATCAAACCTTTGTGCAGAGTATGTCGGCATTAACCCATTCGTGACAGAGGTCCACATTTTATGGTTTGGCCTAATATCTTTTGATGCAAAGCCCTAAAAATCATACCAAATACATGAGCAGAAAGAGCAAAAAATTCTACACAAACTGTGCCCATTTTGGTTGCGTCAATATTCGTTGATTAATGCTGAAAATTTTTAAAAGGAAAATAAGCATTAAAATCCTTAAATTGGCAACGTGATAGAAAGTTAAAAAAAACATTTTCCCCTGCAAATTGGCAACTTTTTGACTTCTCATCGCATTTTCTGTCAATTTATATTCATTTCAGATACATGACGTTTTATAAGAAAAATGTAGCAATAAAATAAAAATGTTGGTGTTGCCAATTTGAAGAATAAAAACTGATCAAATTAGGCTTTAAATAATTCCTGTCACGAATGGGAATTATGGAACAAGGGTCAATCCAGGAGTTTCAAAAGGGTGTAGGGGCAGGGGGAGAAGATGTGCTGTGGTCTATGCTAGGGATTGATTGTGGGATAAATGATGACCAGGCCCCAAAGCTCCGCCATTTTGTTCAGATCCATTAGAAGGCCGACCTAAGCATCATCAATATTCATGATAAAAAATGAATAATTCATTTTGTAAGATGCTTCCAACTAGTAGCATTTGTTTGTACACGTTATGAAACATTACACGCATCGGCTTACCGCATGCGCAGTTAATGCGCATTAAATCAAAGTGTCAAAATCAAAGTGTCAAAATTGATATACACAAAAGATATGAATAATGCAACAGTGTTACCGATATCATGGCGATAACGGGTGCTTATCGGCCCCTTCAAATGATCTGAAAGAGGCGGGGCCTGATGCCATTCGCGTAATGATATTTGCGGGTGCTGCTTTTTGTCTAGTAAATTTATTATATGTCTATGATGACGACACTCTTTTTTAGAAAAGAAAAATCACATTTTTAGTCCTCACAAAGTGAATCTGCCTGTAGATAGAGAGGCTTGACATGTGCACTTATTGCATGATGCCACCAACAGAAGAAGCAAATGGAACTCCCAGCTAACACAAATATCTTAAATGTTGATCATGGGTCTTTGAAAGATTGTCACCATGTGCCAAATGATGTGAAACAATGTATGTAAAAAACATGTGTAGTGAACACATACTGTATAGCATTTTGTCGACTTCTTTGATATGTCTCTTTTAAATGTTCCATCTGTTTTGTTCTTATTTTCATTGTGTCACCCTTTTGGATGAAACTCGCACTTGTAGATTGACCATGAAATCTAGGAAGAACTTTCAGTGAATTTCATGTATAAAGTGGTTATTTCGTACCACAGATAAATGCATTTTTTTTCACCATGTAGATTTTCATGCATGCAGAGTGTGATGATATTTTAATGATTGGTTTCTCTGTCAGGTTCTAGAAAGGATGCTGGATAACAGGCAGCTTGGATTGAAGCTCATTGCAAATGTCACCTATGGCTATACATCGGCTAACTTCTCAGGACGAATGCCTTGTATTGAGGTCAGTGGCCACTCAGCAAGATTTTGGATGTGTTGCAAAAGTACATGTACTTGTGAGAGGTTGATTGAGAAAGGAAATGCTTTTAACTGGTAATGATGCTTCTCATAATGATGATGAGGATTGTAGTGATGGTGGTGATGGTGGTGATGGTGTAGATGACAATAATGATGATAATGATGATGATGATGAGGATAATGATGATAGTAGTGTTGATGAACCTGAAGATGATGGTGTTGGTTGTGATGATGATGAGGATAATGATAATCATTATGTTGATATGGTTACAATGATGATGATGATGATAATGATGGTTTCTGATGATGTGAATGCTGATGATGATGATGATGATGATGATTATGATTGTTTATGATGATGATGATGGTGGTGGTGGTTTCTGATGATGCGACTGATGATGATGATGATGATGATGATGATGATGATAATGATGATAAGAATGATGGCAACAATTATCTAAATGATTACACACAATTCTCTAAACCAATGATATTTTATATGAACTCCCTAAAGAAAATGGGTATTATTCTTTCATTTCACTGTAGAATGATAATGAAACAGATTCACGATGAATGTTTTCAATAGTTAGTGCCCCAGATCATTCTCTATGTCATCCTCATTTTCAGGTTGGAGACAGTGTAGTGAGGAAGGGGCGAGAGACTTTAGAGAGGGCTATCAAGATGGTTGAGAACACGGCCAAGTGGGGGGCAAGAGTTGTCTATGGAGATACAGACAGGTACGTTCACCTTCCTTGTTGGTCTCCTTCTCTCTTCCTCACGCTTGCCCTTTTTCCCTTGTTCACACACACTCTCTCATTTGCTCTCATCCTTTTTCACGTCATCTCTCTCTCTCTCTCTCTCTACACCAAGGTTAGGGCAAGAATAGTTTACTTAGGCACTGACAAGTAAATTGTTATACCCTTCATCTTCTCTCCTTTTCTCTCTTGTTCTTTCTTTTTTTCTTTCTCTTCCTCTGTTTCTCTTCCTTTCTTTAATTCTGCCACTCTGCATCTTACAGTCTATATTAGTGTCCCTTTCATTATTTTTTAATCAATTCATTTTTCTCTCTGTAGGTCTTTATCATTCTAATTCTCTTTCTTAATCTTCTTCATCTTCATCATCATCATCATCTTCTTCATATTCTTTTCTTTTTCTTCTCTTTCTCCATTTCTCTTCTTTCTCCTCTTTCTTCTCTTTCTCCTTCTCCTTTTCCTCCTTCTCTTTCTCTTTTTCTTCCCTTTCCCTTTCCCTTCTCCTTCTCCTTTTTACTTCTATCATTGCATTTTTAGTATAGTGTTATCAAAAAATCTAAATAACTCAAACAATTTAGAGCATAGATATATTTTGATAGGTTTTTTTTTTCTTGTTTTAATTCCATTTTAGATCAGGAACTGTTTTTAAAAATTAATATTATCAAGCTTTTGATTGGGCCCTGCACATTCACTGTCAGCAGTGAATGTTGATGGTGATAGTACATGTATATTTTTCAATTCTAATCAATTCCTTTCATTTTCTCTGTTGCTTTCTGATTTTGTCTGCGAATCAGTTTGTTTGTCTTGGTGAAGGGAGCCACCAAAGCCAGAGCTTTTGAGATTGGGAAGGAGATTGTTGCGGCTGTGACTGCAGAGAACCCTAAACCTGTCAAACTCAAGCTGGAGAAGGTGAGTCGGTCTCTACACTATCTCCATAGTTATAAGAATCATGAGAATCGCAATTATCAATCAAGTCATTAAGTGCAAGTGGTGATCTTGACAAGAGAATTTCCTCACATGACTAAAAGTAATTTTTACATACAATACAGTAGAAAGGCTTGTATTCATGAATACTGACTAAGTTAAACCAGTTGAAGTCCAAGCTACACATCAGACAACTCAATACTTTAAATTTCACATTTGGTAGAATTTTCACCTATTACAGTTTGCAACATCAGCTCTTTTTTAATTGCATGAATGTATTTTCCATATCCCTCTCAAATAATCTTAAATTTGAGAGTTCCAAAGGGCTTACTTTGTGCAAAAATTGATTCAGCTGGCTGTTATTAATTCAGCTCTTTTGGACACCTCTGCTATGATTTCCTAGCTGACTTCAGGTTAGCCTGGATGTAGTCTTCAGGCACAGACCCTAATTGACACTTTATTTAAATGCATTGCATCTTGAGAGAAGCCTAGCAAGACGGCCTAATGACTTTGTCAATATCTGGAGCAGCTATAGTACACGATCCCCATTGACCTCCTTTTAACCCATTCGTGACAGGAATTATTTAAAGCCTAATTCAATCAGCTTTTATTCTTCAAATTGGCAACACCAACATTTTTATTTTATTGCTACATTTTTCTTATAACAGGTCATGTATCTGAAATGAATATAAATTGACAGAAATTATGATGAGAAGTCAAAAAGTTGCCAATTTGCAGGGGAAAATGGTGATTTTAAACTTTCTATCACATTGCCAATTTAAGGATTTTAATGCTTATTTTCCTTTAAAAACTTTTCAGCATCAAACAACGAATATTGACGCAACCAAAATGGGTACAGTTTGTGTAGAATTTTTTGAATTTTTTGCTCTTTCTGCTCATGTATTTGGTATGATTTTTAGGGCTTTGCATCAAAAGATATTAGGCCAAACCACAAAATGCGGACCTCTGTCACGAATGGGTTAATAGTCTCCTACTCAGACCTCTACACGTGTTTCGACAGACCAGGGTTTGTGCTTGCAAACTAGCCTGAATGCATGAGATCATAGTGGGCACTGAGAGCATTGTATGATTTCTTGTTACTATTCCCTGTAGGTATACAAACCGTGTGTGCTCCAGTCAAAGAAGAGGTACGTGGGATACAAATATGAGTCACCAGATCAGAAGGAAGCAGAGTTTGATGCCAAAGGAATAGAGACTGTGAGA
>CM057160.1:7403592-7431908 GCA_029962745.1 Echinometra lucunter
ATAGCCTGTGTTAGCGAAGCTTCATTATGTCTGCATGTATACTGCAGTGCATAAAGGCCATATTATTCAGTAACTTACGTTGTTGTTTTTTTTTTTCCTGTAGATATTTACTATTCAACATTGCTTTGTCATATGTTTTGTACATGTCACCAAAGAACACAGAATTTGAAGTTTAGAACACCGAAGAACACAGAATATGCATTTTAGAAAAACAGAAAACTGGGGACTTAAGTCTAGAGTTCCCCTTGGGCTTCCAGGGCTCATTCATATGTAATGCAGTACACTGCAGCTATCTTTGTTTACACCTAAATGAAGGGCAGTAGGGACTGACCCATGGCACTACACAGTTTTCTGAAGGTCTAGATTTAACAGTTTTTCATTATCAAATTGGCAACATATATTTTTTCCTGTGCTTACATAGATTGAAAAAAAAATTAAAATGTATAACATAAACCATGATGAAATGAAATTGCAAAATTCAACAGAAATATTGCCAATTCGCACATGAATGGTATTTATATATTTTACACTGGGTTGCCAGCTTGAAGATTTTAATGATTAGCTGCAATAAAATCGCTCTTATTCGTAGGCAGTACAACGTACTGCATTGAAAGTAGACTCAAATTTTTCTGTAAGGTTTTTCCCTCTTTTTTTTTTTTTTCATGTATATTGTGTTATTCCTACAATTCTGAATTTGAAGATACAGGAAAAGTGTCATACTGTTGTTGCTTAAAGAAACAGAAAGTAGAATAATAATGCACAATAAGTCCCAGTACTCAGATATCTCTCTGATCCACGGTGAAGAAGTGTGAAGTATATTGATTTGTCCCAACGGTTTACCAAGGGGGTGTTTCACAAAGCTGTGAGTAAAGTTATGCATGACTTTAAGAACGACCTAACTATGAACAGTCAAATGAAATGCCAAAAGTTTTTCGTTTTAGTTTAACAAAGTGGGACTGTATTTCCCATAAATCTCAATTAAATTCTTGGCAAAAACTATACTTCACATTAAAAACATATTGTTGATAATGATAATGTTAATTTACATACTTTTTTATTTCAACTTCAGCTTATGTGATTGATTATTATCTAGAATCCCATTTGGCTTTCCATATTCAAGTCATTCTTAAAGTCAGGCATATAACTTTGCACACCGCTTTGTGAAGCACCTCTTTAGGCAGTTTTCAGGATCATCTGTGAGCAAGTCTCAAAAGGTTATGCTTATACATGTATCCTTTCGTCCAACCTTGTCATTGCAGATTATTCCTAAGTCACTCAATAGAAAATTGTGTTTTTAGTGTAAGTAGTGCATTATCAACAGTCATTATGAATTATCTTAGAAATGTGTAAAGCCTATCCTATTACATACATGACTCTCCCTGATCCTGCACCCTATTTCCTTGTAGGTGACTCTAAACATCTACACCTTTGAGAATGTGGCATACCATGTCCTTCACCAACGCCTGCCCAAGTTTGCATTCCGTACCCTGACTGACTGGTTTGATCATAACACAGCTTGCTACAGGTATGTCTTTTGTATCATCATCATCATCAGGGGTGCATTTCATCAGGTGTCATGTCAGTGATTTTGACTGACAAAGTCAATTTCATTGATGATTTCTGACTAGCCTTATACACTGCCAAGTTGTCAGTGCTGACTACTTGTCAGTGAAAATTACTGTCAAGACACTTGATGAAACGCCCCCATGATCAGCATCTAGCTGTATCTTCCTTGTTTGACAGTACGACACAGTTTCCTTTGTCTGTCACTCCACGGTCAGTTTCCCATACATGCAAAGATTCCACCTGTTACAGTTTCTCTGTATTATTGCGCTTATGATGGCGTTACGGTAAACAACCAAAAGGTTACGGGAACCCCCCCCAAAACAGAAAACAGACGATGATCGCGTGTACGATTGTAATGCAAATTTTAACAAATTGACCGTGCAATTTAACTCAGAGTGAAATTTGCCGTGCCTTTTGGATCTTGCCGAATGTTTATTATCATGGAGGATTGAAGGAGACTTTATATAGAAGGAACATTTGTTTGCAAATTTCTTGATGCATGTCTTTATTTTGAACTTAAAATGGTAGGTTCAAAATGCATTACTTATGATTGGGTGTTTGTGTGAGTCTGTCTGTAAAAGAGATGTTGTGTGTTGAGGAGAGACCTTGTGTGTTGAGGAGAGACCTCTCATTTGCTGTGGAAAAATATGGTTAATGTTCCTGACAACCCTCCTTTGGGGGTTGGCATCTGTGCACATGCATTGCATGTGGGCACTCAACACCTTATTCCAACCCTGACCTGAACCCGAACCCGAACCGGAACCTGAACTATAATATTAACCCTAAACCTCACCTGGAAAACCAATAACACCCCTCATCCTAGGCCTATACTGAAAATATAAAGCCCAGGGCAATTGTTGATAGAATAAAAGTGTGATCACCTATATTCACTCTTTGATGTTTTGTGGGATGTATCATACAAGGATTGATAAAGACATGACAGGAAGGGATGAAAAAAAGAATCATTATTTCTCATGTATCATGAAGTCAAATTCTTGAATGGTTACCTGTATAGAAACATTCTACTCTTATGATACTTATAAATGCTTAAATGTGATGGAAATACATGTGGAAAACAGCAGGTAGCCAAAAGTATTAACCTTTTGAACCCTAAGCCCAAGATTTAATCAGGTTAGGGTCTATTGAAAATGTGTGTTAATCAAATTGTGCTCAAAGGGTTAATTTATTCATAATCCCACACTAGATGGAGGACCATTGAGTACTACGCTGACAGAGTTCGAGGGAACATCCAACTTATTCAGAAGCTTGACCTGATAGGGAGGACTAGCGAGTTGGCCAGACTCTTTGGTATTGAGTTCTACTCTGTGCTCTCCAGAGGGTCCCAGGTATGTTTTTAGGAAAAATTGTGAAAGATGTGGATTCCATTTTAAAAATTTTTACAATTCACTCAGTTGGCTCAGTTGGTAAAGCGTCTGCCTGTCAAACCAAAGATCGTGGGTTCAAGTCCAACCTAGGCAGTTGACTGAAGCCTGCGTTGTGTGTTTAAGGTACCCCTCCCCAGTTTCATAGACGCAGGCTGTGTTACAGTTGAAAACACTCCGTCCCTCGGATAGGACATTAAATGGAGGCCCGTGTAGAGGAGAGTCACCAACTTTGTACGTTAAGAACCCACTGCACTATTCGTATGAGAGTAAGGGGGAAACCCCGGTGTAGTGGTCCACCTGCACACCCCCAATAAGTTAAATTGGAAGGAGAGACCCAAGGGTTACAGTGATTCAGTTCCCTTTTCACCTCCCAGGCACAGGTGACACTAAACGAATAATAATAATGATAATGATAATAATAATGGCATACAGGTATATGTGATTACAGTTGCATGATCCAGAATGCGATGGAATTTGCTCTGCTGGTTAAAATTATCAAATAATATTTGTAAAAGGAATTCACCTGGAAAGGGACTGAGCTGATTGATTAGCAAGGAAAGATAAGCTTGCCTGAATGATTTGTATTGTTGAGGGTGCTCATGCTTTTTAGCTCTGCTTGTTTTTATTAACCCTCCTGTCTGATATAATCTGGGTGCTTATTTTTTTTTTAAAATAGACAGTGCAACTAACTTTATTTTCTTTCGCCATTTGTAAATTGTGCTATTATTTGTGTATTAGATGATTTACGAAAATGAAAGAAATCAAAGAATAAAGAGGAAATGTACTAGTGAAATGGAATCAAATTCAAAACAAAGGTACTGTTTCTCTTCCACCTCACAGTATCGCGTGGAGTCCATGATGCTACGGCAGGCCAAGTGTGCCAATTACATCGCTGTATCGCCCAGTGTCCAGCAGAGATCTAGGTCCAAGGCACCGGAGTGCATACCCTTGGTCATGGAGCCAGAGTCAAGATTCTACGAGGATCCCGTCATCGTGCTGGACTTCCAATCTCTCTATCCTTCCATGATGATCGCTTATAACTACTGCTTTTCGACGTGTCTCGGCCGGGTGGAACATATTGCTCAGTAAGCTACCATTTTGTTCATGTATATTTTATTATGAATGATTCATATTGTATATATCAGTTACCTGTTTCTTTAAAATTTTAGCAGTGATGTAGGTTCAGGAGTAAAGGTCTGGGGAGGGGCCCACGCCCTCCTCCACATCCAATGGAAGAAAGGAAAAGTATCCATAATAGAGAAAAAAAAGGGGGGAGAAAAGAAAGGGGGCAGAAAGGGATCATGAAACAAAGATATTGTGACTAGCTTCCACACACTTCCCCTAACTGAAGGATATGTAAATTCATATTTCATATGCCAAAGAGGACTGGCAACCCTTGGTGAAGATTTAACAGGATTTCTAATTGGCTCATTCCAATTATGATTACAGAGGAGGTGAGTTTGTGCTGGGTTGCCACACTCTCACTCTACCCCCCAAGCAGCTGGACCAGCTCCTGACCTCAGACGGTGTCCACGTATCCCCGAATGGTGTGGCCTTTGTGAAGCACAGTGTCAGGCATGGCGTCCTACCCAGGTAAGTTGGTCTTTGTCCCTTGAATAAGCAATGAAACTGTGTCCATATTTGTACAGGTTGTGGCTGTTTCCACTTGACAGGTATTTTGAATTAACTTATGAAACAAGGGTTTTTAAGTCAGTCATTCACAGTTTTGTTTGAAAATGGGTACCAAATATCTTTCTTGGCATCAGATATGATTTTTGCTCCAAAATTTTCATGATAAAAGCTGGCTAAATGATGCTGTAGAGTAACTCATAGTATAGGGCCTGATTATGATTCCCATGGCTTCGATAGAATAATAGATCACATTGTTCATCCATAAACAATCAAATAAAAAATCTTTGTGTAGTACATATCCACTGAATCTCAGAAGTCTAATGGCCCAGCTATTGTAACATCAAAATGAAATCAGTGTTTGGTGTTCAAAGAAATGGAAAAAAAAGTTAAATAGGTACTTCCATTATTGGTAAGTCTGTCTAAAGGGAAATTATGTTTAAAATTTGTTAACTGTGTTTTGAGGCTTTTTTTTTGTGTGCTGTTGTTTCTTTGACAGGATGTTGGATCAGATTCTCAATACACGGATCATGGTGAAGAAAGCTCTCAAAGATCATAAAGGAGACAAGGTATTGAATAGAAACTCAAAGAAAAGGAACTATTGCATGATCAAACCTTTGTGCAGAGTATGTCGGCATTAACCCATTCGTGACAGAGGTCCACATTTTGTGGTTTGGCCTAATATCTTTTGATGCAAAGCCCTAAAAATCATACCAAATACATGAGCAGAAAGAGCAAAAAATTCTACACAAACTGTGCCCATTTTGGTTGCGTCAATATTCGTTGATTAATGCTGAAAATTTTTAAAAGGAAAATAAGCATTAAAATCCTTAAATTGGCAATGTGATAGAAAGTTAAAAAAAACCGTTTTCCCCTGCAAATTGGCAACTTTTTGACTTCTCATTGTATTTTCTGTCAATTTATATTCATTTCAGATACATGACGTTTTATAAGAAAAATGTAGCAATAAAATAAAAATGTTGGTGTTGCCAATTTGAAGAATAAAAGCTGATTAAATTAGGCTTTAAATAATTCCTGTCACGAATGGGAATTATGGAACAAGGGTCAATCCAGGAGTTTCAAAAGGGTGTAGGGGCAGGGGGAGAAGATGTGCCGTGGTCTATGCTAGGGATCGATAGTGGGATAAATGATGACCAGGCCCCAAAGTTCCGCCATTTTGTTCAGATCCATTAGAAGGCCGACATAAGCATCCATCAATATTCATGATAAAAAATGAATAATTCATTTTGTAAGATGCTTCCAACTAGTAGCATCTGTTTGTACACGTTATGAAACATTACACGCATCGGCTTACCGCATGCGCAGTTAATGCGCATTAAATCAAAGTGTCACAATAAAATTGATATGCACAAAAGATATGAATAATGCAACAGTGTTATCGATATCATGGCGATAACGGGTGCTTATCGGCCCCTTCAAATGATCTGAAAGAGGCGGGGCCTAATGCCATTCGCGTAATGATATTCACGCGTGCTGCTTTTTGTCTAGTAAATTTATTATATGTCTATGATGATGACACTCTTTTTTAGAAAAGAAAAATCACATTTTTAGTCCTCACAATGTGAATCTGCCTGTAGATATAGAGGCTTGACATGTGCACTTATTGCATGATGCCACCAACAGAAGAAGCAAATGGAACTCCCAGCTAACACAAATATCTTAAAGACATTGGTTAACATTGTTATGATTTTTAAAAAATCTTGTTTTGTTACTTGAAAATGGGATAAACATAAGGGTTATAGTGTAAAAATACCAGTCTGAAAGTTTCAAAGTATAATATCCGCAGGAAGTATAATATCCACAGGAAGTATTTTTAAATATAAAAAATGTGAACTAATGTTTGAAAAATATATGAGGGTCGGTTGCACACAATAGACATAAGGAGTGCGCATGCGCGTATGACTCACCTTACTATACTGTGTGTATTGGCGGTTCACATAACAGCATTTTCAAATTCAAGCAAAGTGGTCCTCTTAGTGATTGTCTCGTGAGACGAAGGATAATAAAATCGCCGTTTGTGTCTAACTTACACTTTTTCATTCCAAATTATGGTTGGTTTCAGGGTTTTCGAGTACAAATACAAATACTCATACTCATGTTTCATCTTAGTTTGATAATTTTTTAAATCAGCTACTCACAAAGTTAGCCAATGCCTTTAAATGTTGATCATGGTTCTTTGATAGATTGTCGTCATTTGTCAAATGATGCAAAACATTGTATGTAAACCAAAAATACAGAGAGCACAATACTGCATATCATTTTGAGGACCTGCTTTAATATGTCACTTAAATGCTCTGTCTGTTTTTTTCTTATTTTCATTGTGCCATCCTTTTAGATAAAACTTGCACTTGTAGATTGACCATGAAATCTAGTTTGCAGGAAGAACTTTCATTGAATTTCATGTATAAATTGGTTATTTCATATCACAGATAAATGCATTTTTTTTCACCATGTAGAATTTCATGCATGCGGAGTGTGATGATATTTTAATGATTGGTTTCTCTGATAGGTGCTAGAAAGAATGCTGGATAACAGGCAGCTGGGATTGAAGCTCATTGCAAATGTCACCTATGGCTACACATCGGCCAACTTCTCAGGACGAATGCCTTGTATTGAGGTCAGTGGCCACTCAGCAAGATTTGGGATGTGTTGCAAACGTACATGTATTTGTGAGAGGTTGATTGAGAAAGGAAATACTTTTAACTGGTAATGATGCTGCTCATAATGATGATGGGGATTGTAGTGATGGTGGTGATGGTGTAGATGACAATAATGATGATGATGATGATGATGATGATGATGATGATGATGATGATGATGATGATGATAGTAGTGTTGATGAACCTGAAGATGATGGTGGTGGTTGTGATGATGATGATGAGGATAATAATAATCATTATGATGATATGGTTACAATGATGATGATGATGATAATGATGGTTTCTGATGATGTGAATGATGATGATGATGATGATGATGATTATGATTGTTTATGATGATGATGATGGTGGTGGTGGTTTCTGATGATGCGACTGATGATGATGATAATGATGATAAGAATGATGGCAATAATTATCTAAATGATTACACACAATTCCCTAAACCAATGATATTTTATATGAACTCCATAAAGAAAATAGGTATTATTCTTTCATTTCACTGTAGAATGATAATGAAACAGATTCACGATGAATGTTTTCACTAGTTAGTGCCCCAGATCATTCTCTATGTCATCCTCGTTTTCAGGTTGGTGACAGTGTAGTGAGGAAGGGGCGAGAGACTTTAGAGAGGGCTATCAAGATGGTTGAGAACACGGCCAAGTGGGGGGCAAGAGTTGTCTATGGAGATACAGACAGGTACGTTCACCTTCCTTGTTCGTCTCCTTCTCTCTTCCTCACGCTTGCCTTTTTTCCCTTGTTCACACACACTCTCTCATTTGCTCTCATCCTTTTTTCACGTTATCTCTCTCTCTATCTCTCTCTCTTTTCACGTTATCTCTCTCTCTCTCTCTCTACACAAGGTTAGGGCAAGAATAGTTTACTTAGGCACTGACAAGTAAATTATTATACACTTCATCTTCTCTCCTTTTCTCTCTTGTTCTTTCTTATCTCTCTCTCTCTCTCTCTCTCTCTACACCAAGGTTAGGGCAAGAATAGTTTACTTAGGCACTGACAAGTAAATTGTTATACCCTTCATCTTCTCCCCTTTTCTCTCTTGTTCTTTCTTTTTTTCTTTCTCTTCCTCTGTTTCTCTTCCTTTCTTTTATTCTGCCACTCTGCATCTTACAGTCTATATTAGTGTCCCTTTCATTATCTTTTAATCAATTCATTTTTCTCTCTAAGTCTTTATCATTCTAATTCTCTTTCTTAATCTTCTTAATCTTCTTCATCTTCATCATCATCATCATCTTCTTCATATTCTTTTCTTTTTCTTCTCTTTCTCCATTTCTCCTCTTTCTCCTCTTTCTTCTCTTTCTCCTTCTCTTTTTCCTCCTTCTCTTTCTCTTTTTCTTCCCTTTCCCTTTCCCTTCTTCTTCTCCTTTTTACTTCTATCATTGCATTTTTAATATAGTGTTATCAAAAAATCTAAATAACTCAAACAATTTAGAGCAAATATATATTTTGATAGTTTTTTTTCTTGTATTAATTTCATTGTAGATCTGGAACTGTTTTTAAAAATTAATATTATCAAGCATTTGATTGGGCCCTGCACATTCACTGTCAGCAATGAATGTTGATGGTGATAGTACATGTATATTTTTCAATTCTAATAAATTCCTTTCATTTTCTCTGTTGCTTTCTGATTTTGTCTGCGAATCAGTTTATTTGTCTTGGTGAAGGGAGCCACCAAAGCCAGGGCTTTTGAGATTGGGAAGGAGATTGTTGCAGCTGTGACTGCCGAGAACCCTAAACCAGTCAAACTCAAGCTGGAGAAGGTGAGTCGGTCTCTACACTATCTCCATAGTTATAAGAATCATGAGAATCGCAATTATCAATAAAGTGCAAGTGGTGATCTTGACAGGAGAATTTCCTCACATGACTAAAAGTGTTTTTTACATGCAATACAGTAGAAAGGCTTGTATTCATGAATACTGACTAAGTTAAACCAGTTGAAGTCCAAGCTACACATCAGACAACTCAATACTTTAAATTTCACATTTGGTAGAATTTTCACCTATCACAGTTTGCAACATCAGCTCTTTTTTAATTGCATGAATGTATTTTCCATATCCCTCTCAAATAATCTAAAATATGAGAGTTGCAAAGGGCTTACTTTGTGCAAAAATTGATTCAGCTGGCTGTTATTAATTCAGCTCTTTTGGAAACCTCTGCTATGATTTCCTAGAGCTAGCTGAGTTCAGGGGTGGTATATTGAGATCCATTTTTTTATCTAAGATAAAATCTGAAATTTTATCTCAGATAAAATCAGTGAGATAAGATACCCTTAAAATCTTTTCAAATCGGTATTCTGAGAACCATTTAACCTCAATTTTATCTCATCTAAGAAACACCCATTTTTGATGCAGTAACCAATAAGAAATGTTGTTAAATCGCACTCTCATCTTGCTCAGCCATTGAAATGGCTTTCTGCCATTAGGTGGGGCAGAAGAGCGCGGATGTGTTATTTATACAAATTTTGATACGCTGCTTGAGCTTGCATTCAAACGCAAAAGCGTTTTGATTGGTATTTTGGTGAGAAAAAACTTCGATATTTGCCGAGGTATCAGCATGCCTTTTCAAGCATCATTTCAAGGCCAATATTAGTCCACAAAAATCTTTAAATTCAATTCAATCATCATACGGGAATGTTGCTAGAGTAATGCAGTCGATGACTATGGCAGTTTTCTTTATCTTTATCTGAAGACTAATAGCGAATTTATCCAGAAACTTTGTACATACTGGAGGTCCAAGAGATAAAATAGCCCCTACCCTATTTTAAGTTTCATTTTATCTTTTCCTTCAAACCAAGTGGGCAAAAGCGCAAAAGCTGCGCATTTGTCCTCAGCTATAAAGATACGCGCGCTGGAGATGAGTGACCGACATAAAATGGAGATAAAATTTGAGATTTTAAAGTGGTCTCAGAATACTGATTTCATTTTAAAGATGAAATAACAAATTTTAAAGATAAAATGATGCTCAGAATACCGCCTGGATGTAGTCTTCAGGCACAGGCCCTAATTGACACTTTATTTAAATGCATTGCATCTTGAGAGAAGCCTAGCAAGACGGCCTAATGACTTTGTCAATATCTGGAGCAGCTATAGTACACGATCCCCATTGACCTCCTTTTAATAGTCTCCTACTTAGACCTCTACACGTGTTTCGACAGACCAGGGTTTGTGCCTGCAAACTAGACTGAATGCATGAGATCGTAGTGGGCTCTGATAGCATTGTATGATTTCTTGTTACTATTTCCTGTAGGTATACAAACCGTGTGTGCTCCAGTCAAAGAAGAGGTACGTGGGATACAAATATGAGTCACCAGATCAGAAAGAAGCAGAGTTTGATGCCAAAGGAATAGAGACTGTGAGAAGAGACTCATGCCCTGCTGTTGCTAAGGTATGGTATGATGTCATGTGGGATTTGTGTTGGTAGTAATGGAGATGATGATGATGATGATGATGATGGGGATGATGATGATGATGATGATGATGATGATAATTATTATGATGATGATGTTGATGATGATGATGATGAAGGTGAGGATGACGATGATGATGGTATTGATGATAATGATGGTGGTGATGATGATAATAATGATGGTGATGGGTGTGATGATGATGGTGATAATGATTATGAAGATGATGATGATAATGATGGTGATGATGATGATGATGATAATGATCATGGTGGTAATGGCAGTGGTGGTAATGGCAGTGGCGTTAAAGGGTGATGATGATTCTCTTGATTGGGATGAGGGTTACATGTATGGGAGTTGTGTATGATGACAAAATAAATGATGGTAGTATTCATATAGAGGTTCAAGCATTACGTCTACATAATATATTTCCTTCATTGCCTTTCTATGTCAGATCTTGGAGCGGTCACTAAAAATCCTCTTCGAGACCAAGGATGTGTCCAAGGTCAAACGTTACGTCCAGCAGCAGTTCCAGAAGCTCAACGCGGGTCAGATAGGACTCCAGGATCTCATCTTTGCCAAAGAGTACAGGGGAAGACAGTACTATAAACCAACCTCCTGTGTGCCAGCACTTGAGATTGCCAAGTAAGTTAGGTTCATGGGAGTTCTTGGAAAGTGCTTAAGACTCATTTTGGGAATGGAGTATGAGCATTGCACAGCTCAAGATATTCATAAGTATTTGGTTGGTTGTCTTTCGGAGAGTGAAAAAAGAAAAATATTTGTCAGTAATTCATTGCTGTTTTCTGTAAACTTCATTTGAATTCATAACATTCACCTGAATACTTATTGCAAACCAGTAAATTTGGGGTACACATTGTGATTCATCTGCCAGGGAGCAATTGAAGAATGAAGCAAAACAAAACAAAAAACCCAAGGATGTTTACTCCTTTGAATGACTTCCTTTTGTGTATGTTTGTGGATTGTCAGTTGATATTCAAGCGATTTCATTGTCTTGCTTCTTAACCAGTTGGTTGCTGGACTGGATGGCCCCCTGTATAAAAACTTATGGGAACTAAAGAATTCAGTACTCACCAGGTTAAGAATTGCTCTCATTCTTCCATCCTTTTTTCCGCAGGCGAAAACTTGCTGTGGACCGTCGGTCAGAGCCTAGAGTGAGCGAGCGGGTTCCCTACGTGGTGGTCCATGGCAGTCCTGGGCTACCCCTCATCCAGCTAGTTCGTACCCCTCAGGAATACCTTCAGGATCCCTCGATTAACCTCAATGCCCCTTACTACATCACCAGACAGATTGTGCCAGCGCTGAATAGGGTATTTGGTATGATGGCTGTCGATACATTGGAGTGGTATCAGGAACTGCCGAGGGTCGTCCATGTGAACACTGTCCCCAGCAAGGCAAAGAGTTCTGCTAACGCAAGGAAGGTGAGGTTAAAGTTCAAATTAAGTTGAAGTTTGGGATTAATATTGAGATTGAAATTGAAATTGAGATTAAGGGAGGTTAATACCATGTAGGGGTGTTAAGTTTGATGGCTGTAGATGCCTTGGAGTGGCATCAGGAACTGCCAAGGGTTGTCCATGTCAACACGGTCCCTAACAAGGCAAAGAGTTTGGCTAATGCAAGGAAGGTGAGGTTAAAAATTCAAATAAGTTGAAGAGTTGGATTAACAATGAGATCAAGATTAAGATTATGATGAAGGGAGGCTCATTCCATGTAGAGAGTGTTAAGTTTGATGGCAATAGATGCTTTGGAGTGGTATCAGGAACTGCCGAGGGTGGTCCATGTTAACACCGTCCCCAGCAAGGCAAAGAGTTTCGCCAGTGCAAGGAAGGTGAGGTGAAAATTCAAATTAAGCTGAAGATAATGTTAAATAGGAAGGTGCATTAAGACCAGGTAGATTTATGTCTTTTCTACACAGTGTTTCATTCGATAGTTCAAAATACCCTTGAGTGATCCTGGGAACTACCAGGATCTGTTCATAGTGGTGGTGAATTTTTCCAAAAGTGGAAACTGTGGTTAGAAATAGCGGAGCACAGACAGAGTTTTTAAATGTTCAGTGCTTTGCGGCATGTGCAACTTCTAGAAATTTTGGTAGATCTGGTGGCTGTTGCATAAAATTGTATGTTTGATTGCAAGCCCTAAAAATTGAACACAAGTCCTTAATGCACACTTCTTATCAGCTGAAAATAAAGTTGTGTTTGATTTTCCCCGAGTTGCGTTCAACCACAGTTTTATGCAACAAGCTTCTGGAGATGTGTTTACATCTCTGTATAAGTCTCAGATCTTAGCTGTGGACTCCCACAGTGTATGGATGATATTATACATGTACCTGTAGGCTGACAATGGTTAATTATTGTAGCCTCTCAATAATTCCATGCAGTCTAAGGTTGAATTGAAAAGGTTTAGAGTAAAAAATCATTTTTTACATCTTTTTGTTTGCGTGTTCTCCTTTATCCAGGGCACCATCTCCCAGTACTTCTGCAGCCTGAACTGTGCAGTATGTGATCGATTGACCCAGTCTGGGCTATGCGAGACATGTCGGTCAAGCCCCCAGACGACGATCACCTCATTGATGAAGAGGGTTCAAGACTGGGATCGAGCCAGGGCACAGATAAACAAGGTAAGTCCAAAGTGATTGGCTTTGGTTTCTTGTAATCTATATGACAGCATTGTGTCTGTTTTGTTTTTTGCTTTTAAATACATCAAAGTTAGTGGTGGTCATTGACAGGACAAATGAAAAAAATAGAGACCTCTTGGAGCTTTCCTCTCTTATCCAAAATTTTCAAAATATGGTTGTCCAGAAAATGAAGGGGGGGGGGGAGTATGGTATGTCTTGCATGTATTCTCTTATTGATCCATCTGTGTTTAAGGAACATTTAGCTAAACTGTAGTGTTGACAAGATCACTAGTTATGTTCTTAAAACTCATGGGAGGCTCGACACCTAAAGGTGCATGGCCCCCCCCATTACATTTTTTTTTTTGTCTTTGTTTTAAGATCTTTTAAGGGGATCCACTGGGGGGAGGGGGGGGGGGGGCTGTTGAGCCGCTTATTTCGGACCAGCTTTTTCAGGCTTTAGCTGGGAACATGTACTTTACAGCATGTGTGGGTGTGAGTTTCATTGTGTTTGACAGGTCTGTATCCATCATTATTTATGTTTTGGGGAATTGGCTTTTAACCTCACCATCAGCAAGATGTGACCCAGTTTTGAGCCAAGGTCAATCAGAGTCAATTTGTAGGCAAAGACTGAGGGCTGTTCGTACCACAAGACCAACTAAGGTCTCTCTAGGGGCTGCATTATTTTTATTACGCTGAAGGAGTATAACCAGATGGTTTTTCTTTGTTTCCAGAGATAGAACATCCCTTTTATTGTTTTAATATCTTGGCAACCTAGTTCTTTTCTCTTTGCTTTAATACAGATCTGTACAAGCTGCTGTGGCTTTGCTGACAGCAAGCAGCACTGCACCACCCTGGACTGCCCTATCCGGTTCCAGCTGGTCAAAACTGAACACAAGATGGAGAAGGTGGATCACTTCCTCTCACTGGTGCAATCCATAAACCCTCCTAGTACGTGAGCTCCTATTGGCTGTCTGTGTTTAAAGTAAGTGCGTACCAACCAATCAAATTGGACTGTCATGCTGTTCTCTGTTGGGAAGATGGCATGGATTACTGAATGCATATGTCCTGCCTTATGGTTGTAAAGGTGTGGACAGATTGTTATATTCTTCTGAATGATGGTCAGTTTTTAAGTGTCTATGTGCCATGTACATTTATTGTAGTAATGTATGAATTGACAAGAACTTGTTTTCACTTGTGTATGTAAATATATATATATGCCTGTTGAGAAATTTCAAGAGTACTTTGCAAGAGGAGTGCAGCAAAGGCTTTGAAATGATGCCATTTGTATTTCTGTGAAGAGCAAATTCAGCAGTCATCAACATTAAAAGATGTGTGTATGTATGTACCTCTGTGTCTATCACTGTGAGTGATTTTTAAATGCTTTTTGAAATAAACTGTACATATTATTGCTTGCAAGTTACATGTACATGATTTGGTTAGATTTGTGAATGCTCCTTTCATCATGGGAAGTCATTTTTGATTGGTGCGTTTGAGTTTGTTGATTAGAATAGAAAAATTTAGCTGCTGCATTATGTGCCTACCTCTTTATCCCCATTAAGGGCTCCTGAAGCTGTGCAGCAGTCATCTGCTTCACAGCTGTCTTAAGTATGAATGGCAAGTGGTTGTAAGTGACACAACCAAGGTGTTTATGAGTAAAGGCACAAAAGCTGTATGGAGGTAGAAGGCTTTACGGTACACCAAGCATTCTTTCTTGAAGATGAGTGTAGTCCTGAAAAGGACCAACCCACTCTCGACGTTTCGGTAAGCACGTTCTTACCGTCCTCAGGAGAATGAGTGGTTGTAGGAATAGCAGGCTATATATGCACTTCTGAGGGATCCAAATGCACAGGAGGGATCCAGGTGCACAGGAAACCACAGAGTGTAAGCCTCTGATATTTCAGGACCACACTCATCTTCAAGAAAGAATACTTGGTGTACCGTGAAGCCTTCTACTTCCATCGAAACCTTCAAAGGGTACCTAGCATAAAAGCTCTTTAAAAGCTCTTATTATGTATTACAAGTAAAAGCATCAAAGCTTTTACTTGTATGAGTATGAGTGAAAGCTTTTATGCTTTTTCTCATACATGTCCGCATGTATGAGTAGTCGTCTAATTTCTAAACTAACCATAACATTAAGATTGGTTTGATACAGTTTGGTTCTGAATATATAGAATCTATAGGATATCTTAAAATGCTGCAAACAAAAACCATTGAAGTCAAATCAGATATGATGGATGCCAAATATGTATGCAATTTCATAAGTAGAGTCATGATTTCCAACCATTCTATGCATTTATGTTCTGGTTGTTGTTGTTTTTTATAATTTGGTTAAAACCATGGGACTAAAAGCTAATTACCATTTCGGATGTGTCTAACCATATTGCTTATTTCAAGTTTTTAAGACTGATTTGCACCATGAATTTCCCCTTATTGCTTTCATATTTATGTTCATATTTCATTACTTGGTTTTCCACTGTAACATAAGGAGATATCAGAAAATAAGGTCAACAAATGTCATGTGATTACATTTTTTCTTTCATTGCTTGTCAACTAGGTGCCAATTTTTCATTATTCCAAATGAAGTTCTTAATTTCATCATCTCCATCTCATCTTCCTATTACAACTAAACAACTCCATATTAAACATCATGAGGCTTCCCACTTTAAGCACATTCAGTTTGTTACTCAATTCAGAGCTGAATTACATTGGTGCATGTGTTTCTTTTGCTTTTTAATGTTACACATCTGTGTTACGCTGTTAGCACATGCACTGCAAGGTCGTCAAATTATGCCAAATGCATGTATTTGATAAAAATCATTGACAAATGCAAATAAAAAAATCACTGTGAAAATATTAATATTCTTTGTCTCCAGTGAACATGTAAATACATACTTGTACACTATGGTTTGAAAAAACATGTTCTTTTGTAAAGGTTGGATTGTTTTTTAGCTTGCCGAATTTGTTGTTCATAATCAGATCACAAAACTGTATATTTAGGATTATTCTATTCCCTAAGAGCTCCTTCCACTTCGGTTTAAAAATGTATTATGTTTGTAACATGAATTTCTTGCTATTTCATGTCTATTCACTGTTTTCAGAAGGAATTGCAGGTACAGTATTCACAATTTTTCATAGTAATAGCAATGAATATCTGGAGATGTACAATCAGTTTTTGTTATAGGGTGTTTGCTTATTGATATATTGGTTGTAATGTAGTAAGATAATGTGTGAGGAATGTTACTCTAGTATATTACTAGAAAAGACTTCAAGTGTTAAATCTTTCCTTTTTTTTCTCCTTTTTTTAATCACAGAACACATGAAAATGTGAGATACTCATATTGACTTGTATAGCTGTTTGTCTGACAAAATTATGACCTAAGAAAAGGAAGTCTTTTTTCTGTATTTTAACAGGAAAAAGGATTGAGATCATAGGGTAAAAGGAGAAAGGTTTAATGTCATGTGCTTAAAAAAGGATTAAGATATTCAAAACTTAATATTATGCTGTTTCCTGGACTTTGTGAACTAGATAATGTACCTCATTGTGTTATGTCGGTAGATATACTTTGATTCGTTTTCATTCTTTGCGTATATGTATTCATGTGTGTTCGCAATTGATTTGAGTTGTACATAGAATTCAGCTGTTAGGTATCATGTGTAAGATTTGCTGTAGATAATGTATATATGTCGTTTTTTCACTGTAGTAGCAGTACAACTCTTATTCAGAATCACTGATTGGAAAACTAAGTAGATGTTAAAAGTATGATTTTCAAGTCATGGGCCAATGAAACTTGAAGATGAATGTGTCTCAGAAGAGTCTTCGATTTTCAAGCTAGTGATTGATAATACTCAAGCTTGTGATTAATTATAATCATGTACATTTATTGATAATGGATGGGTAATGGTTAGATAGAATATGGGGTCCAAAATATTGGATCAATGTTTTGATCTAAGGAGTCGACATATACATACATGCACTGAGGAGAATATTGCATTAGGAATAGCTAGCATATTTCTTGTATTTTGTACATGTAGTAAGAATACCAGACCAAAATTTGTGTTTAAATGTTATGTCACCATAATTGTTGGACATAGAAATGTTATGTCACAAGTTAAGGACGTTTTTTTATGTTATGTGGTCACATGTTATGTGTTACCTTGGTTATTTGTTTTTACCTTAAAATGTTTTTTGCCACAACAGTATTCTGCAGGTGAAGCAACATGCTTAATGTTTAATCATGTGGATTAGATCATTAGTGATAAAAGTTGCTTGTGGTGTACTATGTAAGGATTGAAGTTTTGAATTTGTCATGCAGAGATTGACCGGGGGGTGGGGGGGGGGGTCACAAAGCTGTGCTTTAGTTAAAGTCCTCAGTTTTCCGCGATACAGAAAACAGAAAAATTTCATGGAATTTGGGAAGAACACAGAATTTCACAGAAAACTCAATTTTTCTGGCCACAAAAATACAGTGAACATCATGAAAATCAAAGCAAAATCCAATAAAACAAAACCGTGCATCAGTGGAAAATCTGCTGATCAAACCTGTTCACAGTGTTTAGCATGTGTTTCGCCAAGCTTTATCTGCATACTGCAGTGCGTGTATATAATGGAAACTTATGTTTTTTCTAAGCTTTTTACTATTTACAATTGCTTTATCATATGTTTTGTACATGTCACCGAAGAACGCGTAATTTAAAGTTTAGAATACCGAAGAACACGGAATTTGCATTTTAGAAAACGGAACACTGGGGACTTTAGCTTAAATTATGCATGACTTAAAGAACGACTTAACTATGAACAGTCAGAGCCATGCGTAACTTTGCGCACAGGTTTGTGACACACTCCCAGATTTTTCGTTACAATTTTTCTCTGGTTTTTAGCAATTACATTTCAGGTTCTAATCTGATCATAAGAAATTGTTTTGTCTAAACAAAAGTGAGGGGAACAGGTTCAGGATGTTGAATGTAATTTTAAAATTTGCCGATTTTTCTCATGTGGAGTTGCCCATTTTACCACTTATAATTTGCTTTTTTCATTGTATTAATGGGGAAATTTGTAGAAGATTTTGTTATTATGTTCTTTTTTCTTTTCTTTTCTTTTGTGATGTATTTTTTGCAATGTTTAAGAAGTTTTGATGCAGTAGGGAATGTGTATGTCTACAGTTAGTACGTTCAAAGTAGAAACAGACTGTTAAATAGAAAAAAAGTGTAATGAATTAATATCTGTTTGAAGTGGCGTATGTCTTGTTGTAGACTGGGGAAAATAATCTACGTGTAATTAACATGAAAAACACATTATTGAAAATGATATCATGCGGCACGACTATCTCCTTCAAGCTGTATTTGCAAGAAAAACTTCATAAAAACTTGCCTAGATATTCTGTACTTCACTGGCTATCTGGGGTTGTTTTATAAAGCTGTTCGTAAAGTTACGAATGACTTTACGAATGACACTTGAATATAGAAAGCCAAACAGGTTTCTAAGTCATCATAAATCGCATCAGCTAAAGGTGAAATATGCAGATGTAGATTAACATCACTGTTGTTTACAAACATTTTCATTGGGAAGTATATTTTTTGCCATAATTTAATTGAGATCATGGGAAATGCAGTTACACTTCGTTAAAACGTCAGGAAAAACTTTGGGTATCCCATTTGGCACTTCATATTCAAGTCATTCGTAAAGTCATGCGTAACTCTACTAACGGCTTTATGAAACACCCTCCCTGCAGATTATTAAAGTTATTTCCACTATGTGTAATTGTGTAAAATCATGTAGGCTGTGGTTGGCCCATATCTTTTTGAGAAAAAAATCAAAATGATATGGGTGAAGTACAAGTAGTAAGTAGTCTTTCTTTATCAGGATATAAGGAATCACTTATCCTTTATGTCATAGAACTATCATTATGAAAAGGTTCCAATTTCTTGATGAAAGAAACAATTCTTTTCTTACTAATAATCATGTTCTCCTGTAATATTTCTATATCATCTACTGTATGACTGGTCACTACAAATCATATGATTTGTTAGCTTTTTAGCTTAGAAAATATTTGTAAGCCTCTGTTTTTCAGTTTTGTCACGACGCGATGATTTTCTTTCTGGAAAGTGATTGCCAACGGAACTTTGCCACAAATATTACATACAATAACTACTGCCAGAAGGTTATTGTTTAACCCATTCGTGACAGGAATTATTTAAAGCCTAATTTGATCAGCTTATATTCTTCAAATTGGCAACACCAACATTTTTATTTTATTGCTACATATTTCTTATAAAACGTCATGTATCTGAAATGAATATAAATTGACAGAAATTATGATGAGAATTCAAAAAGTTGCCAATTTGCAGGGGAAAACGGTGATTTAAACTTTCTATCACATTGCCAATTTAAGGATTTTAATGCTTATTTTCCTTAAAAAAATTTTCAGCATCAAACAAAAAATACTGACGCAACCAAAATGGGCACAGTTTGTGTAGAATTTTTTGCTCTTTCTGCTCATGTATTTGGTATGATTTTTAGGGCTTTGCATCAAAAGATATTAGGCCAAACCACAAAAATGTGGACCTCTGTCACGAATGGGTTAAAGACTCGAGGTCATCAAACAAAGGGGTTAAATTGGTTTTATGGTATGCCTGACTTGTTCCGTGCAATATAGACTATATTACATGAAAATAATGGTATTTCGTTAACAGAGAATTTCACAGATTATTATTGCAGAGAAGTATAAATGTGTTCCATATTTGTGCACAATGTTTGCATTGCAAGTTACCAATTTGATACTGAAGAATATTAGGTTCGGGGTAGACCAGTATTTTAGTTGGTAGATTATTTGTTCTTTTCTGCAGATTTGGGGGTAATTTGTTACGTTGTGTTGTGATGTTTACGGACTGTACTTTCGATGTAAAATAGAAGAAATGATAAAGATGTATGTTGTAGGAGCTTTATCGAAATGCTGTAAATATAGTCATTTTTATCGGTCATTGATTTGTTGTTTGTTTCTGTTCATACATCATAGCATAATGTGTTTTTCTCGTAGAGTGATAGTTCAACTATTTCATTTAAACTGAACCGTAACAGATGCAATTCAGTAATTGTATGTGTGGCCTAAATGCAAAATGCATCCTTTTTTGTCGTAAATCGGCTCATATTTGCAGTAACATGACCATCATGGGGCATATGTGTTTTTACATGTTGTTATTCATAGTGATGAGTTGTATGCTTTTGCCATGTGAATACGTGGCAGATTAGTTTCACTGGTAAAGATCTTAAAAAAGATCTGTATACAGTTTTAATTAGGATCATCGGAGGTATGTATGTAGCAGAGTCTATTGCTTTCCCCCAAAAGCGACTGAGATTCAATAGCAGAAACTTTCACTTTTCACTAGGTTAATATTGTAAGATGGTTTTTCTAAGTAAAACAATAATCATTGTGTAAATGGAAAAAGTGTATAATCATGATAATTACAGGGCATTCACATTCTTGCAAAGGCATATATGGGCTTTTGAATGCCCATAAAATGACATTTAATAAGGATTGTATTACATGTGCATATTCTTTGAAGGCTCTCCTGCAATGGAATAAACACATTTTTAGCTCTTGTTCATATTTGCCACTTTATACACATACGTATCATGTTGCATATTTTATGTGGAATCGTGAACGCACCATGTCAGCCTCTAACCGACACAATAATTATGAAAGAATTCATTATAGAAACATTGTGTTGTTGTTTTGTGAACACGTGGATGAAATGATAGTTTTTAAGGTTTTGTTATTGTCTGCGCCGTCAATTATGATGTGATGTCATCTTCTTATATTTTGTACATTTGCGCTCGTGGTTATTCCTAGTATTGAAAGGATTGAATAAGAAAAGTGTTTGGCTGAAATAAAGGGCTTACTTTTGAAACGCCAAAAGATCAAGGTTATCCTAGTCTTCCTTTTGTCTCCTTTTTCATGAAATCAATCCCTCTGTTGCCCGTCTCAAACGAGGCATCATTCTATTGCATCAGGCGTGGTTCTAGAGCAATTTTATTCTATTTTATTCTATTTTTATTTCATTTTTGTTTCATTTAAAAAAAAAAAATTAAAGGGGGGCTACTTGGCCTTGGAGGATTGTAATGTATATTAGAATTTAACATCCCAATTTATCAACCATTTTTCTTTTGGGGGAGGGGGCTTGAGGCCCAAAGCCCCCCCCCCCCCTAGAATCATGCCTGCATTGCATTTAGTGTATGCAGGGGGTGGACTGGGACTAAAATTAAACTCAGCAAGAAACGTATCATCCGCAGCCCTCAAACCTATTAACTAAAGAGGAACACTCCCCAAACGCCCGGTAGCCAGTCCGCGCGTGCGATGACCATTTCCTCCAGTCTACCCACCAAGGAAGTAGGCCTATGTAGTAACCATGATAACCTTGACACCTTGGAACCAAGGAAATTACTTTAGTTTCAGGAAACCCTTTTTTTTTTAATATCAGGCATAGGGCTTAAAACAATAAAAAGCAAAGAAGTAGGACTAACAGAAAACGCACCTGTTTTAAAAAAAAAGCAAAGAAGTAGGACAAAAAGAAAACGCACCTGTTTTTATAGCAACGAGAGTATGGTATGGTATGGTATGGTACGTATTTAGCTTCTGGCTAGTGTATACAACCTTTTACTGGTTGCATTTGGCATTATACAACGTTAGATAGGAACAAGGTGATCGCTGCGTGAGGAGAGGGTGCTGACTAAATTCGTCACGACCTTTCAGATTGATTTTAAAAGGCTCGATCATTTTGGGGATCCATCGTTATGCGATAAATTCTCTCTGGATGCTGCCCTTTCTGAAGAAGTAGAGGTGCCGTACTCGAGTGGTTTTAGACGCTTGCCTGGAGACGCAAGAATCGGGGGTTCGATCCCCGGCATGGCATCTTATCATCTTACTCCTAAACACATCATGACCACCCCCCCCCCCCCGAGTTAACCTCAAGGAACTTAAGTTCTAAGAACTATGACTCATAGAACCAAACAAAGTCACTTACCATAGCAATCATCACAGGCGTAGGAAGCTTTTTTGTAGGGGGGGGGGGGGCTGAAGCCACCCCGAAAAAATGAATGTGCGCGAAGCGCAAAGTCCCCTGCGGCCGGGGTCCAGGGCCCTTAAGCGGGCCCTGGAAGCTATGAGATTCTAGATGCTCTGTAGTGCAATATCAACCTTATTTTGAATACTTCTATGACAATTTTTTATAACAATTTTCAAGCAATTCATCATGAATTAAAAAGTACCAGATGGAAATTTTTGACATAATTTATAGGAGAAAAACTTATGTATTGTTCTTCGAAATCACAATCACATCTATCCCTAGGATAAATATATTTTATCATGAAATGAAATGGGTAATCCTGAAAACAAAATGAACATGCAACCAACAAGAATTTTTCTTTCCAAAAGTATATTTTGCTCAATCTGCATTCCAGTTGATACAAATGGATTCAACTCATAAGCAAACCTTCACTTTGTTCTATGTAACTCCTTATAATTAGGGAAGAAAAAGCACAAAAAGAACACATGATTGAATTTGAATGTGGACTGACTGTTCATTATAAATGCAAAAATTGTATAGATTCAAAATTTAGTTATATCTTATGCCTTTTAGTAATGCTTAATGCATGTGTTAAGCCTTGTTTATAGGTAGGATCTGCAAGTATTATAGTTCACATAAGTTTAAATCCTCACGTAACTATCATTCCTTTTCAATAAGATAATCCTCTTGCACATGGGACTAAATGTAATTCCTAGCAAGTATACTCTGTTTTAATCAGTTCTGTGCCTTTGTTGCAAGCAAATATTAAAGGCCTATAACCTATTTCAACATTTTCCAAGTTTCAAAAAGTTGAGCTGCATGGCCCTACATGCTATCAGAATATCTGATGGTGTGTAAAACAAACCTGTGAAAAAAATATGATTTAAGATTACCATTTAGTGCTTCAAAAATTGAAAACCTAGTGATATCACCTCCATAGACTACTTTGCTAGAATAGTGGTGGTATACCACCATATATGCAAATTCATAGAAATTAAGATAAATAAGGGGTTTTCAGTCACGAATACAGAGGGGCGGAAGCCCCAGCCCCCCCCCCCCCCCCCCGGTACCTACGCCTATGATAGCAATCATGACAGACAGTTAACCATAGACCAATCAAAAGCATGAAGTCACTCATCCAGCATTGTTTTACTCCCCCAAACTTTCAGTGAAGTTTACCTAATCAGGAGGACTCGACTTTTAACCACCAACCGACAAACATACTTCTTGTAAAAAAATCTCCATACTACACAGTGAAATTGTATTGAGAGTTGCTGAACTCTGCAAATTAAACACATCTATACTGAACTGGAAACAGAACTTGTACTGAGCTTCTTAAATAATTATTATAGACTCCTCATCTAACAGTGGCGTAGCTAGGGTTTCATTTTAGGGGGCGGTAGTGAACACACGAAGCATGCGAATCACTTAGGGGGAGTGTGCTGGGAGTGGCGGAAGCTCCGATGTTTCCTATTCCTTGCCTGCTCCCGTTCTTCTAAATTACGTTATCTTACCTTTTTCTTTTCTCGCTCACGCTTTTCCTTCTTCTTCGTTTCCTTTTTTTTTGGGGGGGGGGGGGGCGTTGGGGGGGGGGGGCGTTGGGGGGGGGGGGCGACCGCCCCACCCTTGGCTACACGGGTGTCATCTAAAACCGATTCCCGAACACGACGCTAGTCATTCTGGTGTTGGTTTCGTCGGTGTGGCAGTGGTATTAAAAACATAACCAGGCAGGACATGGATGTCAACCGAATCACCGAGTGGACCAAACAGCTTCACAGTCTGAGAAATTTGGCCGATGATGGTGGCTGCTGGAGCCCCTATGCCTGCACGGTGTACTACGATATCTTCCTGAAGAACTCGAACGAGGAGGAATGCAGCATAGAATGGTTCAAAGAAAATTTTGAAAAGGAGGTTCTGCAGTATCTCAGGGAAACTTATTCGAAAGAGGATGCGGATATTCGGATGCTAGCTGTCGGCTGCGGGCAAGGTTGGTTTTTTTTTGTATAAAGGTATACGACTATGTAGACTCTATCTGGGTTTCGTTCATAGAGTTAACTCTGTGATGGTCTTGATATTCTTTCTAAATGTGCAGGGGTGAAAATCCTCTCTTTTAGGGATCACTGTATTTTGGAGTGGAACTCGCGCTCAAAACAATGAAATCCACTCCACTTTATAGTGAATTCCAGTATGAAATATTTAACCATTCAAAAATTTTTATTTACAGACATCGGGGGGGGGGGTATACTCATTGTTATGACGGGAAGAAATAATAAGTAGAAAGCTTTTCCATTTCCTTTTTTGAAAGTTTATCATGATTATAGAAAATTTTGGAGCCAATAGACTAAAAAACGAAGTGATTCCCTTTTGTGACTCAAAAAGAATAAAAAGGAGATGTGCACTCCTCTGCATAAAGAGAGTAGATCTATCTGAATCTGAATCTGAATGGTTTGGTAACTTTGGTCAGCAAAAATGTCTCTTCCAGACACATCCATGCTAACTTGATGATGTGAGAAGCGCACTGCGTGTGGAATGACTTATTGCAATTGCTTGAGTTCGGATTTGAATGTTTTCAAGGAAGGGCTATTAGCAGTGGAAGAAGGAAGGTTGTTCCAGTCCCTTACAGTAGTTACAAAGAATGAGTCTTGAAAAACCCTGGCCTTATGGCAGAGCTGGTGGAATTTCTGGCTGTTCCCCCTTGTAGCTCTTGGATTTCGTTGGACGAAATCCGGGACGAAATCATCATCTAAGATCATCTATGATCTGTTTGTTTTTTTTCTTGGAAATGAAAGGCCTATCGTTATGCTTACTCATAGTCATTATCACTAATTGTTATATTCTCCAACGGGGATTCTATTCGATATTGAATATTTAACCATTCGACTATTTTGATTTAGAGAAATCTGGGGGGATATACTCAACATAGATAGCGAATAATAAAAAGTAGAAGATTTTCCCCTTTTCTTCAATTGATTATGATTATGATTATGATTATGATGATGATGATTGAATTCTTCCTTCTTTTATGTTTCCCTGTCTCCTCCTCCTCCCCGGCTCTCTCTCCTCTTTCTTTCTACCTTTCTCTTTATTTGTAGGTGTTCATGAAATTGAGTTTCTGGAACAGCTGACGTCAGCATTTGTTAATGTGTCATGCACGGCAGTGGAACCGACTGCCATAGGGACAGACAAATTCAAAGAAGCTCTCCGTTCCCAAAGGAAATTAGACCAAGTGCAATTCGAATGGCACCAGGAAAAGCTCGAAAATTTCAGGTAAATGTTTCTTCTGTAGGCTCATGCAGTCATACCGGCGATACATGGCAGACCGACCATAAACCGAACAAAGGTTTACATGACTCCAAGTCACCCCATACCCTCTGCCCCCACCCCCCCCCCCCCCCCCCCCTCTCCCCGAATAAATCTGGTCCGAGGTAGATTAAGTATCAGTGTGTGGTAATCAGTGACCGGGTTATAGGGAGAATAATTTGTGTTTTAATTCGGGGTTTTTTCAAATTTTTTTGGCGATAACTATTATATTTGAATGCCATTTCGCTTCCCCCCCCCCCCCCCGATCGATAATTCTGAAGATTTATTAGTCTGAAAAATTCGTTATTTCGAAGGTTTATTCCGAGAGTTTGCAATCCTAAAGATTCAAAATTCCTAAAATGATATAGAATCAATTATCCCCTCACCAAGACAGAAGCAAAACGCTAATTCGTTGATAAAAAAAACTTGAATTCTTACATGGGTATCCTTGTGCTGACTGTTAATATTATGTTTTTTCAACACGCAGAAGTAAACAACATGACCAGAGCCACAAATATCATGTGATCAGCTCCATGCACTCGTTGTATTTTGTGGACGACCTGGAGGACAGTATAGACTATCTGTTATCGGCTCTCGCAGAAGGCGGTGTTCTCATCATAATCTTGTCAGCAGGTATAATGTGATTTTCTAATTTGTTTAGCTCCGATATCCAGTACCTAACAAACGCACCCACGAATTTATAATAATAATAATAATAGTAATAATAATAATAATAATAATAATAATAATAATGATAATAATAATAATAATAATAATAATAATAATAATGGATATTCATATAGCGCACGTATCCACCAAATAAGGTGCTCAAGGCGCTACCAATATTACCCCGGCTAAGCTAGACTGTACCAATTTCAGTGCTCACAGCTTTCAAGGAATTCCTTCCTGCCGGTACCCATTTACACCTGGGTCGAGTGTGGCAAATGTAGATTAGTGTCTTGCCAAAGGTCATTAGTGCTGAGACAGGGATTCGAACACCGTACCTTGTGGTTCAAAGCCCGGAGGCTTATTCTCTGGACCACAACACCCTCTTATGATATTTTATTTTGACCCGAGTTATTGCTTGCTAGGCATAAGCGCACACGTTATTTATTCATCAAGCTATTAATGTATGTCTGTACGTTCTACGTGTATGTATGCATGTACATATTTATTCATTCATTTGTTCATTTTATCTATTCATTCATTTATTTATATTTGTTCAGGTCATTTATGCTGCATACCGCCGTTGTTATTTCGATAGATTTTGAAGGAATATTATGTTGTATTAAAAATTTCGGTAAACATGTCTGTCTTCAGAAGTGTTGTTTTCCAGGTCTGTTTTCTGAGACTCTTTATATTCTGTATACATTGTGCAACTTGATGTAGAATTTGCGAAGATTTTCAAAGATGCAAATAGCCTACTGTATCGCATATTCTAAGTGGTGTGTTTTATTCTTTTAGTAAGATTTTCATGTTGAAATACTTTCGCTTCAACAGTGGACACCTTTTACCACAGAACCCTGTCTGACAAGCCGTGGCTTGGAAACGTCATTTACAAGACCACATCACAGAGCGTGTGCGATCTGGTAGAAGCTAGACCAGGATACAGGGTCCTTCACGTACTAGATCCCATGAAAATCGACATCACCGCAGTGTTCGATGATGACTCCGAAGAAGGGGCGGCCATGTTGGACTTTCTGACTTCGAAACGTCATTTCTCACGGGACGCTCCTCCAGAGATCAAAGCCGATTTGCTGGAATATTTCCGTTCTTCCGGTATATCGGTAAAGTCTGAGGATGGATCGGTACACCTTGAAGGAGCTCAAGGTATACTGATCATCAAAAAGAAAGGGGTGGAGATATAAGTCAAACCTCCGATTTTATGATAATGGTAAAGACGGAGGATGGATCTATATACCTTACTGAGGATCCAATAGTCAGATCATCAAAAGAGAAAAAGAGGGCCTAACACGATAAAAACTACTTTCGAAAAATCATCTATGGCAACTTCAATAGCCCCGTCTATCACCTTTAGAAATGTGCGGACTTAATAATGGCTTCTTACGTAATCCAGACATGGCTTATAAGGGCAGTACGATATAGACTTTCAAAGTAAGGCAGTATGATAGAAACATGATCTTATAATGTTAAAGGATCCCGATATGGAAGTATTACCTGTCATGGATAAGATATTACTCTTCCCATTTTCTCGCACCTCTTTCCTCTTTCTCGCACCTCTTTCCTCTTTCTGCACCTCTCTTTTCTCCCTTTGTCTCTCCATTTCTCTTTCTCTTTCTCTCTCTCCTCGTTTCTCCTTAACTTTCTCAGTCTCTTCATTTTTCAACGATTACAGACCCTCAATGTATATGTATAATATGAATTGAATAAGATGCCTTTGATAAAAAGAATACAAGTACATACAACAGTGAATTCTAAATAATGTATATTTCAGCAATGCTCAACATACAGATTGTTAAGTGGATTTTTATTAAATGCGGTTGGTGGCGAGATGATTTTAATCTGAGATGGCGCTATGCTGAAATAGTTTTAATCCGAGCATCTGCAGTCCTGAGAGACCCAGTATCGAAGAATCTCTGTGCCGTTTTTTCGTCGAAACCTCATTTTATCAACAACGTGATGTT
>CM057160.1:7432408-7481327 GCA_029962745.1 Echinometra lucunter
GGTTCAAGACTGGGATCGAGCCAGGGCACAGATAACAGGTAAATCCAAAGTGATTTGGTGGTTTCTTGTAATCTATATGACAGCATTGTGTCTGTTTGTTTTTTTTCTTTTAAATACATCAAAGGTTAGTGGTGGTCATTGACAGGACAAATGAAAAAAACAGAGACCTCTTGGAGCTTTCCTCTCTTATCCAAAATTTTCAAAATATGGTTGTCCCGAAAATGAAGGGGGGGGGGGGGAGTATGGTATGTCTTGCATGTATTCTCTTATTGATCCTTAATGTTCCATCTGTGTTTAAGGAACATTTAGCTAAACTGTAGTCTTGACCAGATCACTAGTTAATTATGTTCTTAAAACTCATTGGAGGCTCGACACCTAAAGGTGCATGGGCCCCCCCATTACATTTTTTTTTTTGTCTTTGTTTTAAGATCTTTTAGGGGATCCACTGGGGGGAGGGGAGTGGGGGGCTGTTGAGGCCGCTTATTTCAGACCAGCTTTTTCAGGCTTTAGCTGGGAACATGTACTTTACAGCATGTGTGGGTGTGAGTTCATTGTGTTTGACAGGTATCTGTATCCATCATTATTTATGTTTTGGGAATGGCTTTTAACCTCACCATCAGCAAGATGTGACCCAGTTTTGAGCCAGGTCAATACAGAGTCAATTTGTAGGCAAAGGCTGAGGGCTGTTTCGTACCACAAGACCAACTAAGGTCTCTCTAGGGGCTGCATGATTTTTATTAGCTGAAGGAGTATAACCAGATAGTTTTTCTTTGTTTCCAGAATAGAAACATCCCTTTTATTGTTTTACTATCTTGGCGACCCTAGTTATTTTCTCTTTGCATTTAATACAGATCTGTACAAGCTGCTGTGGCTTTGCTGACAGCAAGCAGCACTGCACCACCCTGGACTGCCCTATCCGGTTCCAGCTGGTCAAAACCGAACACAAGATGGAGAAGGTGGATCATTTCCTCTCACTGGTGCAATCCATAAACCCTCCTAGTACGTGAGCTCCTATTGGCTGTTTGTGTTTAAAGTAAGTGCGTACCAACCAATCAAATTGGACTGTCATGCTGTTCTCTGTTGGGAAGATGGCATGGATTACTGAATGCATATGTCCTGCCTTATGGTTGTAAAGGTGTGGACAGATTGTGATACTCTTCTGAATGATGGTCAATTTTTAAGTGTCTATGTGCCATGTACATTTATTGTAGTAATGTATGAATTGACAAGAACTTGTTTTCACTTGTGTACATGTATGTAAATATATATATGCCTGTTGAGAAATTTCAAGAGTACTTTGCAAGAGGAGTGCAGCAAAGGCTTTGAAATGTTGCCATTTGTATTTCTGTGAAGAGCAAATTCAGTAGTCATCAACATAAAAATGTGTGTATGTAATGTACCTTTGTGTCTATCACTGTGAGTGATTTTTAAATGCTTTTTGAAATAAACTGTACAATTATTGCTTGCAAGTCATTGTGTATGATTGGTTAGATTTTGAATACTCCTTTCATCATGGGAAGACATTTTTGATTGGTGCGTTTGAGTTTGTTGATTAGAATAGAAAAATTTAGCTGCTGCATTATGTGCCTACCTCTTCATCCCCATTAAGGGCTCCTGAAGCTGTGCAGCAGTCATCTGCTTCACACCTGTCTTAAGTGTGAATGGCAAGCGGTTGTAAGTGACACAACCAAGGTGTTTATGAGTAAAAGCACAAAAGCTGTATGGAGGTAGAAGGCTTTACGGTACACCAAGCATTCTTTCTTGAAGATGAGTGTAGTCCTGAAAAGGACCAACCCACTCTCGACGTTTCGGTAAGCATGTTCTTACCGTCCTCAGGAGAATGAGTGGTTGTAGGAATAGCAGGCTATATATACACTTCTGAGGGATCCAAATGCACAGGAGGGATCCAAGTGCACAGGAAACCACAGCGTGTAAGCCTCTGATATTTCAGGACCACACTCATCTTCAAGAAAGAATACTTGGTGTACTGTGAAGCCTTCTACTTCCATCGAAACCTTCAGAGGATACCTAGCATAAAAGCTCTTTAAAAGCTCTTATTATGTATTACAAGTAAAAGCATCAAAGCTTTTACTTGTACGAGTATGAGTGAAAGCTTTTATGCTTTTTCTCATACATGTCCGCATGTATGAGTAGTCGTCTAATTTCTAAACTAACCGTAACATTAAGATTGGTTTGATACAGTTTGGTTCTGAATATATAGAATCTATAGGATATCTTAAAATGCTGCAAACAAAAAACCATTGAAGTCAAATCAGATATGATGGATGCCAATATGTATGCAATTTCATAAGTAGAGTCATGATTTCCAACCATTCTATGCATTTATGTTCTGGTTGTTGTTGTTTTTTATAATTTGGTTAAAACCATGGGACTAAAAGCTAATACCATTTCGGATGTGTCTAACCATATTGCTTATTTCAAGTTTGTAAGACTGATTTGCACCATGAATTTCCCCTTATTGCTTTCATATTTATGTTCATATTTCATTACTTGGTTTTCCACTGTAACATAAGGAGATATCAGAAAATAAGGTCAACAAATGTCATGTGATTACATTTTTTCTTTCATTGCTTGTCAACTAGGTGCCAATGTTTCATTATTCCAAATGAAGTTCTCAATTTCATCATCTCCATCTCATCTTCCTATTACAACTAAACAACTCCATATTAAACATTATGAGGCTTCCCACTTTCAGCACATTCAGTTTGTTACTCAATTCAGAGCTGAATTACATTGGTGCATGTGTTTCTTTTGCTTTTTAATGTTACACATTTGTGTTAGGCTGTTAGCACATGCACTGCAAGGTCGTCAAATTATGCCAGATGCATGTATTTGATAAAAATCATTGACAAATGCAAATCAAAAATCACTGAAAATATTAATATTCTTTGTCTCCAGTGAACATGTAAATACATCCTTGTACACCATGGTTTGAAAAAACATGTTCTTTTGTAAAGGTTGGATCGTTTTTTAGCTTGCCGAATTTGTTGTTCATAATCAGATCACAAAACTGTATATTTAGGATTATTCTATTCCCTAGAGCTCCTTCCACTTCAGTTTAAAAATGTATTATGTTTGTAACATGAATTTCTTGCTATTTCATGTCTATTCACTGTTTTCAGAAGGAATTGCAGGTACAGTATTCACAATTTTTCATAGTAATAGCAATGAATATCTAGAGATGTACAATCTTTTTTTGTAATGGGGTGTTTGCTTATTGATATATTGGTTGTAATGTAGTAAGATAATGTGTGAGGAATGTTACTCTAGTATATTACTAGAAAAGACTTCAAGTGTTAAATCTTTCCTTTTTTTCTCCTTTTTTTTAAATCACAGAACACATGAAAATGTGAGATACTCATATTGACTTGTATAGCTGTTTGTCTGACAAAATTATGACCTAAGAAAAGGAAGTCTTTTTTTCTGTATTTTAACAGGAAAAAGGATTGAGATCATAGGGTAAAAGGAGAAAGGTTTAATGTCATGTGCTTAAAAAAGGATTAAGATATTCAAAATTTAATATCATGCTGTTTCCTGGACTTTGTGAACTAGATAATGTACCTCATTGTGTTATGTCGGTAGATATACTTTGATTCATTTTCATTCTTTGCGTATATGTATTCATGTGTGTTCGCAATTGATTTGAGTTGTACATAGAATTCAGCTGTTAGATATCATGTGTAAGATTTGTTGTAGATACTGTATATATGTCGTTTTTTCACTGTAGTAGCAGTACAACTCTTATTCAGAATCACTGATTGGAAAAGGAAGTAGATGTAAAAAGTATGATTTTGAAGTAATGGGCCAATGAAACTTGAAGATGAATGTGTTTCAAAAGAGTCTTCGATTTTCAAGCTAGTGATTGATAATACTCAAGCTTGTGATTAATTATAATCATGTACATTTATTGATAATGGATGGGTAATGGTTAGATAGAATTTGGGGTCCAAAATATTGGATCAATGTTTTGATCTAAGGAGTCGACATATACATACATGCACTGAGGAGAATATTGCATAAGGAATAGCTAGCATATTTCTTGTATTTTGTACATGTAGTAAGAATACCAGACCAAAATTTGTGTTTAAATGTTATGTCACCATAATTGTTGGACATAGAAATGTTATGTCACAAGTTAAGGACGTTTTTTTATGTTATGTGGTCACATGTTATGTGTTACCTTGGTTATTTGTTTTTACCTTAAAATGTTTTTTGCCACAACAGTATTCTGCAGGTGAAGCAACATGCTTAATGTTTAATCATGTGGATTAGATCATTAGTGATAAAAGTTGCTTGTGGTGTACTATGTAAGGATTGAAGTTTTGAATTTGTCATGCAGAGATTATGACCTGGGGTGGGTCACAAAGCTGTGCTTTAGTTAAAGTCCTCAGTTTTCGGCGATACAGAAAACAGAAAAATTTCATGGAATTTGGGAAGAACACAGAATTTCACAGAAAACTCAATTTTTCTGGCCAAAAAATTTGAATTATGAAAAATACTGTGAGCATCATGAAAATCAAAGCAAAATCCAATAAAACAAAACCGTGCATCAGTGGAAAATCTGCTGATCAAACCTGTTCACAGTGTTTAACATGTGTTTCGCCAAGCTTTATCTGCATACTGCAGTGCGTGTATATAATGGAAACTTATGTTTTTTCTAAGCTTTTTACTATTTACAATTGCTTTATCATATGTTTTTCATATGTTTTGTACATGTCACCGAAGAACGCGTAATTTAAAGTTTAGAACACCGAAGAACACGGAACACTGGGGACTTTAGCTTAAATTATGCATGACTTAAAGAACGACTTAACTATGAACAGTCAGAGCCATGCGTAACTTTGCGCACAGGTTTGTGACACACTCCCAGATTTTTCGTTACAATTTTTCTCTGGTTTTTAGCAATTACATTTCAGGTTCTAATCTGATCATAAGAAATTATTTTGTCTAAACAAAAGTGAGGGGAACAGGTTCAGGATGTTGAATGTAATTTAAAAATTTGCCGATTTTTCTCATGTGGAGTTGCCCATTTTACCACTTATAATTTGCTTTTTTCATTGTATTAATGGGGAAATTTGTAGAAGATTTTGTTATTATGTTCTTTTTTCTTTTCTTTTCTTTTTTTGTTGTATTTTTTGCAATATGTAAGAAGTTTTTATGTAGTAGGGAATGTGTATGTCTACAGTTAGTATGTTCAAAGTAGAAACAGACTGTTAAATAGAAAAAAAGTGTAATGGAGTGGCGTATGTCTTGTTGTAGACTGGGGAAAATAATCTACGTGTAATTAACATGAAAAACACATTATTGAAAATGATATCATGCGGCACGACTATCTCCTTCAAGCTGTATTTGCAAGAAAAACTTTATAAAAACTTGCCTAGATATTCTGTACTTCACTGGCTATCTGGGGTTGTTTTATAAAGCTGTTCGTAAAGTTACGAATGACTTTACGAATGACACCTGAATATAGAAAGCCAAACAGGTTTCTAAGTCATCATAAATCGCATCTGCTAAAGGTGAAATATGCAGATGTAGATTAACATCACTGTTGTTTACAAACATTTTCATTGGGAAGTATATTTTTTGCCACAATTTAATTGAGATCATGGGAAATGCAGTTACACTTTGTTAAAACGTCAGGAAAAACTTTGGGTATCCCATTTGGCAAGTCATATTCAAGTCATTCGTAAAAGTCATGCGTAACTCTGCTAACAGCTTTATGAAACACCCTCCCTGCAGATTATTAAAGTTATTTCCACTATGTGTAATTGTGTAAAATCATGTAGGCTGTGGTTGGCCCATATCTTTTTGAGAAAAAAATCAAAATGATATGGGTGAAGTGTCAAGTAGTAAGTAGTCTTTCTCTATCAGGATATAAGGAATCACTTATCCTTTATGTCATAGAACTATCATTATGAAAAGGTTCCAATTTCTTGATGAAAGAAACAATTCTTTTCTTACTAATAATCATGTTCTCCTGTAATATTTTTATATCATCTACTGTATGACTGGTCACTATAAATCATATGATTTGTTAGCTTTTAGCTTAGAAAATATTTGTAAGCCTCTGTTTTTCAGTTTTGTCACTACGCGATGATTTTCTTTCTGGAAAGTGATTGCCAACGGAACTTTGCCACAAATATTACATACAATAACTACTGCCAGAAGGTTATTGTTTAAAGACTCGAGGTCATCAAACAAAGGGGTTAAATTGGTTTTATGGTATGCCTGACTTGTTCCGTGCAATATAGACGATATAACATGAAAATAATGGTATTTCGTTAACAGAGAATTTCACAGATTATTATTGCAGAGAAGTATGAATGTGTTCCATATTTGTGCACAATGTTTGCATTGCAAGTTACCAATTTGATATTGAAGAATATTAGGTCGGGGTAGACCAGTATTTTAGTTGGTAGATTATTTGTTCTTTTCTGCAGATTTGGGGGTAATTTGTTACGTTGTGTTGTGATGTTTACGGACTGTACTTTCTATGTAAAATAGAAGAAATGATAAAGATGTATGTTGTAGGAGCTTTATCGAAATGCTGTAAATATAGTCATTTTTATCGGTCATTGATTTGTTGTTTGTTTCTGTTCATACATCATAGCATAATGTGTTTTTCTTGTAGTGTGATAGTTCAACTATTTCATTTAAACTGAACCGTAACAGATGCAATTCAGTAATTGTATGTGTGGCCTAAATGCAAAATGCATCCTTTTTTGTAGTAAATCGGCTCATATTTGCAGTAACATGACCATCATGGGGCATATGTGTTTTTACATGTTGTTATTCATAGTGATGAGTTGTATGCTTTTGCCATGGAATACGTGGCAGATTAGTTTCACTGGTAAAGATATTAAAAAAGATCTTTATACAGTTTTAATTAGGATCATCGGAGGTATGTATGTAGCAGAGTCTATTGCTTTCCCCCAAAAGTGACTGAGATTCAATAGCAGAAACTTTTACTTTTCACTAGATTAATATTGTAAGATGGTTTTTCTAATTAAAACAGTAATTGTGTAAATGGAAAAAGTGTATAATCATGATAATTACAGGGCATTCACATTGTTTCAAAGGCATGGGCTTTTGAATGCCCATAAGAGGACATTTAATAAGGATTGTATTAAATGTGCATATTCTTTGAAGGCTCTCCTGCAATGGAATAAACACATTTTTAGCTCTTGTTCATATTTGCCACTTTATACACATACGTATCATGTTGCATATTTTATGTGGAATCGTGAACGCACCATGTCAGCCTCTAACCGACACAATAATTATGAAAGAATTCATTATAGAAACATTGTGTTGTTGTTTTGTGAACACGTGGATGAAATGATAGTTTTTAAGGTTTTGTTATTGTCTGCGCCGTCAATTATGATGTGATGTCATCTTCTTATATTTTGTACATTTGCGCTCGTGGTTATTCCTAGTATTGAAAGGATTGAATAAGAAAAGTGTTTGGCTGAAATAAAGGGCTTACTTTTGAAACGCCAAAACATCATGGATATCCTAGTCTTCTTTTTGTCTCCTTTTTCATGAAATCAATCCCTCTGTTGCCCGTCACACACGAGGCATCATTATATTGCATCAGGCGTGGTTCTAGAACAATTTTATTCTATTTTATTTTATTTTTATTTCATTTTTGTTTCATTTAAAAAAAATGTTTTTAAAGGGGGGGGGGGCTACTTGGCCCTGGAGGATTGTAATGTATATTAGAATTTAACATCCCAATCTATCAACCATTTTTCTTTTGGGGGAGGGGGCTTGAGCCCCAAAGCCCCCCCCCCCCCTAGAATCATGCATGCATTGCATTAAGTGTATGCAGGGGGTGGACTGGGACTAAAATTAAACTCAGCAAGAAACGTATCAACCGCAGCCCTCAAACCTATTAACTAAAGAGGAACACTTCCCAAACGCCCGGTAGCCAGTCCGCCCGTGCGATGACCATTTCCTCCAGTCTACCCACCGAGGAAGTAGGCCTATGTCGTTAACCATGATAACCTTGACACCTTGGAACCAAGTTTCATGAAAACTTTAAAAAAAAAAATATTAGGCACAGGGCTTAAAACAATAAAAAGCAAAGAAGTGGGACAAAAAGAAAAACCACCTGTTTTTATAGCAACAAGAGTATGGTATGGTAAAGTATGGTATGGTAGGGTAGTGGCGTAGCTGGGGTTTCATTTTAGGGGGCGGTAGTGAGCACACGAAGCATGCAAATCATTAGGGGGAGGGTGCAGGGAGGGGCGGAAGCTCCGACGTTTCCTATTCCTTGTCTGCTCCCGCTCTTCTAAATTACGTTCTCTTACCTTTTTCTTTTCTCGCTCACGCTTTTCCTTCTTCTTCGTTTTCGTTTTCTTTCTTTTTTTTGGGGGGGGGGGGGGGCGACCGCCCCACCCTTGGCTACACGGGTGTCATCTAAAATCGATCCCCGAACACGACGCTAGTCATTCTGGTGTTGGTTTCGTCGGTGTGGCAGTGGTATTAAAACATAACCATGGATGTCAACCGAATCACCGAGTGGACCAAACAGCTTCGCAGTCTGAGAAATTTGGCCGATGATGGTGGCTGCTGGAGCCCCTATGCCTGCACGGTGTACTACGATATCTTCCTGAAGAATTCGAACGAGGAGGAATGCAGCATAGAATGGTTCAAAGAGAATTTTGAAAAGGAGGTTCTGCAGTATCTCAGGGAAACTTATTCGAAAGAGGATGCGGATATTCGGATGCTAGCTGTCGGCTGCGGGCAAGGTTGGTTTTTTGTATAATGGTATACGACTATGTAGACTCTATCTGGGTTTCGTTCATAGAGTTAACTCTGTGATGGTCTTGATATTCTTTCTAAATGTGCAGGGGTGAAAATCCTCTCTTTTAGGGATCACTGTATTTTGGAGTGGAACTCGCGCTCAAAACAATGATATCCACTCCACTTTGTAGTGAATTCCAGTATGAAATATTTAACCATCCGATAATTTTCATTTACAGACATCTGGGGGGGGGGGGGGGTATACTCATTGTTATGACGGGAAGAAATAATAAGTAGAAAGCTTTTCCATTTCCTTTTTTGAAAGTTGATCATGATTATAGGAAATTTTGGAGCCAATAGACTAAAAAACGAAGTGATTCCCTTTTGTGACTCAAAAAGAGTAAAAAAAGGAGATGTGCACTCCTCTGCATAAAGAGAGTAGATCTATCTGAATCTGAATCTGAATCTGAATCTGAATCTGAATCTGAATCTGAATCTGAATCTGAATGGCTTGGTCAGCAAAAATGTCTCTTCCAGACACATCCATGCTAACTTGATGATGTGAGAAGCGCACTACGTGTGGAATGACTTATTGCAATTGCTTTAGTTCGGATTTGAATGTTTTCAAGGAAGGGCTATTAACAATGGATGAAGGAAGGTTGTTCCAGTCCCTTACAGTAGTTACAAAGAATGAGTCTTGAAAAACCCTGGCCTTATGGCGGAGCTGGTGGAATTTCTGGCTGTTCCCCCTTGTAGCTCTTGGATTTCGTTGGACGAAATCCGGGACGAAATCATCATCTATGATCATCTATGATCTGTTTGTTTTTTTTTCTTGGAAATGAAAGGCCTATCGTTATGCTTACTCATAGTCATTATCACTAATTGTTATATTCCCCAACGAGGATTCTATTCGATATCAAATATTTAACCATTCAACTATTTTGATTTAGAGAAATCTGGGGGATATACTCAACATAGATAGCGAATAATAAAAAGTAGAAGATTTTCCCCTTTTTTTCAATTGATTATGATTATGATTATGATTATGATGATGATGATTGAATTCTTCCTTCTTTTATGTTTCCCTGTCTCCTCCTCCTCCCCGGCTTCCCCCACCCCCCCCCCCTCTCTCTCTCTCTCTCTCTTTCTCTCTCTCTCTCTTCTCTCTCTCTCTCTCTCTCTCTCTCTCTCTCTCTCTCTCTCTCTCTCTCTCTCTCCTCTTTCTTCCTACCTTTCTTTTTATTTGTAGGTGTTCATGAAATTGAGTTTCTGGAACAGCTGACGTCAGCATTTGTTAATGTGTCATGCACGGCAGTGGAACCGACTGCCATAGGGACAGACAAATTCAAAGAAGCTCTCCGTTCCCAAAGGAAATTAGACCAAGTGCAATTCGAATGGCACCAGGAAAAGCTCGAAAATTTCAGGTAAATGTTTCTTCTGTAGGCTCATGCAGTCATACCGGCGATACATGGCAGACCGACCATAAACCGAACAAAGGCTTAATTACATGACTCCAAGTCACCCCATGCCCTCTGCCCCCCCCCCCCCCCGAATACATCTGGTCCGAAGTAGATTAAGAATCAGTGTGTGATAATCAGTGACCTGGGTATAGTGAGAATAATTTGTGTTTTAATTCGATTTTTTTTCAAAATGTTTTGGCGATAACTATTATATTTGAATGCCATTTCGCTTCCCCCCCCCCGGTCGATAATTCTGAAGATTTATTAGTCTGAAAAATTCGTTATTTCGAAGGTTTATTCCGAGAGTTTGCAATCCTAAAGATTCAAAATTCCTAAAATGATATAGAATCAATTATCCCCTCACCAAGACAGAAGCAAAACGCTAATTCGTTGATAAAAAAAACTTGAATTCTTACATGGGTATCCTTGTGCTGACTGTTAATATTATGTTTTTTCAACACGCAGAAGTAAACAACATGACCAGAGCCACAAATATCATGTGATCAGCTCCATGCACTCGTTGTATTTTGTGGACGACCTGGAGGACAGTATAGACTATCTGTTATCGGCTCTCGCAGAAGGCGGTGTTCTCATCATAATCTTGTCAGCAGGTATAATGTGATTTTCTAATTTGTTTAGCTCCGATATCCAGTACCTAACAAACGCACCCACGAATTTATAATAATAATAATAATAGTAATAATAATAATAATAATAATAATAATAATAATAATAATAATAATGATAATAATAATAATAATAATAATAATAATAATAATAATAATAAGAAGAAGAAGAAGAAGAAGAAGAAGAAGAAGAAGAAGAAGAAGAAGAATAGTAATAATAATAGTAATAATAATAATAATAATAATAATAATAATAATAATAATAATAATGGATATTCATATAGCGCACGTATCCACCAAATAAGGTGCTCAAGGCGCTACCAATATTACCCCGGCTAAGCTAGACTGTACCAATTTCAGTGCTCACAGCTTTCAAGGAATTCCTTCCTGCCGGTACCCATTTACACCTGGGTCGAGTGTGGCAAATGTAGATTAGTGTCTTGCCAAAGGTCATTAGTGCTGAGACAGGGATTCGAACACCGTACCTTGTGGTTCAAAGCCCGGAGGCTTATTCTCTGGACCACAACACCCTCTTATGATATTTTATTTTGACCCGAGTTATTGCTTGCTAGGCATAAGCGCACACGTTATTTATTCATCAAGCTATTAATGTATGTCTGTACGTTCTACGTGTATGTATGCATGTACATATTTATTTGTTCATTTTATCTATTCATTCATTTATTTATATTTGTTCAGGTCATTTATGCTGCATACCGCCGTTGTTATTTCGATAGATTTTGAAGGAATATTATGTTGTATTAAAAATTTCGGTAAACATGTCTGTCTTCAGAAGTGTTGTTTTCCAGGTCTTTTTTCTGAGACTCTTTATATTCTGTATACATTGTGCAACTTGATATAGAATTTGCGAAGATTTTCAAAGATGCAAATAGCCTACTGTATCGCATATTCTAAGTGGTCTGTTTTATTCGTTTAGTAAGATTTTCATGTTGAAATACTTTCGCTTCAACAGTGGACACCTTTTACCACAGAACCCTGTCTGACAAGCCGTGGCTTGGAAACGTCATTTACAAGACCACATCACAGAGCGTGTGCGATCTAGTAGAAGCTAGACCAGGATACAGGGTCCTTCACGTACTAGATCCCATGAAAATCGACATCACCGCAGTGTTCGATGATGACTCCGAAGAAGGGGCGGCCATGTTGGACTTTCTGACTTCCAAACGTCATTTCTCACGGGACGCTCCTCCAGAGATCAAAGCCGATTTGCTGGAATATTTCCGTTCTTCCGGTATATCGGTTAAGTCTGAGGATGGATCGGTACACCTTGAAGGAACTCAAGGTATCTTGATCATCAAAAAGAAAGGGGTGGAGATATAAGTCAAACCTCCGATTTTATGATAATGGTAAAGACGGAGGATAGATCTATATACCTTGCTGAGGATCCAATAGTCAGATCATCAAAAGAGAAAAAGAGGGCCTAACACGATAAAAACTACTTTCGAAAAATCATCTAAGGCAACTTCAATAGCCCCGTCTATCACCTTTAGAAATGTGCGGACTTAATAATGGCTTCTTACGTAATCCAGACATGGCTTATAAGGGCAGTACAATATAGACTTTCAAAGTAAGGCAGTATGATAGAAACATGATCTTATAATGTTAAAGGATCCCGATATGGAAGTATTACCTGTCATGGATAAGATATTACTCTTCCCATTTTCTCGCACCTCTTTCCTCTTTCTCGCACCTCTTTCCTCTTTCTGCACCTCTCTTTTCTCCCTCTATCTATCCATTTCTCTTTCTCTTTCTCTTTCTCTCTCTCCTCGTTTCTCCTTAACTTTCTCAGTCTCTTCACTTTTCAACGATTACAGACCCTCAATGTATATGTATAATATGAATTGAATAAGATGCCTTTGATAAAAAGAATACAAGTACATACAACAGTGAATTCTAAATAATGTATATTTCAGCAATGCTCAACATACAGATTGTTAAGTGGATTTTTTATTAAATGCGGTTGGTGGCGAGATGATTTTAATCTGAGATGGCGCTATGCTGAAATAGTTTTAATCCGAGCATCTGCAGTCCTGAGAGACCCAGTATCGAAGAATCTCTGTGCCGTTACGTCGAAACCTCATTTTATCAACAACGTGATGTTCCTGATAGAATTCACCATTCTCATCCTGAACAAAGAGAGAGAGAGAGAGAGAGAGAGAGAGAGAGAGAGAGATGAGGAGAGAGAGAGAGAGAGAGAGGTATATAGAGAGAAGAATGGAGAGATAGATGGAGAGAAAGAGAGAGAGAGAGAGAGAGTAGAGACAGATAAAGGGAAAGAGTTAGAGGGAGAGAGGGATAGAAAGAGATAGAGAAAAGGGTGGAAGAGGAAAGAGAAGATAGATTAGGCCCCCTTTAGCTCATAAAATCTACTAGAGGTAAAGTAAGAAAACATAAAATGAATCACGGGTGAAATAGTTAAGTGCCCTTCATTATTCTTTTTGTTTCGTTTTTCATGGGCTTTTTTTTCTTTATAATATACCAAATCTGCACTATGTTATATAAAATACCATTATCAGTGCATGAGTGAAGAGCATGAAATGAACAATTTAAAAAAAGTTTGAAAAAAAAAGTTTGAAAAAATAATAAAAAAAAAAAAACAGATGTTACTTACAAAAACACAAAGAGTGCCCTCTGACGTCCACCAGACCCATCCCTTGGGCCTTTTTCGCTCTCTCTTCTCTCTGTAACGACGAAGACGTTTACGAATGCTCTTCACTGGAAAAGGGGGGAAAAACACCGTGGAGGTGGAAAATTATAGAATAAACACAAGATATTACGGCTTTCTGTAAGATTCTCAGAATAAAGATAGCGAATGCTGTTCATGTAATGTCTGCTATTCATGTAATATTCGGGTCCAATGATTATCTTCATCATTATATATCACTATATATCCCTAATTTCAAAATGAAGGTAAACGCCTCGATCGTCAAAGACGTTAAAGTTATTTAAACATAACTTCTTACCGATGGAGCGATTTTTCTTCGTTTTCTGTTGGCTGACCGGGGATTCGACTGCCTCTACGTCGCTTTCATCCTCAGAGACGATGTCGGTCGAACTTTGGTTGATTTGGTCAGCGATATCCAGACTGCTGTTGAAGGAAGCTGCCCATGATAGCGAGATCGAATCCTCGTCGAACTCGCTGACGACGATGGACTCATCATCATAGTCGTCTGAAAAATGACCCATTTTCTTATCAAAGCAATGTATTTTTAATTATATTGCAAATCAAACTGTGAAGCTTTTTAAACGAACAAGACAAAACAAAACAAAACAAAACAAAACAAAACAAAACAATGAAAAAGTAACATCACAACAGAATGGTAAAGTTACTGCCCACAGGCCTAATGTCAGGAAGCTATATTTATGAAAACGTCATTATCAGGTTATACTTAAAAAATCATTATACTTCAAAACCCATATACAAAAAATGATCAGGATTTATGAATATATATGGATTTGGTCAATAGCAGTTTGTGCTTTTGCTTCTCCATTGTAAATATTTGCTGAAGAATAATCATTCTTCACTTGACCCAGTGCTATTTTTTTCAATTATTTATTCTGCAAAATTATTCATAATTTTTATAAAGAGCGGATAGATTTTCATTCGGTAACAAACAGGATAGAAAATGAGAATGCAAGTGAGAGGAGATGAAGTAAGGAAATGGAATGAGAAGGAATGTATATACTTGGGTCAGTTGTATCAGCATTCTGGTTGACTGACGTCATACGTCTGATGACGTCATCAAATGGAGGCATGGAGAATAGAGATGGACTTGGAGACATTGGGATATCATCAGCATCCTCGATGCTGGCCAAGGGAGCGAAGCAAGGTCGAATAACTATATTCGGGATGAGCGAGAAAAAGTGGGAGAAGGAAACAAAAAATCAAGATTTAAAACATGAAATGAATAAAGAATGTGGTAAAAGGAATTAGCACAAATTAAGGCCAAATCTTCAATACTGTACAGAAAGAAATATGAATAAAAACGTGAAAATGAACGAGGAAGGGAAAAGAGGCAAAGAAAAGTTATTTGTCATAAAGTTATTATTATCATTATCACTAGCATCATTATACAATTCATAGAATATTTCTTTTATGTTAAGTTTGGGTTTTATGTTATATTTACATTTTCAACGTCATACATTTTCAACATCATTCAACATTCAACATTCAACATTCATTTTCAGCGTCACATAAAACATTTTTATGGTCATTTAATTCTCGCAAACTAATATAAGCGAGTTATCTACAAGGCGTTATCAGTACTTACTATACAACATACGAGAATAGCATATGCCTTTTTGTGCAGAGAACATCCTCGATATTGATTTGTAAAGGTTCTACATTTCATTTGTTCATCCACAAAACTAACATTTACCTTCGGTCTGAGTTTTATCCCCATTTGTCCCAGTCGGATCCTGATGCTGATTCTGATGATAATTGAATTAAATTGAATCGTAGTGTTCAATGTTCAGATATAAATTTTTATGTAATATTTTTATTTCACTTGAGTGGTCAAATTAATCTTTTTCATAATTCAAATAACGTGATTCGTATTCGACGATAGAAGTATGAGTATTTCCACTGCCTACTCTGCCTTTCGTAAAATCTGTTAGCATACTTAGATTTGTTTGGTCATGTAGAAAATGCAAGATTTTTTAAGTTTTAAAATTAATCCTTTATGCATATCACAGTGAATTCGTTGTACATTTTATTTTCAGACTGGTTAGATAGTCTTGTTAGCAAAAGAGGTATTGAGATCAAATCATAATAAACGATGTATGATTATGCAATCAAAAATGAATAAATAAATGATACTGGAGCCTAACTGGCTGTTAAAGTGAATGGTATTGATGAAAAATCCAATCTGTTTATTCTACTTCATAGGATAAACCGTAATTGCAGTCCTGTTGGTAATGCATGAACGTGTGTTTTAAATTTTGTACAAGGTCATTACAAGGTGACTGAGATGCAATTAATGTCTTCCTCTCTTTCATTTCATCTGAATTATTTCAACCTTACCGCATCTTTCCTATTCTTCAGATGTTTATAACGCCCCTGGTACTTGCTCTGTATAGTACCCATGATGATCTTGATCAAATATCAATTCAAAAGGTTTAGAAAAGTCTATTTCTCGCAGAGAAATCGCTTCTGATATGTCAGCTCTGACAAGTCAGAAATAGATATGTTTAGAAAATGGTAAGGCTAGAAACGCGCAGCGCAGGTTTCTGTGGTACCGGTAACCAGTGACGTAACAATCAAGCGCTTACAAATCTGAGCGCGTAACGCAGTCTTTCCATTGTTAACGAATAGCACGTGACACAAATTTTCTGGAACCTCACCCTCCTTTTGGGGGACTGCATATTGTTGTTGTTGTTGTTATTGTTGTTTCCTCTTCTTCTTCTTCTTCTTCTTCTTCTTCTGTTTCTTCTTCTTCTTCCACTGCATGCTTCTGGTTGTTGCTGTTAATAAGAGTTAAACCTCAACTTCCTTAAATGTATTTAATTCTTTATGATATTATTTCAGGAAAAAAAAGAGAGCAAAAAATTTCGGGCTCGAATATTCATATAAGTTATTTTATATTTACTTATTTATATTTTACTACACTCTCGAGTCAATACTGGAAACAGACGAGTGGACATTTGGATAAAAGACGTTAGCTCCCCCCCCCCCCCCCTCCCTCCGTCGCGAAAAAGGAAGAATGGATAGAGAAAAACATCTCCAGCAGAAATGAAGACGAACGAGGGAGAAAATCCGAAGTGGTCATTAAAACGAAATCGATAAAAAAAATATTGTTCTTGGTAAGGTGTTCTTGCTCAGACGAGAAAAAAAAGTTACGAGAGTAAAGTCATAGGAAATATATATATTTTTTCGTGGATATCATATTAAACTTATGTTGGATCAAAGCATGATATTCGTCTCGATTTTTTTTGTGTGTGTGTGATATAGTTTTTGATATACACCCGTCGTTGAGGACTCTTTCTTCCCCGCCCCATTTTATTTATCCCCCTCTCTCTCTTTCTCTCTCCCTCCCCCCCCCCCTCTCTCTCTCTCTCTCTCTCCTCCTCCTCCTCCTCCTCCTCCTCCTCCGCCTCCTCCTCCTCCTCCTCCTCCCTCCCCCTCATTTCTTCTCCTGCCACGCATTTAGTTCTTAGTCTCCTTTGGTTCCCCTTTTCTCTTTATCTCTCTCTTTCCCCTATCTCGAATAACTATCAGTCGCATGTTTGATTACACTCTCTATTTAGTCAATACGAAGTTAAGAGCAAATACTGAAACACTTTAAATGCAGTTTCATCATGTTGTTATATTCAACACACTTAATGCTCAGATCTGAGAATAATTATTCGGGAGCGTAACGTGGCTTATTGCGTGTGTGTACATTTTCAATCTTAACTCATGATTCTCTGCAAATTACATCGTTTAGCAGTAGTTTGGTAGTTTAAAAATTAGGTCTTGCGTTGATTATGAAACACGTTTGAAAACATCCATTCCATTAGTCGAACATTGTCCCCCTCCCTCTCTCCCCCCCCCTCTCTCTCTCTCTCTCTCTCTCTCTCTCTCTCTCTCTCTCCTAACATTGCCCCCCCCCCTCTCTCTCTCCTCTGTTATTATGTATGCGTCCTCGTTACTATCCTGTCCTGTAAGAATAACACTATCACTCAAAATTACGGTTTTAATACATAAGTTTTGACGGACCCTTTTTCATTTTTTTCACGTAATATTTGATCCCAAGCTTACCTCCTCGCCCCCTCCCCCCTCTCTCTCTACCGATTTTTTGATTGATCCTTCCCCTTCTCTCCCTTTTCCTCATCTTCCCGCGAACCTTTTCTCAAACCCCTCCCTTCCGTTTTTCTTTCTCCTCTGATCTCTTCCTTGCATTCTGTTCGTTTCCCCCTTCCCTCTACGACACCCCCACCCCCACCCTTACCCTTTGTTTTCTCTCTTTCTCTCTTTTATTGGGTTTCTTACCCTTCCTCTTAATAGGCTTCCCTTTGTTCTCATACAAATCAGTGCCCGTCGACGAATAATCCCTCCAGCAACTTGCCTGTTTACACTCTTTTCAATTCATCCCATCCTGTCTATCGCTTTCCTTTCTGTAAGTTGGTTATATTGACCCAAGTCGTCTGTACGTAGTAACCACTCTAAATAGACGCCATCGTCAAAGAATATGAAGGCTTAAGATGAGTTGATTACTTGCGAAATCATGGTGTCTTAATTGGATAAACTAAGGAATATTCTGCTAAGAAATTTTAAGAAAAATGACATCCATGCATAGCGGTGATAGATATGTCAACCAGGTACGTAATAGTAGATCATAAAAATTGTATTTTGTTACTTTTACTTGAGTTTTTTTAAAATAATATTTATTCCAACGTTGTCGGAATAACAATCTCCATCGCCTTCCATGCATGCTGCGACGGTATATGAAAAGTTGATGTTGGTTGGGGTCTTTTTTTCTATTCTTTATTTTATAAATTTTTATAAAAATCGGTTTCCTTCATTTCCTTAAAATGTTATTGAAAACCTTTTAACAATTTCATATAAATGAATACAATTGCGTTTTGACGAAATCACTTGGCAGGATTATTCTGATTGCAAAAGGAAAGTTATCATTGGTTTCTTTTTCAGTGCATGATTCATCATCTAGATTTCCCTGTCATGTTTTATGAAATCCTTGTCTAGGTTCTTTCTTCATTTCATGGTTTCTTTTTTTCTTCATCCATGTACTTTTTGGGAAAAAAATACAATTTTTTTCATTTTATTTTATTTCATGAAACGATTTAAAAGTGGTTTCCTAACGGAGATCCATATGATTTGACATACTGTAAGATTTTAAAATACGGCTTGTCAAACCTAATCAAATATAATTTTTCAAACATTTTTTTTTACTTCTTTAGTGTAGGCCTATAATTATCATATTGCACTTTCTACTAGATTTTTTTATTTAATAAGACTGTGAACAAAGTCATTCCCTGCTTTTATAGTCCTTAAACTGATGAAATAGAGAATTGATGCTTTTTATTACTTTTTAAAAAGTGATGCTCCTCATTATTCATCATGCTTTTTTTCCTCTCTCTCTCTCTCCTGCGTTTATCAGTGTCATTTTTTCAGTGATGTATTAAACATGGGGAGTAGCCTTGACAGGCCAATGGCCTTTGCTACTCCCCCACATCCACTACATCATTGCTTTTTTTTTTCTAATTTCTTGTATAATTATGTTTTTTATGTATTGCATTGTATGTTTGTTATTTTTTACTGTATTTCCTATGTTTTTAAGAGATGTGAAATAAAATGAATTGAAATGATATTATATTTTTGCCGTAGAGAAAAGGCCTATAAAAAGTTGACTTCTGTTAACTTCTTCCATGAAACCGTTGATCATTTCAATTTTTTAAAAATATTTCTTCTGAATTCGTCGTCTGCGGTTGCATGTTTAACTTATTTACACCCGATTATCGTTTGGACGTTACAAGTAATAACATATTTTTGTTTTACAAAAATTGAAAGGTCATATCTCGTTTTGCTATTTTCTTGTAAACTGACCTTTCGTGCTGTGTTGTTGGTCTGTCTTCATATACCGACAAATTGGTGAATCAATAAATAACTAAAATGAACGACGCTTAAAATTAATTGATTAATCAATAATTGATGTATAAACCAATCAAAGAATAACTACACATTTATAATAAAAGAAAGAATAACTATAAAAGATGAAAATAGATTAAAAATATGTTTGAACATGAAAATTAATTTATTCATTTTGGTATTATAAACTTTATTCATTCATATCAAATGAAAGAAAAATGATAAAATGGCTATTTTTTTTTCTCTCGTTGTTTTAATGACATATAGTGAATTCTCGGAGGGGTATCGGCGCTCGTCGAATCCGAGACGGGTTCTCCGTGAGGCATGGAGCCCGACGTTGGACCAACCGCCTTCCTCTCAGAATCCCTACAATGACTACGGACATACGCCCCAACAATCGCCTCGTTACTCGCCCAGGAGACAGTTCCGCAACACCCGCGTCCAACCCATTAATGATCAGAGTTATTATGGAGCAATTGAAGGAGGGAGGGGAGCAGCAGGAGCAGGAGCAGGAGGGGCAGGAGCCAGCGGTGGAGCCGCAGGTGGAGGGAGTACTGTGTGTATGGTAGCATCGATAGCGGTTCTCTCAACACTGCTCCTGGTTGGCGGCGCGCTCGTCGTCGTATATTTCACGACCGGTTAGTGACGTCTGTGTTAAATGATTATCATAAAGTCTGTTTTCTGTTTGTGCTCAAAGGCTTCTTACATTCATTTTTTCATTAATGAAAATAGGCCTTTTTAAAATTCACTTGAAAAGTAATTATGTGAAGAAGGATATTGGAATCTTCGCCTACCAGTCGCAACCCTTGTAATCAATGTTCTACAGAAGGGGGATGTAGCTGAATGGCAAGTCCCCCCCCCCCTTGACCCCCGAAAAAGGATTTAAAACAAAAACAAAAAAGCAACCATGTATTCAGTAGCAAATAAAATCAAATTTTGCAGCCTATAAAAACATCGTGGACATATCTTCAAAAATCATTCCTGAAGTTGTTTTGTTTCACATTCTTATATGCATAGATATCCAATTTGGCAGCTCGTCATCCGAGACCACAACTTTAGAAACAACGACAACCACACCAACAACAGTTATTACGTCAACTACTGCACTGACTACAATTGCCGCGGCTACCACACAGTCTGTCGTTTCCTTAACTCCTCCCTCGAAGGATACAACAACCACGTCGACTAATGCACCTACCACCCTCGGAGTCTCTACCACCCAACCTGCAAGTTCTGCAGTTACTCCCATTTCCCAGGCTGTTGCAACTCAAACATCGACAGTTGAAGCTACGACAATGGCAGCTGTAACCACCCAGCCTGACAGCTCTGCAGCAACTTCCTCGTCAACCAATACACCTACCACGGTCGCAGGTGCTGCCACACAGACTGACAGCTCTGCAGCAACTTCCTCGTCAAGCAATACACCTACCACGGTCACAACGGCTGCCACACAGACTGACAGCTCTGCAGCAACTTCCTCGTCAAGCAATGCACCTACCACGGTTGCAGCGGCTGTCACACAGACTGATAGCTCTGCAGCAACTCCAACCACCAAGGCTACAACTTCCACGTCAACAAATTCACTCATCACGACCATACAATCTACCACACAGTATGTAACCACTACAACAAATCCATCCACCAAGGCTACAACAGTCGCCACCACGACTCAACAAACATCGACGACGCAAGAAACATCTACAACCGATGCTACAGCATCTTCAACATCTACCGATGCAACCACCAATGAAGAAGCAACAACGGAGGAGGAGGAGGATGAGCTCACGTTTGCTATGACAACTGTTGACTCCTCCGGTTTGACCACGAGTGATAGCTCGGATCAGACTGGACCTACCTTGGATACTTATACTGGTGTGACGAATACCGAGGTTACGACCGAAGAGTTGACCGCCACCCCTACGGACGCAACAACAGGAGATTCCTAGGTTCATTGTGTTCCAATCTCAGGGAGGGGGCGGACAAGAGTTGTGGAGTTTTTCTTACAGGCCGCTTGATATTATGTCAGAGGACCGGTCGATTTATGGTCTGTGGGGCTGATGAATGTTGGTTGAATAGCCGGTCGCGTAGTAATGCTCCCCGACTGAATGTCAGTCCAAGTCTGCCTCTGGTACAGCTACAACACATACAATAGATATTTGGGCTCTATTTCGTCAAAGGTGTAGAGTTATGAGTTGGGGTTGCAGTTGGCTTTTATGTTTTCTGGATCGGGTGAATTTTCATTTCATTTCATTTCATTTATTTTCCATTTTTAACTTCGAGTAACATATTTATACATATATCAGAAATAATAACCTCATCAACAGAATGTACAAAATAAGAAATATTTACAAACACTGGAATTTCCATAATTGAGTAAATGTTGAAAAATGGTGACTCATGTTGCGTCGACACTGCTCGTAAACTAATTCAAAATTTCCAACTTTAAGACTTATCAAACACCATTATACACCTAATATGAATAACCAAAGCCTAGCCATATTTGCTTAAAGAAAAAAAAAGGCCAAATACCAGGGAGTCATGGCATGCCTTGGGATCTGACTGAATTTTGAGAGAAACTGCATGAACGTGGTAGACTAAGGTGGGCTTACACCCCATTGAAAAAAATGGCATTCTGTAAGTATGGGGTATACAAAAGATAAATGTGCTCCCTCTTTATAGCTGCGTTCTTATTTCAACTTTCAAATCAAAATTTTGACCCGAACGGCACAAGAATAAGTTTTTCAATGAGTACAGAATATGACTTCCCCAATTAAGAACCAGCGGCATCGAGTATGCACAAAATCGTGACCAGTGCTTGGACATTCACATTCATGATGGACTGACTACAACAAACATGACAAAGGGGGTGTGAAAAAGGGTTCTGATGTGTTGTCAATGCGTATTCCGTTATTATTTACTGTAAATTTTGCTTGCTCATGTATAAGTTTGCTGTGAACTACACTCATAGTTTAGATTCTTAACAGAAGATTTGTAAAGACCTAAAGTGGATATTTGTATCACATATTTTCTTTTTGTATGGATATCTATATAATTTTTAAAATAATTTTTTCCAGTAGATAGTTATTTTCTCTCCAAAATTTTTCAAATAGATCTCTATATCATTTTCAATGCTAAACGAACCAGGGTCCGGTTTTATGAAACTTGTTATCTGTCATTCAAATCGAAGCATGTGATTACCAGCTTGCAAGCAGCTTTGATACAAAACTGTGATAGTTTTTATTGATAACACAAATTTATGAAAGAAGAACCAGGTCGCTTATAACGATGCCGTCCAGATATCAGTCCTGGGCCCCGTAACACAAAAATTTGCAATCAGTCGCAAAGTTGTAATAGCCAATCAAGACCACTGTTTCATGCGCATCTCGTTCACAAAGGTGACCCTGGACCAATCAGAATAGTTGTTTCAAATTTGCGATTGATCGCAAACCTTTGTGTTACGGGCCCCTGGGCTGATGCTAGTTTGAAATAGGGACAATACATTGTCATTATCTAACTGACAATCCTCATTAATATTTCTTAGTACATTTATTTGCTTTTTGTGCCATAAATATAGCTCAATCTCTTGTATATTATTTTGTATGCAATTGTTATATTATTTTTAATGATTCTTTCATTTCCTTATTCTTATGAAAGACAAATTCACCTAAGTAGAGTTAAGTCATCTTCGCAAGACAAAGTCATGTTTAGCAGCATCTAAATCAAAGACATACGTTTTTATAAAGTTCACTTTTCAAGAGAATGCTCGCCTCCCAAACACTACAATTCGTCTGATATAAGATTGTCTAATTATGCATTTTATTAGCTATCTCATTCATCCTGGTTAAACGAGGAACTTTGTATATACTATGAGAGAGAGGAATGAAAATTAATTTTGAACAAAATATTCAGTTTGCATTATGTTTTATTCTAAATTAAAGAGAGTCTGTAGTGCAAATTCGAAAAAAATTCTCCACACACGCGAGGCTTTTGTCTCTCAACTCTCTTACCAAGCAACCCTTTCTTCCTTCTTTAACAGAAAATAATATTTAAAAACATCTCTTTAGAAGGGGCAGACCATTCCATGTAGCGTATAATGTCATGTCCCTCTGTCAATACACTGGTTTCCCCTGAACTAATCATTCTGCCATAAACTGTCTAGCGCCCCCTAAAAACTACATCTACAGTAAAAGGGTCGAGTAATAGAGATGAAAAATAATTTACGAGCGCCCCCCCCCCCTCAGTTTTCCCTTTCTCCCTTCTTAAAAGTTCTTACGCAAAAATTTCTGAGTAGCGATGACATGATGAAAAAAAAGATTGCTCTTGAAATTCCATATATAAACAATTTCGCTAATATTTTGAAAATAAAATGAAATAGAACCAACTTGTCATTACACGTGACTGCACACGTTAAGATTTTTTTTCTTTCTGTCTTCTTTATCTTTTTAAAAAGCAGGATGGAGATCGTCATTGTAATAGAATTGAATTCACAACTCAGTGGTGAGAAAAAGAGATACGGAGAGAGAGAGAGAGAGAGAGAGAGAGAGAGAGAGAGAGAGAGAGAAAGGGAGAGAGAGATAGAAAGAGAGAGAGAGAGAGAGAGAGAGAGAGAGAGAGAGAGAGAGGGGGGGGGGGGTACTGTTACTTTCTCACCATTTCCCTGTTTTATATTTTCTTGATTATTTTAATGCCGTAATCAATGTGTATTTCATTTTTCATCCAAGTGAAAGGAATTCCCCATACCTGTCCAATCCAAGCTCTTGTATTTTATCTCTCTCCTCATTCCACTAAAATTTCTAGCCACTTCATTTCTTTTCTCCTACATGCCCCCCTCTCTCTCTCTCTCTCTCTCTCTCTCTATTGTCTGTCTTGTCTCTTTCATTCTCTTCCAATTTCTTCATCTTCTGTCCTCCACTCTCTGTTTCACTCATCGCCCCTTTTATTCAAATCCCTTTCTTTTTTATCCGCTCTTTCCGCTCTACCTCTTCTCTCTTTCTATCTCTCCATTCTCTCAATCACCAATCTCCTCCCCACTCTCTCTCTCTCTCTCTCTCCCTCTCTCTTCCTCCACCTCTGCATTCTTTACCTTATTCTCAATCATATCTTCCAAACCGTATCTCTCAAAACCTTGACATACATGTACATCAAGAAACATTCACACAATTTTTCTCTATTGGAGAGAAAAAAAAAAAACTATTAAAAGGCAGATAGACATTAAGATTATGTTCATATAAAAAAATGATGTCTGGAGACACTTTATTCTGTATGCATGGATGATATCAAAATCTTCTTCCCTCTTTGCCGCACGGCAAAGGGGTCGGAATACACTGGGCTATTTTATTTCTTTGAATATTGAGTTCATGACTGGGATTGACGATTAGAGTGAGGAGAATCCAGTTTGAAACTGTTTAATATTCTTCACCTTCCTCTTCCTCTCCTTCTCCGTCGACGGAGTCGGTACCAACTTCTTCGTAGTCCTTCTCGAGAGCAGCCAAATCCTCACGAGCCTCGGAGAACTCTCCTTCCTCCATACCTTCTCCGACGTACCAATGGACGAAAGCACGCTTGGCGTACATCAGATCGAACTTGTGGTCGAGACGGGCCCAGGCCTCGGCGATGGCCGTGGTGTTGCTCAACATGCAGACGGCACGCTGAACCTTGGCAAGATCACCACCAGGGACGACGGTGGGTGGCTGGTAGTTAATACCGACCTTGAAGCCAGTTGGACACCAGTCAACGAACTGGATGGTACGCTTGGTCTTGATGGTAGCGATGGCGGCGTTGACATCCTTGGGGACGACATCACCACGGTACAAGAGACAGCAGGCCATGTACTTGCCGTGACGAGGATCGCACTTCACCATCTGGTTGGCGGGCTCGAAGCAAGCGTTGGTGATCTCGGCAACGGTCAGCTGCTCATGGTAGGCCTTCTCAGCAGAGATAACTGGAGCGTAGACGGCAAGAGGGAAATGGATACGTGGGTAGGGCACCAAGTTGGTCTGGAACTCGGTAAGATCGACGTTGAGGGCACCATCGAATCGCAGAGAAGCGGTGATGGAGGAGACGATCTGGCCGATAAGACGGTTCAGATTGGTGTAGGTGGGACGCTCGATGTCGAGGTTACGACGGCAGATGTCATAGATGGCCTCGTTGTCGACCATGAAAGCACAGTCAGAGTGCTCGAGGGTGGTGTGGGTGGTAAGGATAGAGTTGTAGGGCTCGACAACAGCGGTGGAGATCTGGGGAGCAGGGTAGATGGCGAACTCGAGCTTGGACTTCTTTCCGTAATCGACAGAGAGACGCTCCATGAGCAAGGAGGTGAAACCAGAGCCGGTGCCACCGCCGAAGCTGTGGAAGATGAGGAATCCCTGGAGACCTGTGCACTGGTCAGCCAGCTTCCTGATCCTGTCGAGGACAATGTCGATCAACTCCTTTCCGACGGTATAGTGACCACGGGCGTAGTTGTTGGCAGCATCTTCCTTACCGGTGATCAGCTGCTCAGGATGGAAAAGTTGACGGTAGGTGCCTGTGCGGACCTCATCTGAAAAATAAAGAGTAAAATGTATACATTCTCAATCCTGAAAACAATTACCAGATTTAATTTCTTCTCTTAACTTGTTTCGACTCACTACTTATAAATCTACATTTCAAGTGAATAAACATTAAGCAACATAATTCTTAGCCTTTGAGCTCATGATTTGAATTTTTGTCCTCGGCCCACACCCGAAAACCACTCTTACGTAACTAATGAGGGTTGTCCCTCATGAAAATTGTGCAACTCCCCTTAAAAAATCATAGCTATCAATAAAACCGTTTTAAATCTATTTGCAAATGCTTACCGACAACGGTAGGCTCGAGATCGACGAAGACGGCACGGGGAACGTGCTTTCCAGCTCCAGTCTCGCTGAAGAAGGTATTGAAGGAGTCATCACCACCTCCGATGGTCTTGTCTGAGGGCATCTGGCCATCAGGCTGGATGCCGTGCTCGAGGCAGTACAACTCCCAGCAGGCATTACCGATCTGGACTCCGGCTTGACCGACGTGGATAGAGATACATTCACGCTAGAGAGAGAGAGAGAGAAAAGGGGAAAATATGAATATTTATTAGTGTGATGCCAAATTGGCTGAAATTGTTTATTCGTTTCAATTTCTGGAATTGTGCTATGGATTTATCAATATGACAAAGGCCTTTGTCCACGAAAGTGAATTAATTTCTCTCTTGTAAATTTCACTTTTTAAGAGCGATTGAATGCGTGGTTCTTTTAGTATATAGCCCAGTGCTTGCATCGCACTTTGAGAAAATTGAGGCATTTCAATGAAAGTATTTAAATGGAGTGTGCAAACGGGAACTCAAATCGTGCATCGTTGCAGGTAAAATATATAAACTTCAATCAGACTGTAACTGGACAACAGCAGCAAACACATCTTTTTGATGTAGATTGCCATGAATTTTTCCATGGAATGATTCATCAGCTAGGCATTTTATTAAATAACGATGCCATCACCTGCCTTCATCCCGTTACCAGAGCAACGTTTGATATAAATCAGTAAATGGTGAAAGGCAATTTACCCGCCGATGATACCAACTGCCACTGAAATTAACTCTTCATCAGTTGGCCCGAGCATAACGATGCATAATATATGATATTTTGAGTAGAAGTGTACTGTATATAGCAAACAGATATCTTGGAAAACCTTATTTGAAGGCGAAGGCATGTAGGATTTTTTTAAAATCACATGTACCACGCATATGTCAGGAAATTAGTCCCCGCAAAAAGGAAAATTATGTTTGATAAGCAAACCTAACAACAAAATAATAATAACAATAACAAAACAAAACAAGGCGATAATTATAAGTGGTTTCAAAGCCATGTGAACAAAATGAGTACCGTTTAAAAAACGACGCCGCATCAAAACAGGTTTAAATATGGTACATGGTAGGGGCGAAAATAAACTAAAATTAATTTTATATGTAGTAAAATTTTGAAATATGCACCATGCCATCGATGTCGCCTCACTGAACATGTTGAATAATAGTTGAAATGGGGTTGAAATCAACTTACCATGTTGGTGTTCTTGATTTAAAAGATAGTCTAGAGAAAAAGAAAAGCCTTGACGACGTTAAGTCTGAATTCACGAAATGCCTTCGACGAGCGATGAGCCTCAAGCAAGTAATGAAGAATGGTGAGCCTACGGATGGAGCGTGAATTTATACACTGGCCGGTTGCTATGCTGTTGTCCCGTCAACAAATCCCTTGGAGATGGCCAATGGGGGACGTGAAGTGGGAGTGAATAGGATAGTTTGGTCTTTTCAAACAGTAAAGAAAGGGTTATAGCCTATTATTGGAGTGGCTCTAAAAGAGCCTAAATCGATATTTCTATTATATGTTCGGCCTGTGTAACAACCGGTAGTTCCTAACGACGCATGTCAACAAAGACCGAAAATTGTGACTCCATGCATGCGTTAAGCTTTGAACGCATTTAATGTCCCAACCTCTTCTGAATATTAAACTTCGGCTTCTCATGCAGGATTAAGATATCTCAAAATTTTGCTCAAGTTAAACTTTGTGAATCACAATATATGTTTGCCTCGATTCAAGACGGTTTGGGCCTGAACATGATGCAGAGTCGCAGACCTATATCTAATAATAAAGTCCAGTGAAAATGAGTCAAATAGGAACTTCACGTGATAATTATAGTCGTCTTCTTTCAAGATGCTTTTACATTTTTGAAATTCAATGTCACTCTCTGTATCCGGACAGCTATTCTCTGATAAATTACCTCCAGTGTACATGTCGCACGTATATTGCTATAAGGAACGAGTTACCTTGTAGCATAAGAACAGCTCACAGTCAAGAGGTTTTTTTTTAAAGTAAACTTAAACACCTTCTGCTTCATCGGAGTTATTGTCATTATGTTATTGAATATGCAATTAGATTATGATTTGTTAAATCTTTATTTTAGTACAGTTTTTAGTTCTATATGAATTTCAATATTATTCTGTTTTTCTTTCAACTTTGAAAGTTATATTCTACCGATATCGTAGCGCCTTTAGTGATATTCAAATCAGAAAGTGCCCTTTATTATAAATTCATGTTATTAACATTATATTTGTTGTAGGACAGTTACCTCCAGGGCGTACGGCTAGTCCCTGGCTGGAAAACATGCATTGCATATCATCTGATCATGATATACAGTATCCAAGAGAAGTGAGTACACCCTTTACAAAATGTTAAAATTCAAATGTAAATTCTTACATAAATGTACTACAACTATGATAGAGAAGAACGAAATTCTGTTACTGGTGTATTGATAGGAATTATCTCTTCCATAACAATAATTGAATAGCTAGTGGATTTTGTTTGAATTTTTGGCAACAAAAGTTAAGCACACCCTCGATGGTGTACTCACCTTTGTTGGATACTGTACTTTTCTGAAACTTTCCTTCTATTTTTCATCCACATTTCCATAATCATAGGGCTCATCCTCGTCCCATGAAAATCATGCAAAATCAGCAAGCAAGGTTTCAGGTGCCTTGAAAATATGCGAAATATATGAAATACAAAATGGTGAAAAAGCGGTATAAAAGAAAGATGTCATCCCCGTTGTTTTCAATTTGAAATCGCATGTATTTTCTACTATAATGCATGATGGAACTTTAAAATGCCTGGACTGGGAATTTTTTCATCCCAAAGAGTATTCTTACAAAATGATAGCATGTCCGACGTAGTTCCAAAATTGCCTTCCAGAATTATTTCACCATGTAGCAAAAATGGTTATAAAAATAGACATACAATATACTGATATATCTATTTTTGCATTATTTCACACAAGGCTCCAGAGACCACGGTTTTGTGTGGTGCTAAACTTTTTATGGATAACGGATATTTAATGAATAAAGATATATAATTCATGTGTGTGTATAACATGTATAATCAAAGAGAGAGGGAGAGAGACAGGGGGGGGGGGTATAAAGGCATCTATATAATTCATTCATTTGTTTATAAAGGGACGATAGTGATAAGCCCACCCCCACCTCTGTTGCTATGATCTTCTTGGGGCCAATCAACAAATTAAAGCCCTTGGATAGCCATAGAATAGCCTACTGTTTAGAACAACTCTAAATCGATAATAATTCTGTTGTGAATGCAGTGCCGTCGGACCTTTTTCGTTCCATTCTTGTAAATTAAGGTTAATTGGAGCAATTCATAATATCAGCATATTCAACACCCTGTTCAATATTATTTAGTTGGAACAAATTTGATTATTTCCTCTTTTTCTGCGACCTGTTCATTTCCATAGAATGGTGCTGATTAAAACAGTTTCTTGTCCCACATTTGGAACCTTTAAAGGTTCTTCAAAGAACCATAAATAGCCTATAAAGGTTCTCTAAAAGGTTTAAAGGGGTCTTTGAACCATTATTATTATTGGTAATGCAAGGAACCTTTTTGGGTTTTTGAAAATATAAGAAACCCTTTAATATAGAACCCTTTCTTCCGGAGGTTCTAAATGTGGGACAAAAAGTTCTAATTGGCACATTTTTCTGAGAGTGCACCCCACGAGAATCCCCGAGGATTCCAATGCTCCTTGTGACGATTTATATTTGCTCGTAGAAAATATGTGCCCATGCATGAAGCCGGTTTGCCGAACTGTCGATATTTACCCTACACAGCGTGTCCTTAAAAAATGTCCCTCTGAATGAACGCTAAATTAATTCTAAAATGTAATATTTGTCCCAATTTGATCCTCATATCTTGAAAGCCCATTTAATCCTGTAACTTATGAGAAAATTTCATCGGTCTCGCATCATTGGTTTTGAACAGAGAGTCTATTATGTAAAAATAGTGCATTTCAGCCCATTCCAAGTTTGCAATGCTACAATTCTGCACTGTCTTTATGTTTTCAATCAACTGTAGTGCCTTTGCCTTCTCTGCTCACTTTTATTTTAAAGTTTTGTTTAACAGAGAACATTTTTGTAGATGTAAAGTATGAGCAAATGCACAGCCTCCTTGTATGCCACTCAGCATGCATTTCAAAGGTACCAAACTCTTGATACTTCAGGTAGTTCCTCTGTCTTGGTGCATGGTGGTGGCTGATCTGGGTATCGCCTTTGAAATGCATGTTGAGTAGTAAGGAGGCTGTGCGTTGAGTGGTAAAGGAAAACCCTTTGACGGGCGGTAAGCTGTTGACCAACCATATATACTGAAATCAGTCAAAAATTAAGCTGTTGACCAACCATATTGAAATCAGTCAAATTAACTAAAAGCTGACCAAATCTTCAACCCAACGAAATTAACTATGAAAGAAAGACAAGACATGAAAGGAACAAAAATCTGTTCATTTCATTCTTACTTTAACTTCTGAATTTAAATTTCTAATTAAAGCTGGACACCTGTTCATTTCTTAAATTCTTGTTTCCTTCCTTAACACTACTAAAGGTCTTACATAAATCTTTAAAACCTTGTTTTGATTTATGTGGTAGCATTTTTATGTAAATTTCATAAGTTCTGAACTCGCAGAGCTCAAAACACCTGTTCACATTTCTTTTTCTTTATTGTCTCAACAAATTATTATTATTATTGTTATCATTATTATTATCATTATCATTATTATTATTGTTATTATTATTATTATTATCATTATTATCATTATTATTGTTATCATTATTATTATCATTATTATTATTACTATTATTGTTATCATTATTATTATCATTATCATTATTATTATTATTGTTATCATTATTATTATTATTATTATTATTATTATCATTATTATTATTATTATTATTATTATTATTATTATTATTATTATTATCATTATTATTATCATTATTATTATTATTATTATTATTATTATTATTATTATTATTATTATTACTATTATTATTATCATTATTATTATTAGTAGTAGTAGTTTTATTACTATTATTATTATTCATCTGCCCATTCCAGATCAATAAAACATACATGAATATATACAACAGAAAGTCAATGATAACAGACAAGAAACATACATGTACTCCCAGAGTGCAAAACTTGGCTGCCTGGGAAGGAGACAACAAACTTTAACCTGGATGGTCCTCCTTCCCGACCAAGATTTTGCACTATGAGAGTTGGTAGATGGCTTTACTCTTAGACACCATTGATGATGAAAGTCCAAACATCTACAAAATTTTCTCTGTTAAACAAAACTTTAAAATGAAAGGGAGCAGAGAAGGCAAAAGCACTACAGTTGATTGAAAACATAAAGACAGTGCAGAAAATTGCAGCATTGCAAACTTGGAATGGGCTGAAATGCACTGCTGTTACATAATAGACCCTCTGTTCAAAACCAGTGATGCGAGACCAACGAAATTTTCTCATAAGTTACAGGATTAAATGGGCTTTCAAGATATGAAGATCAAATTGGGACTAATATTATATTTTAGAATTAATTTAGCGCTCAATCAGAGCGACATTTTTTTGGACGCGCTGTAAATGAAGCATTAATCTAAAGGGAAATAATGCCCCATGCCTTTCTGCACATTTCGTAGTATTTCTGCTCCACTCTCTCTTCTCGATCTACCCCCCCCCCTCCTAAGCTCTGCTTCTTTCAGCCAATCCCTCTTTCCATTTCTCTTTCTCGCTCCCTCTCTCTTTTCTCATCTCTTACCTTCTATCTCTCACACCCCCCTTTCCTCTCGATCCTCCAGTTCACTTTTCCTCTTATTTTCCTTCATACCTCTCTTTCATTCATATTTCTTGCTCCCTCTCTCTCTCTCTCTCTCTCCCGACCCCCTCTCTCCCACACTCTCCTTCATTCATCGCTCTCTCTCTCTTTCCCTATCTCCTTCTTCCTATCTCACACCCTCCCCTTCCTCCAGTCACCTTCCCTCTTCCCCCTTTCTACCTATCTTTTATTTCTATTTCTCGCCCCCTCTTCCCCTCTCTCTCTCTCTCTCTGTCTCTCCTATATCTCCCCATCTCTATCTCTCTGCCCCTCTTTCACTCCCATAATTCTTACATTCCTATAACATGTAGACATTTTCAAATTGAAACCTGCGTCCCGTTGCATAAACTTACTATTATGGTAACTTTGCCATCAATGGCAACTACCATGGAAACCTTGATTTTGATTGGCTGCTGAGCACTGTTACCATGGTAGTTACCATTGTAGTTACCATTGATGGCAAAGTTACCATAATAGTAAGTTTTATGCAACGGGACCCAGGGTTCTCTTGCATAAAAAAGTAGCAATTAAACGCAACTCAAAAATTTAACGCAACTTGATTTTTAGCCAATCAGGATTGAGTATTTGGGACTTGTGTTTAATTTTTTTGAGTTGCGTTTAATCGCAACTTTTTTATGCAAGAGGGCCCAGTATTTACAGAATATAGAAGTTGTTCTCCTTTCACGAAGAATGGGACTAAAGCATGACAAACATGACACTCTACCTTGATCAATACCTGTCATCCAGAGCTATTTTATTCAATGGGAATGAATTACGCCTATCCCACTTTGTTATCCACATAGATCATAGGAGGAAAATGCTTAGGAGATAAAGTTTTGATGCATCTTTAAAGGTAGTAGCCCACATTTGCAAGTGGCACCCAATCTGCACGAAAGTTTTACTTTAGATTGCTTTAAGCCACAGAAAAACGCTCGCAAAGTTTTCCCAGTACATTCCCATTTAGGATTGAGAAGGCAATATTCAACACAAACTTTCTTTTATTTTCTTTGTTTTGTAAAGGTGTTCTCCTGACGCTTTAAGAGTAAAACCATTCATTTTTCACTTATTCTTTGGAATATTTTTGTAAATTTGATAACATGATAGTTTTACATAAATATCTGTCATTTAAAATTGAAATTGGATTGATTTCTCTTCAAATTCTGAAACAATGTTGTGCAAATGTGGGCTACTACCTTTGAATAGTGAGTTTAGCTAAGATTAATCATGTTAATTAATAGTGTTTCGAGATGTGCCTAATATTCCTCGCCTTCCTCTTCCTCTCCTTCTCCGTCGACGGAGTCACTACCGACTTCTTCGTAGTCCTTCTCGAGAGCAGCCAAATCCTCACGAGCCTCGGAGAACTCTCCTTCCTCCATACCCTCTCCGACGTACCAATGGACGAAAGCACGCTTGGCGTACATCAGATCGAACTTGTGGTCGAGACGGGCCCAGGCTTCGGCAATAGCCGTGGTGTTGCTCAACATGCAGACGGCACGCTGAACCTTGGCAAGATCACCGCCAGGGACGACGGTGGGTGGCTGGTAGTTGATACCGACCTTGAAGCCAGTTGGACACCAGTCAACGAACTGGATGGTACGCTTGGTCTTGATGGTAGCGATGGCGGCGTTGACATCCTTGGGGACGACATCACCACGGTACAACAGACAGCAGGCCATGTACTTGCCGTGACGAGGATCGCACTTCACCATCTGGTTTGCGGGCTCGAAGCAAGCGTTGGTGATCTCGGCAACGGTCAGCTGCTCGTGGTAGGCCTTCTCAGCAGAGATGACTGGAGCGTACACGGCAAGAGGGAAATGGATACGTGGGTAGGGCACCAAGTTGGTCTGGAACTCGGTAAGATCGACGTTGAGGGCACCATCGAATCGCAGAGAAGCGGTGATGGAGGAGACGATCTGGCCGATAAGACGGTTCAGATTGGTGTAGGTGGGACGCTCGATGTCGAGGTTACGACGGCAGATGTCATAGATGGCCTCGTTGTCGACCATGAAGGCACAGTCAGAGTGCTCGAGGGTGGTGTGGGTGGTAAGGATAGAGTTGTAGGGCTCGACAACAGCGGTGGAGATCTGGGGAGCAGGGTAGATGGCGAACTCGAGCTTGGACTTTTTTCCGTAATCGACGGAGAGACGCTCCATGAGCAAGGAGGTGAAACCAGAGCCGGTGCCACCGCCGAAGCTGTGGAAAATGAGGAATCCCTGGAGACCTGTGCACTGATCAGCCAGCTTCCTGATCCTGTCGAGGACGATGTCGATCAACTCCTTTCCGACGGTATAGTGACCACGGGCGTAGTTGTTGGCAGCATCTTCCTTGCCTGTGATTAGTTGCTCGGGATGGAAAAGTTGACGGTAGGTGCCAGTGCGGACCTCATCTGAAAAAAAAAATATTCTCGTTATATTTTCTGAAACAGTGTCTTGGTCATTACGACTTTGTTATCTGAACCTCATACTAAGATGGTAATATCAAATGCCATACAAATCGGTGAATATCTAGGTAAATCCCAAGCCACTGAACACGTGGTTTTGAATTTCTCTGTTTTTGCCTCCGCAACCTCTGAAAAAACCTTGGCACGTTGTATATGAAAGCTTGTCTCTCAAGAAAGAGGTTCATCTCTCCTAAGACTGTAGAGGTAAATTAATTTGTATTCTATTAGCAAATACTTACCTACAACGGTTGGCTCGAGATCGACGAAGACGGCACGGGGAACGTGCTTGCCAGCTCCAGTCTCACTGAAGAAGGTGTTGAAGGAGTCATCACCACCTCCGATCGTCTTGTCTGAGGGCATCTGACCATCAGGTTGGATGCCGTGCTCAAGGCAGTACAACTCCCAGCAAGCATTACCGATCTGGACTCCGGCTTGGCCGACGTGGATAGAGATACATTCACGCTAGAGGGGAAAGAAATAAAAATACTTTTGTTGGGTCTATTATGATTATAATGTAAAATCTGCTGACCTTATTGCCTGTTTGTCTCATGTTTAATATGTGAAATATTTTGTTCGTATTATAGTTTTTTTGTGGAGAGCTCTGTCGAAAAGCAGTTGCAAAACTATACGGGACTACCCTCCACTATATTATAGTACTGTCTAAAATAAATAAATGAAATAAATCAGATTTGGGCTTTTCGTTTTGTTCGTTTGTTTGGGTTATTTATTTCTTTTCTTTTTTTTGGGGGGGGGGGGGTGCTTAGTTTTCAACAACGTGCAAGTTCAGGATTACGACATGGCCTTTTTTTTTTGCTCGAAAAGTATAGTAGCCCTCTAATGAATAGACCTGTTCACTAATAGTCGAACAAAAGTTTCCGTTGACAACTGAGAAGCTTGTAGAGGCTTGCCCGACATATGCAAAATGGATTCTATCTATTCAGATGCCATCTGCATAACAAGTGAGAACTGAATAGTTGGTAACCACGTGTTCTGGATACCCTGCAAAAAAGTACCATCATGATGGCACCCATGGTATTTTGACGAAATTACCATCAAAACCATGAAAGTACTGGCCATCCAAATGTCATGTTTTGATGGTAATTTCGTCAAATCAGTCGGTTAGACAATTTACAAGCCTAGAAAAGTTCTTTCCGTTGAAGTTTTTTCATTGATTTAGATTCATATGTGGTTCATGAATATTTTCAGCTCGGTTGCCTAAACAGCAACCTTGAGCAATTTGCATAATTTGCATAAATCTGTATGGATACATGATATGCTACCCAAGATAACTTACACAGAATGTGTAAACTGAACTACGTACTAATTGTGTATGTGCGGTGATACGGAACTTTAATAGCGTTGTCAATCTTGTGAATTCAAACTTCGATGAAACGAAACGGGGTACACTGATGTGTGATACTTCCATAAAATAGGGGTTTTGTAGGGATATAGAATAAAGTTTAAACATATTTTTGCAATTACAGGTCAGGGTTTAGTTCTGAAAATCAAGGAAATGTCAACTTTGTTATCCAAATGATCTAAAACTTAGTCTCACAATCATTAAGAATGGTACTAACAGCGGTATATATCCTTCGTTTTGGCCAATCTTTAAAAAAATTGTTTACTGCAGCCATAGTCGGACTTAAGTAGCGTTCACGCACAGAATCACATATCAATGGTTGAAGATATTTGGGCTCTAGCATTAAAAAAGTCTTATAATTATTGCATAGATACATATGCACATCATTATGCACCATATGACTGCAACAATCGTATCATATTTAAGGGGGGAAAACACATCTTTCTGAAATGTACAATTGAGTTGGAAACATAGTTGTGGTGTAGGGTGTTCAAATAACGTTGATTTAATCCATATGGCTAATATTCTACGAAGAGGTACCCCAAAAGGAACTAAAACAATACAAGAAGGCTGCCAACCTGCTATAGCGCACATTAATGCCTATTCATTAGGAGCAGGCCGGCCTACTCTCATTCTAGGTGCAAAAAGTACGCTCACAGTTGTTTATAGATATTAAGTTGATATCAACATGATTCTTAGTGCAAGAGCATCATTTCTGATTGCAAAAATAGCATTTAAATGATTTCCATGTGCCACAAACCCCTAATTGGATGTGCAACCATATCTGACGGTGTGTATTAAGGTCGTTTCGTTTCATCACAGGTTGAATTCACGAGATAGGCAACACTGTTAGAGTTCCGTATCAGCGCACATACACAATTAGCACGTAGTTCAGTTTGAACATTCTGTGTAAGTTGTCTTTGCGCTGTAAAACCTGTATGTATACAGATTTATGCAAATTATGCAAATTGCTCAAAGTTGCTGTTTGGGCAACCAAGCTGAAAATGTTCATAGACCACTTAAGATCATAAATCAGCCAAAAAAAAAAAATTCAACGGAAAGAACTTTTCTAGGTTACACTATTAGTTAAATAGGACTGTCAAACCGACTATTTTTTACCCTGGGTACCATCATATATATATATATATATTTTTTTTTTTTACTAAGGAGAAATGTGCATAAATTTGAATACCATTTAAACAGGTGTATCTTTTTAAAATAAATGAACTATACTCGGTTTGTAAATATCATTTCATGTTGCTGTTACTGTTGTTGTCGAAAACCGAGACATTTAAATAAGAAATAGATGTGGATAATGAAAACTAGATTGATTTCAAATTTTGCATTGTCATGATTGTGGTGTGGTGTGCAAAAACATTTAATGTCATCATGACATCAACACCACCCAAATCTTTTTGATACTATTGTCATGAATTATTCTGTCAAGTAGTATTTCATCGATTGCTCTACCTGACGTGATAAATCTAATCAGGTAGCGATACCATCACCTGCTGGCATCCCGTTACCGGAGCAACGCTTGACATGGTCAGGTGCAATTGTCCTGGCAATATATCGAGGGTCTAGTACAACAAAGGGCTATCTGCATTTTTGGCAATTTTGATAAATCTTGAAATAAAGATTTGTTGCACTAACACGCTGCAGTTTAAGATTGCCATATCTATTTTGGGTGATACCCAGCTGTAGCAAAGCTTGCTGTAGAAACCATTGTTACCGATGGCATGGATGGGTTCCTGGTCTCTACTGGATCATTTTAATTTCGAAATCTCATTCAAATAGAAATGCAGATATCCCAACCCTCGATATTTTTAAAGCACTGCCTTCATGGCGGGGGGGGGGGGCTCTTTAATTTGGACGAGTAAAATAATCGGAGTCCGACTGGGTGTGAAATTGAGCCCTGAACATTACTGTTGCTGATTGGTGCCCTCTTTGTAAGACCCGCTGGCGTACTGGTAGGGTATTTTTTTTTTTTTTTTTTTTTTTTTTTGGGGGGGGGGGGGGGGGCTTATGATCCCCCCGCAAATACATAAGTAAATAAATAAAATCACGACCAAAGTTTTTTCCCAGTTATCGTTTGTATGTCTTCAAAATTGCCATTACATCGGAAATTTTCTTGAATATCTAACCGATTGGACTTTTTAAAGTCTGTTTTCCTTTATGTTCCTTGAGGACGCTTAAAAAACAAAAACACGTTCGCTTTTTTTTCCGCTTATCAGCAGAATTTGAAATAAACTTGTAACAATCACTCTTCAGAAAACGAAGCCCTTCAAATAACATGGAAAATTTTGTGATCTGCAGGGTGGGAGAATAAAAGAGACAAGATCACAAAACATTTTGATTTGTTTGGACTTTTAGAAAATGTGACAAAATATGCACGATGTTATCAATGTTGCCTCATAGAATAATGGGTAAAATCAACTTACCATGTTGGTGCTCTTGATTTATGATATTTTCAAAAGAAAAAGAAGAAAATCTTGATGATGTTAAGTCTGAATTCACGAAATGCCTTCGACGAGCGATGTGCCGCAAGCAAGTAATGAAGAATGGCGAGCTAACGGGGGAAGCGTTAATTTATACATTACCCCGTTGCTATGCTGTTGACCCGTCAACAAATCCTTTGGACACCTTTGGCATTGCCATTGACTGACGCTGAATAGGAATGAATAGGAATGAATAGGACAGTTTGGTCATTACAAACCACAAAGAAAGAGGTATATCCTATTGTTGGAATGATTCAGAATCGATAATTCATTATGAATGCAGGAGCAGCGACGGGCGTCTCATGTCAGGGCATTCAGTAAAGGCACTTGGCCGTGAAGACCGACCGTTATACATGCATAATATTGCCGGGAGGAACGCCTGAAGCAGAGAGCTTTTTTTTTTTTTTTTTTTTTTTAAATTAAATATCGAATTATGAAGACTCCATCCATCAAAACTGCCTCGTGACTATTTGTAGTCCAATGGCATGATGGTGGAATCCAGAGACGGGCCGCGCTTTGCGGTCGTATAGTTTGTTCATGATCAAGGGTGTTTTTTTTCCTTTTCTGTAAGACTTTGCCTGCCTGTTCGTTTATATACCCCATACATGCAAATGTATATTGACTTTATTAGACAGATTGATATGGGTCTAAAATCAAAAGGCTATATAAAATATATATGAGACAATTGAGAGAATAATAGCGTAGCATGAATCAAAGTTCCCCAGAGCTGTCCTACCATTTTGGAAATTTGCAAAGGTTGAAAAAATGTCTACACCGGGAATCGAACCCGGGCCTTTGGCTATGAACGCCAATGCCTTAACCACTAAACCACGGAGACGGGCCAGTGGTTTACGCGACTCCAAATTCGCTTAATCATTCGTCACCTCCAGTTGGCCCCCTCACACCTCAATTGCCTGAAATATGCCTTGCGATGGCTGGCGAAAGGCCTTTTTTAAAAAATCGTTTTCATTGGTAACTGGTAGTAAATCATATTTACCCTTCGTGTTTTCGTACACCTTCTGAACTAACTGCTGCGATTATTCAAATTCGCGCGGAAATTTTGAACATGTTTAAAATTTCCCGACGAATTGAAAAATCGTTGGTCATCTGTTTGAATTCGCATCTCTTATTTAGTCTGCGGTAATCGTTCGTTTATCGATCGTGTGTTATTGTCGCGCATAGTCCCTCATCGCGCTTTTGCCAAAGTGGACCGATCTCGAAAGAACCCTAAACGAAGCAACACGATGACAAACGCCCGATCTATTCCCTCGTCTTCGTTTCTAATCGCACGCCATATCAAACCATTGCTCACTGTTCGTTTCGTCTTATTGGGTTATATCAACCCTTCGCTCGCCTTCGGCTGCAATTTACTCAAAGAGGTGAACCGAAAAATCGATATCCTTCGCATGTCATATTTATCCTTCGCTTACCGTTCGTTGATAAAATTTGAAAATACTGATCGCATGATTTGTCGGAAATTTTATTTGAATTCGTTGAATTCGCGTGCATTTCGTGCATTTTTCCCATTCGTCACCCTTCGCCCGCCTACATTCGGTCAGGTGTGAGGGGGCCTTAAACTCCATCTGGGGTATTTTGGACGTTATCCACCAAGGAAGTACCATGTACCAAGTAACCAAAGGCCCGGACTCGGAAAATTGCGTCCGCCATTCGTATAACGTGTGAAAAGATGTCTATCTATTTTTGATATTTCATATCTAAAAATTTGTTTTTAAAGTCTGATTTTTGCACGAACAAAAGAATGGATAGTTAAAAGAACATCATAAAACTTTATTTTCAATAAATGGCATTGTAAATCTTCAGGATCATGGCTGCTTTTTGACAGTCACCTGCCATAGGAATAACACGTAAAAACAGGGATTTTAAGATTGATTATAGTTCCCCTATTACTGGTTTGAATTTATTTCAAATGTAATCTATATGTAATTTTAGACTTAATTGGAAAAGATTATTAAAGGCTCAAAAAGATTCAAAGACTCCCCATAAATTTCGGGTACTACGCATGCTTTTGTCACTGGAGCTGCCATGGGCTAACACGCAAAACCAGATATTTTTGAAATGATTTTAATTCCCCTAGCGTTTATTTGAGTTTACGGAAGAAGTAATTTACATAAAATTTCAAACTCTGAAAATATATAATTAAGGCTCCATGAGTCAAATAGACCCCACATAAATCCCCGGGAATATGCAAATTTTTTGCTTTGAAAAATCTTGCCTGCCATAGGTTTACACGTGAAAACAAGCAATTTTTGAATAATTATATTTCCCCTATTACTACTTTGAATTTATTTCAAATGTGATTTATATGTAATTTCAGACTTTGGAAAAGATTACTAAAGGCTCAAAAAAATTCAAAGACTCCCCATAAATTTCGGGTACTATGCATGCTTTTGACCCTCTAGCTGCCATAGGTTAACAGGGAATTTGAAAGTTAATTCCCCTAGGATTCATCTAAATATATGGAAATGGGGGTTCACATAAAATTTCTTTGAAAATAAATAATTGAACCTCGATTAGTCCAATAGACCCCATAAATCCCCGGGAATATGCATGCTTCTGAACAATTTTTTTAATGTTTGTAATACTACACGTGAAACCGTTTGTTGCTATCGATGACGCACGATATGTGGCTATACCACGTACTACAATACGTACGGGTGCTTTATTTCGGTACTGAAAGCCCTGAAAGTTCTTCGTAAATATATATTCTTTGCCTAACGCACCTGTAAATCGTGGCATCAAAGATTTGAAGACATTACCACCAGTCACGAACTTTCAAAATGATAAGAGCCATTGCTTTTTTCATATACAGATATGTCTCAGCATTCATTTCGTTTATCTCTTTCCAGTTCTTATTTTAAAAATCTCACAATTTACATTTCAGTATTAAACAAAAATTAAAACATTACTACAAAAATACATAAACACAATATCAAGAATTTGGATTAATTTACTGAATTAGGCCTACTGTAACATGAAACAGACCTACATGTCTGTATTCTGTATGGTTTATGTTAAAGAACAACACTGTTCTAACTGCTGGGGCTATACCCCGTTTAAAGAATGCTGAATGAATGAATGAATGAATTGATAGAAGGGGATATATATCAGTGAGTAAAATAAATCAATAACAGCCTTTGAGCAAGGCATTTTATCTACATTGCTATTTTATCGTATATCAAATAAACTGATGTGCTATATGCATATTGATACCAACTTGTGCATGTGTTGTTTAAAAAATAATTTTGTAACATTTGAAAAAAGGAGAGTCTTTCAAAAACAGACATAACTGTTGTTTTTCACTTAGATCCCTCTGAAATTCACAAGAACTTTATTAAAAAACACTAATACAGCAATAATCAACTTTCATTGAACAGTTGAATATGGTCAAGTACATTTTAAGATTTTGTGAATTAAAAACTTTTTGCATTTGTTTTGTTCCAGCATGTTGTAATTAGACACCCGGATCTTTTAAGTGTTTTCTTGTGAGAGAGTCCATGACACTCGATGTTTCTGTAGAAAATACTAAAAATCTCCTGGTTTTTCAGGTACACGTAATTATATTGACCTCGACCCATTTCGCATGCAGGCAACTTCGATATTCTCCACGTAGAATTCGGAGTGGATACGGGCAATTCCGCGTCACCTTACTTCACAATTATAGTAAAAACAATCACTTTGATAGCCCTGAATAGCCAAATCTTTTAATTGAAAAAAGCTGAAATAATAAAGAATTCCACAATCTTAATCTGTGTTGGTATAATGCATGCTTGATTTTAAAAGACATGTTTGAAGTTTAAAATTGACGCTTTTTTCTGGTAATTCCGTTACCAAGGTGTTATACCACAATATCATGAATGTAAGAGTAAAATTGTTGGAATGAAAGAGCTCACATGAAAGAATGGGCATATTTACAGAGTATTAAATGGTGAGAAGGGAGGCAGAGTACAAAAGAGGCACAAAAAGTCTAAAAATGTTGGTAACGGAATTGGAATCACACCCTTACCGTGGAAATGCCTATATACAGTGAAAGTAAGAAGTAAAGCGTCTGCAATGAAATATGGTATAAAGTGGAAACATATTTCATTTTATTTTTTATCTTTTCGGGGGGGGGGGGGAAACCATCATGGTGTAATATACATGTTTATTGCGTTGATTTTATTTCTTCTTCCCAGCATTGGGCAGAATTTTACCCCCCAAACAGGCAATTTGTTATCATTTAATTAACCCGACAGTGGGTAAAATTTTAGGCAACATAATCACAAACACGATAAAAATTGCTTTCGAAAAATCAATTCTCCTAGTCTGTCTGTCACCTTTAGAAATGTGCGGACTTTACAATAGCTAATTTCGTAATCCTCTTATAATTTGTATAGGTAGTACAACAGGCTTTCGAAATTGCACCGAGTTGATTTATCGAAAGTATTTTTTTTTTATCGTGTTCATATTGTTTTGAAGTATACACATTCAAAAATACGTTTAGTTTGAGACTAACTTGTATTATGAAATAGTTTGTTCCACAATAAGAGAATTACTCTTCCCACTCCCTTTAGGACGGTACCTTTTTCGTTGGCAGTTTTGCCATTATTGAGGAAGTGTCATGGTGTAGTGGTTCTGTCACTTGACTCTTAATCAAAGGGATGATGGTTCGAATCTTCGCCTGGCCCTAGTTCTTTCGGCAAAACATAGGCCCTAAATCCGTGTTTGCCACTCTCATCCATGTGTAATAAATGGGTACCGGGAAGGAAGAAATTCCTGCTTTAGCGCCTTATCATGGCAGCTCAGCTATACAACCGGGGTAAATATGATCCTTTGTAAAGCACCGTAGTATACATTGTATAGTAGCTGGACTGTACTAAATGGACTGTTATTTTTATAATTTCATCCTTATCATGAATATGATAGTACTGGCCTTGCGACCTCTGTCTGTGATTTTAAACTAAATAACCAAAGAATTTAATTGAATTCAAGTGAAAGACGTCAGACATTCCAATCAATGGGGATTTCGTTTTTTTTCTTCTGGTAACTGTATAGTAGAGTAAATGGCACGAGGTCATTCCTTGAAAAGTACTTGTAAAGTTCCCTTTTTTTCATTTGGACGCTGACCGTGACTTCTTCGTAGAAATATAGGCCTACCTCCTTTTAACATGTTTACTGAAGAAAAAAGGTCCCGGATCCTGACTGATTTCTCTTCCATTCATAATTCAGAATGGATATACCATATATTATCGTCAGGGGTCAATACAGTTCATTTCAGTGGCGTAGACAGGTTCTTACACCGGGGGGGGGGGGGGGGGGGAATGATTTGCCGTTCACGAGAAATCGAGGATCAATTTCGTATACAGATACAGATACGCACACACGCACGCCCACACACGCCCACACACCCGCACACAAACACACCCTCACATATATACATACACACACACACACACACACATCTACACACATACACCCGAATGCACAGCACCGGCGTAAATCCACTTTGAGGAGAGTGGGGGCGGGGGATGATCGACTTTTCTGCCGATTTTTTTTTTCTGTCGAACTCACACTTAAGTATAAACACACGCCCTCACCCACCTGCACAGACCCCTTACCAGTGGCGGCACCAAGGGGGGGGGGGGGGCATAAGCTTTGCCCCCCAGTTGCCCCCCAGAAATTTTGAGCACTGAAAAGAAAAATTATACAGTAATTTGTAAATAAGTAGATGTTGTCATAAGCATCATATTCAAGCTGTGAAGTGCTCTAAAATACCATTTTTCTACTCTTCAAAACTTCGATTGAAAACAAAAAAGTGGTTATTTTTGGCTCGCACGCTTGGCTCGCTCGTCATATTTTTGAATTTCTCTTCTAAAATGCAATTAAAAACAAGAAAAGTAACTATTTTTGGCTCGCTCGCTTCGCTCGCTCATCATATTTCAGAATATTTATTTGAAAATGCGATTAAAAACCCAAAAAGTGGTTATTTTTTGTTTGCTCGCTCGCAAAATTGATATTAAAATGTGTGTAAAAGGAAAAAAAAATCTACAAATTCATTTATCCCCCCCCCACTCCTCAAAGTGGATTTACGCTGGCGACTAAAACTCGTGCTTCACGCTCGATTTTTCCATAAACGCACAAAAAAATTGACTGCCCCTGCCCCTCACATTTTCTTTTGCCCTCCATTTGCCCCCCCCCCCACTTTAACAATTCTGGTGCCGCCACTACTCCTTACACACATTTTGATTTTTATCTTGCGAGCTAGCGAGCCAAAAATTACCACTTTTCTGTTTTTTAATCGCATTTTCAGATAGAAATTCTATAATATGATGAGCGAGCGAAGCGAACGAGCCAAAAATAAGTGCTTTTCTGGTTTTAAATCGCTTTTTCAAATAGAAATTCTAACATATGATGGTTGTTTATGACAGATTATTAAAAATTTTTATTAACGATTAATTCAAATATCATTTCTTCCTTAAAAAGTGTGGGGGATATTTGTACACGCCATCCCCCCTCTCAAAAAAGTGGGGGATATATCCCCCATCCCCCCGGATTTACGCCAATGATGCACAGACATAAATAGAAGATATACGCACCGTGACAAACGAATATAGAATATGGACTGACACACACTATTGCATAGTTGCAACACGCTATTTATCTTTTTAAAAACTTTGTTGTTACACCACTTTAGAAAAACTGTCCAGCGCCGAAATTACCCAAAAGTAATATAAATAACTACATAAAACAGAAAAATGATCGATATAGTTATGATAGTAATCGTCATTTCAGTCACATTAACGATGATGATGATGATGATGATGATGATGATAACTATTATTATTATCATAGGCATAATTATAATAATAAATTACTAATTATTATTATCTATATTTCTGTTCCTATCATTTCTAAGCATGTTAATTCAGTTTAATTGTAAGCAAACATCCTTCCCTAAAACCCGGGGGAGGGGATGATGTCATCCCCCCACCTTGTGAGGTGGGGGATGCATACCCCTCATCCCCCCCCCCCCCCCCGCTGTCTACGCCCCTGGTTCATTTTACCTAACACAAAAATCTCATACATGATCTAGGGGTTTGTTCTCTTCAATCTTTGTATTTCATTGTCAGAGCGTCAAACATCTATAATCCATATTTTCTTTTTCTCTCTCTCTCTCCTTTTATTTAAATTTTATTTTGATACTGGCAATTGTTCTTTGCGTGATAGAAGAAAGGACATGCACAATACACTTTCAACACTGTTCAAGGTTATTTCTAACTAACAACTTTTAAGAGTCTTGTTTTTCACTTACCTGTCACCCAGAACTCACTTCGAGAATATTCCTTGTTTTTTTTTTTTTTTTTTAAAACTTCGATCCCGGATCTCACTTGTTCTCAATTCAGGAAGGCTATATAAACCCATTCAGTCAACTAGGCTACTCATCTAATGACTCTAGCAAAACGGTGCAGCAAGACAGTCGTCGGTAAAGTTTCCCACCAGCGCTGGCAAGCAATTCTTCAAGTATGAGGTGAGAGTAGAGCATTGTATAATATGCTGTATTTTTAAGACAAGCCAAATGTGGGTATTTGGTCAAATTTCAATGTTTGTTTGTTTGTTTGTTTGAAATTTATTTCTGAGTTCAACATGTTCAACACAATACAACATAATCAATTATTACATAGATTTTATACATATGCATTTTAGACACACGAATCATTTACAATCTCTTTCTGAATATAAAAAAGTATATGAAAAATATTATTTAACTGAATTTCAGAACGCAGGAGACCGTCGTCATGAGCGACCTGCTTGATGTTGACGACGGCCTCAAGGTAAAAAAGCGACATGTAAAACTTACACATGTCTACAGTGGCGTAGACAGGTTCTTACACCTGGGGGGGATGATTTGCCGTTCACGAGAAATCGAGGATCAATTTCGTATACAGATACACACACACACGCACCCGCACACACCTGCACAGACCCCCTTACACACATTTTAATTTTTATCTTGCGAGTGAGGGAGCCAAAAATTACCATTTTTCTGGTTTTCAATCGCATTTTCAAATAGAAATTCTATAATATGATGAGCGAGCGAAGCGAGCGAGCCAAAAATAACCACTTTTCTGGTTTTCTATCGCATTTTCAAACAAAAATTCTAAAATAATGAGCGAGCGAAGCGAGCGAGCCAAAAATAAGCGCTTTTCTGGTTTTAAATTACATTTTCAAATAGAAATTCTAAAATATGATAGTTGTTTATGACAAATTATTAAAAATTTTATTGACAATTAATTCGAATATAATTTCTTCCTTAAAAAGTGAAGGGGGGATATTTGTACACGCTATCCCCCCTCTCAAAAAAGTGGGGGATATATCCCCCCATCCCCCCGGGATTTTCGCCAATGATGCACAGACATAAATAGAAGATATACGCACCGTGACAAACGAATATAGAATATGGACTGACACACATTATTGCATATTTGCATCACGCTATTTATCTTTTTTTTTAAATTTTGTTGTTACACCACTTCAGAAAAACTGTGACAGCACCGAAATTACCCCAAAGTGATATAAATAACTACATAAATCAGACTAACGATCGATATAGTTATGATAATAATCGTCATTTCAGTCACATTAACGATGATGATGATGATAACTATTATTATTGTCATAGACATAATAATAATAATAATAATAATAATAATAATAATGATAATAATAAATTACTAATTATTATTATTATTACTATTGTTATTGCTGTTTCTATCATTTCTAAACATGTTAATTCAGCTTAATTGTAAGCAAACATCCTTCCCTAAAACCTGGGGGGGATGACTGTACATGTCATCCCCCCCACCTTGTGAGGTGGGGGGGATGCATACCCCTCATCCCCCCCGTTGTCTACGCCCCTGCATGTCTATATATACACTGTTAAAACAGTTGTTTAAAAATCATTGGGTTGTTTAAATATGAACCTACCAACAGTTGTTTACCCAAAATTCCCATGTGTTTTACAAGCAAATTTCTTTAAACAACAGTTGGTAGGTTCATGTTTTAAAACAACCAAGTGATTTTTTAGAAACATTAAACTGTTCTAACAGTTTAGGTTATCAAGTATTGTGGAGTTCAGAATTTAAACTGAAACCCAAATGTATCATTTTCTTCATATCCCATCCTCAGTGGAACTACTACCTTTGAACTTTTTACTATTTTAAATCTCACTTCATGTTCCCTGGACCCCACAATACAGGAGACCAGTAGTGTCGTGCCTGGCAAAGAGAGAGATATATATATGCCCTTAAGGCGAAAATTCTTTGTCAACGGAGTATTTTCAATAAATTCAATTTTGAGTATTTTGATTTCACCAACTCCGAGCAGAACAATATCCACTTTGTTTAAGCCTATATAAATATATTATATTATATAATACATCATGTATTATATATATATATATATATATATATATATATATATATATATATATATATTGTACATGTAATTTTAATCAAACGGAATACTACTCACGTCGGTAACGTGCCGGACAAAAAAAAACCATCGTTGTTGTCTTTTAATACAGGAAGCATTTTTTAAAATTCCTCATATTCTATTTGAATAATTACAAATTACATTAATAAAACGATGCTTTATACGTTAATAGTTCTTTGAATCCAAGAAGGATTGGAGAACTTTGCAGTTATAGCCTGGTGGAGCAATGTGCTTATCAAGAATTGTGAAAGAAAGGGGCAATTTCACTGGGAAACTGTATCACACCATTGTTACTTCTGTCAGTGCATGTTGGGCCCAGCGGTTGACGTTTGCGATTCATTTGTATACTAGTTCTCATTTTAATGTAATTATAACCATTTACAAATTACTTTATCTTCATGTATGTGTATATTATAGTTTTAAGCAGGGAGTAAATCCCAACTCCCTGGATGAAGTAATCTCTCGCTCCCCATTCCTCTCCGTTTCCTTTTCTTTCTACTTTTCCTCCTCCTATATACCTCTGCTCCTTCTAATCTTCCTTCTCCTCCTCCTCGTCTCCTATTATTAATTCTTTTTCCTTCCCCTCCTCTTAACCTCACTTCTCATCTCTTTCTTGCTCTCTTTCACACTCGGTTTTTTTTCCTGCAATTCAAACAGGTCATCATCGATCCCCTTCGCCATCGTGTTTCTAGCGATGAGCTCCATGACGATTTCGACAGTGATGTCGTGTAATTGCCCCAACGACTGCCTGATTGGTAAGTATACACAAAGATCAATCCTTGCACTCATATCTGGATCGTTTACAAGGGAACTTTGAAAATACTCTTATTCGGACCATCATGACTTTTTACGATTTTTCTTAAATAAATTTCTTAGTATAGTAGTTTTTATTACAATAAATACCTTCTTTTAAAAACAAAGAAATCTGCCAGAGAGTTTATGATTACGGCCCACCAACTTC